>VYZX01021052.1:59690-282469 GCA_013401335.1 Brachypteracias leptosomus | reverse complement strand
CATGAGGGAGTGGGGATCACCAGCACTGCCTCTTCTTCTGGCTGGAGTTGTGGTCTTGTCAAAGCACCCGATGCCAATCCCATTGGGGTATGTGGGAAAATCGGTGTGATTTTTGAGGGAAATCCCTCTGCATGGAGAGGATCTTGTAGATGGCTTAAGTCTGGATATGAAGTGACATGAATGGTTCCTGCCTCCCATTCAGGGGCTGATTTCTAATGCACTCACTTTCCAGTCCTAGTAGTTTTGGGTCTAACCTCAGTGACCAAGGGCTGAGATTCCCAGGCTGTGGCAGCTGTGCTGCTAACCTTGGGCATGCTAACTCAAAACAGCACAAGAAAAGGAAATAAAAATCCCTGTGGACTGTGTTTTCCTGATAAGATGAGGGGGGGGAAAAATTCAAATTTATCATCTTCTGCCCAGCAGAGAACTTCTCATGCCTACACTCTGCATTCATTGAGTGGAGAGGGCCAGGCTGGATGGCATCGCTGTGCCCAGCCCTGCCCAGAGCCAGGAACTGCTGCAGGTCCTGCGGGTGCCTTTCTGTAATGGGCACATCATTCCCTGTCTCAGGGGACACCTGAGCAAGCAGAGTTTGGGGATCCCTGGTTGAAGGGACACACCAGGCAGCCTGAGAGAACGATCTCTGAACAACTGGCTGACTTCAGTCCAGGGGATGCTGTTGATCCCTGGCTGCTTTTGACATGGTCTGTTCATGAGCACGATGCCTTGGCTTCAGCAGCACCGTGCTCTGCTCAGGGGTGATAACATTGATCCATTACTGGTACAGCTCTGTTTGATCCAGTCCCACTGCTGGGCAGACAGTTGGGTTGGGCTTTTTGTTGTTGGGGTTTTTGGTGTTGTTTTAAATCAGCATTATATTGACTAGCAGCAGGCTGCTGAGCATTTGTGCAGCTGGGGATGCTTTGTTTGCCTTGCCACCACCTATTTCCAGCACCCCTCGTGCCTTGTAGGCACCCAGGGAATGGTTGGAATGGTGCAGAGGAGCTTAGAGACTGGTGCAGTCGAGGTACTCTGCTGCTGCTTGACAGGCTTGTAACCAGATTCCAGTTTGTGCTGCATTGCCCCTTCATGTAACCCTATTAAAGAGCTGTAAATAGTAATATAAATGATGTTACAGTCATTTGTTTTGATGTTTCTGAGCCTTTAATAAATCAGCTGCAGCTTGGTTAATAGGAATATGAGAGCGTGGTGTTTGTTGCCAGCAGCTGCTAGTAAATTACAATGCAGTCATCTGTTTTACAAGGGAATTAAATGTTTGTTCTCTTGCTCCCTCTCCCTCTCGCTGGTTTTTAGCGCATCAGAGCTGTGCACAAGCCCCTGTTCTTTGCTAGGTGTCCTCTTTGCTCTTCTTCCACATGGCTGGGGTGGCAGGGAAAGCATCGACAAGGAATTTGGAGTCATTGCAGTGTGTCACCTCCATATTCCAGCATTGCTCTGTGTGTATCCTCCAAAGCAACGGTTGTTGTGTTTGATTTTGCTTAGGTAGCAATGTCTCCTGTGGGTTGTCAGCAGCATTTGATCCTGGGACCTACAACACAGACCTTCAAGAGTCAATGTGAAGGAGTCATTTCCTTAGTGGGCAGTTGTAATGGGCTGGGTTTGTGTTTGGAGCAGCCACACACTGTGCCAGTCCCATACACTTACCTGGCCTGGGGTTTGTTCAGGCTGTAGGACTCTCTGGAGCTGACTCCAGGGCTGATTATACATCTGGTGTTGCAGTTGTGTCAGTCAAAATGAATTACTCGTTTCAGTTTCCTTTAGAGGTTGTGATCAGAACTGAATGCTTATAGCTGTCATAGGCTGAGGTAATGTGTGTGTTTGTGATTGTTTTTGCAAGATTTCTGCTAGTAACTGGCTGAGGTGAAAAAAGCATCAGACCCCCAAAGAAGCCTCTTGTCATGGCTTTGAGGTTTTTGTCCACTAAAAGGCTATTGTAGAGTCATGGCCACTGCCTCTGCTACGTCCTTCTACTCCATCCTCTCATGAAGGTGTCGTGTGGAACATTTGAAATTTACAAATGAAAAATTAATCTCATCTTTCAGTGCTTTACTTACCACTAGATCAACACGTAAATGTGGTCTGGGGCTTGAAACTTATCTGAATTAGTCAAAATAGCTCTTAGAACTCTATTAAAAACTTGTGATTTCTTTCTTTGGTGAAGGAGGGTTTGGCTGTGCTCTTTCATAGTGTTTCCATACTGTAGTGTGGTGATCATTTCATCTGTCTCTCACTGCAGCTGTGTAATAATTCATGTATCCAGACCCAAAATGACATCGGGTTTGCCAAATATTGCAGTTAGAATGCAACATTGAAGCTGTGTTCTGTTTTCTGAATTATTTTTTTCTGGCTTTCAGCAGCATCTGTGTTTCCCAGCATGACATGTCACAACAAAGCAGGAACAGCTACATCTTTCTTGGAGGTGTTTGTGTTAGCAAAAATGATCCCCTGGCAAAGAAGGGCAATCTCACCTGGACTTTGCTTTGGGCTTGAAGTTCAAGCAGGTGTTCCTGGTTTCCACAGGCAGATGGAGAAGATGCCTCAGTGCACAGCTTTGGTTTAACTGGAGCGCGTGGTGTGTCCTTTCTCAATATAAAGTCTCTGGGTAGGAACTGTACTAGGCACGTTTCTGCAGGTGAACACTCACAGTTGGTGCCCTGGGAAGTATTGCAATCCAAGGATAACATCACAAATCTGTGCAGCCTTATCTTTATTAATATTTTTAAGGAGAAATAACTGCACTGGTTGGCGTAGGTTCCTTGGAGACTGATTATTAATACTTTTGTTTATGTCTTGTGGTCTGTCTTAGAAGAACCTCTTTGATGTCTGAGGGTGATTTTCATGCAAGGTTGCATTTTGTAATACATCTGAGATCCGATTGGGAGAAAAATGTTGTTATATTAGTGTGACTAGCTGTTGTCAACTCCCAGTCATAGGGTTTGTGGAAGGTGACATTGCCTGACAGATGAATGTTTGATTGAGTGCCCACTTAAGTCCATACTGTAGTGGTGGTATTTCTTTAAAATCCTTTTTTTAACTTCTATTTTAAGAAGAAATGTATTCTTGTTATTAGAAAATTTAAGTCAAACCCAAACCAGTAACACACTTAAGCACAAGTTTGTATCCTATTGAAGAGAATTTTGAGAATGTGTATGTGCCTGTTGTTGATACCAAAAAAAAAAGCAAAATCACAGCATGGAAAAATGATTTATTAATAAATAGCAGTTGAATGTGGAAAAGGCAAAGATTTCTGGTGTAGTTCTGACAAAGCCATCTCGATTTTCCTACTGAAGTCAATGGCTGAAATCCTGCACATGTCAGTGGTACAGGACAAACCTCATAGCAGAGGTTTGTGTTCTTTTCACTGGTCAGCTTGGCTGTGAGTCATTAAATCTAAAACTGCTTGGCTGAAATCAGGCTGGGGGCTTGCTCTTGTAATGGGGCTTGCAGTATGCACAGTCCAGTGACTGACAGAATTTCCAGCTTTTACTCCACTGTACTGTAAAAAAAATACTGTTATACCAGAGTCCATTGAAGTCAGGTTGCAGGATGTTTTAAGTCCAAAACCTAGATGGATTTAATGGTTTATGTGCCATATGCCGTGTCAGTTAGAAGTTACTGATAACATAAAGCACGTTCCATTTCCTTCTATAAAACCCATCATCTCAGCAAGGTATTCAGGGGAGTGGGTCACTCTCACCATGCAAGCTCCCCATGTGGTTTGACTGGTTTGCTGATGTTCTCCAGACACGTTACAAGCTCTGCCACAAATTTATAAGGGTGAATTAAAATGACTGTATTTCGTATTTCCATGGACTGGTGTTTTCTATTTAAAAGCCAAATGAGTGTGGGCTGTGGTTTCTGAGGAGAAAAGCCTGAGGTATGGTTTCCAGATTAAGTAAGTTCGTTGGGACAGCGACACGCAGAGTGCCATGTGCTATGTATCTGGTGATGTCCTCTCGAGCAGTGAGCTGCAGAAGTGTCCTGTGTGCTGGAAGAAGTTCTCCTGCTTGGGCTTCTTTGGTTCTGGTGCCCGCTATGAAGCAGCTGTGAATCCCCAGTGCAGTGCCTGCCAGCGTGTGCTGTGATAAAGGCAGTGGTTGAACTGAGACTGAAGATGTGCTTCATTCTGCTACCTCACCAGGCAGTTTCTCTTTTTGCATTATTCTGTACTTACCCTGGAGTGCCTGCCCACTTGAGCTGTGAACAAAAGGCAGCCTCCGCTGGCTCTTGTCCCCCTCCTGTAAAGAGCTGCTGCTGAGCCAGGCTGGGGAATCTCTTCCAAACTGGTGTCGCAGCGAAGCTTTTTCTCTCGTTTAAAGCGTGGAGGTTGTTGTTTGCCTTTTCCTGCTGTTGTATTGAGTGAAGCAGGGACACTGTGGATGTGCCTAAATGATTTTCTGTGTGCTGGATCAAATGCCCAGCAGCATCAACTTGTCTGCAGGCACATGTGGCAGCAGTCTGTGGTCCCACGGCAGGACATCACCTTCTTGCTCTGTCCCACAGTTGGGTAGGGTTTTTGCAGATGTAGATTTGTGCAGTGCCCGGGAAGGAGGGGTCACAGCTAGGGTGCAAAGAGAATGAACTAAAACCAAAGCTGAAAGCTATACGAGGGTCTGTATTATTAATAGTAATGATAATAATAAGGAGAATCTATAAGTAAGCATGAAATCTCTTGACAGAAACACAGAACTTCTCATCTGTGGCTCCTGGGTGTTTGTGAGGGGTCTATGAAGCGTTTGAGCAAGGGATGTGTAGGGGAGGTAGAAGCAATTCCAGCTAGGCACAGCATGTCTGCTTTATGTCATCTCTGTTGTTACCCAGTGAGGCTGCTCAGGAGAGGGAAGTTTAGGGAACAGGTCCAGTGCAGTGCTGTGGTTTTGTGTCTTGTCTTTGCTATGCCCTTGTCGTGCTTGGATGTCTCAGCGTAGCTGTTACCTGCCGCTGCTGACTTGTGCTGATCTGGCTCCATCCACTGATACTCTTGACTGGGCTTCGAAGCCCAGTGGGGAAGCGCCAGCTCTGACAGTGCTGGGTTGTCACTGGAGACCATGAGATATGAGGATTATCCAACTGCAAAGGTTCTTCGAGGTAAATGCACCTTTGGGCTTGGAGAGTTCTGTTGCAGTCTCTGAATTTGGAGGACTCATTTCTTAAGGTGTAGTGCCTGGCAGCAATGCAGGGTGGTCAAGAACTGCCCCAGGAACCGCTTGAATACCCAACACGTGTTCCTGGGTGTGTTTAATGCACTCTCACAGGGAACTGCAGTACTGGGTCTGCCTCTGTCAGCTGGAGATAATCTGCAAATAGTATCTCTAAGTGATCTGAATAAAAACTCAGTCTCCGTGCTTAAGAGTAATGTCTCTGTAAACAGGGATGCTCTGTGACAGCCGCAGTGAGCTCAGAGATAACTGACTGATGATCAGTGCTTTCCAGATTAATGATGTCAGGTAAATGAGATTAGAATTACATTCCTGCAGTGGTTTAGGTTGTGGCACTTTCAATTTACATTAATTTCAGGTCAAGCTAACTTTTCTATATCCCGTTGCCGAAGGGCAGAGACTCAGAAGCCAGCCTCTGGCACCCCAGTTCTCCCTGTTGCTGTGCATCCTGTGTTCAAGGCAGATTGCTGGAAATAGTTTCTCCATGAGCTTGAATAAATCAGCCTTAATGTATGAAGACTTGAAATGCATTTTCTAGGCTGTAGGAATATATATTTTGTAACAGATGCCATACAAATGCCTCGCATCCTGTAAAAATATATAGACATTTTGAATGTGATGGGAAATTGCAATTTATAAGAGCATCAAGATTCTTCAAGCCAAAAAGCTAGAGACAGTTGTAAGAAAGATTGTCTTGTCTGTCAGTGCAAATGCTATTATACAACTGAATCATAACTGGCTGCACTTGACTAGCTGTATCTGAACTTCTGTCAGCTGTTACAGACAACTCTATTCTCTTTGTGGGTTGTTTTTTTTTTCTCCTTCCCCCTGGGAACTCAGCTGAACTTGTTCTCATATAGAGATCTCTGCTACGGCTGGAGCATTTTGTTTAGATATTTAAGGTGGTTTCTATTTGCTGCGTTAAGATTTAGTGGAAAGCTTGTCCTGCATAATCTCAGATCCAAGTGATAGAAATCAGCTAAGCTGGGTGGTGGTGGAGTCTGTTCCTCGGCTTCGAGCAGGGCTGGGACTGTTCTGTTGAAAGAGCTGAATCCTGGCCCAATGAAACCCTTGCTGGGTTCCCAGGATGGATGTTTAATGCTCTAAATTTGGTGTAGCTTTGAGGGCAGTGTCCAACAAATGTTGAAATAAAAGAAGGATGTCTTCTCCAGGTGGAGGGGTTTTTTATTTAAACTGTGAGCTGGAACTGAAACTGTTCAATCTAGTGTGGGACATTTTCTGGCAAGATTCCCAACCTTGTTACGAGTGACATAAGTTTGGCATTTTAACTTAAATTAAAAATTCCCACCAGCTTTCAAGAAGCCTAAAACCAGATTTTGACAATGGCTGTGCCTGAGACACATTCATGACTTCAAAATAGATGATGTGGGTATTCCTTGGGCTCCAGGTCCTAGAAAAAATGGGTAATTTTGGTTGGTGTTTATTAGCATGATGTTAAGCCTGGATGTTCACTGAGAAAAGTTAGGAGATACTTCATGGTGTATCACATCAGCTGGGTAGCTTGGCTGGGTGTGTAGAAACTGGACCCCTACCCAGGGCCAGCTAATAGAATCCATAGAGCTGGCAAAGCATTGAAATCCAAGTTGCATTTTAAACATTGCGTCAGGCAACTTGACTCCTTAAGGTTCTTCCTTGTAATCTTACTTTTTATTGCAAATTAGCCCATTAAAGCTATCTACAAGTAGCCACAGTAGAGAACATCTGTGTATTTAAATACAGGATAGCCATCTGAACTTCAGGAATTACATTGTAGTTGGTTGGTCAAACAATTTAAATAACATAAATCTTTCTGTCAGTATAAAAATGCCATCTTTCTGTCATCCAAAAACCTGCCCTGGTCTCTACTCTTTTCAAGTGAGTGGTTGCTATAAAGCCCACTATTGAAGTACTGAGGTTAGAGAGCTCAGCTCTGACAAGCTGGTGGTTAAATGCTGGGGATAACAGGCTTTCAGAAACTTTTTTTTTTTAAATTTAGTACATGAATAGTGTGGTTTAAATTAAAAAAATGGCTGTCGGCTAAAAGCAAAGCCTGCCTTGGAAAAGGAATAAATAATGACAAAGTGTCAAAATATTTAAAAAAAAAAAGACAAAACCTGAACAAAAGTTCCTGTAAATAGAATTAAAAACTTCATCGACAAATATTTGACATGCATTTTGTGCTGTGTCAACATTAGTTGGAACTCCTGGTATATTTACCTTTGGTAATACTGGTTTTTTTCCCCTTAAGTAGGTTATTTATTTTTAATGAAAGACAAGTAACAAGACTAAAGAATTTGTCTACCCCTCCCTCCCCCACCCCCAGGAGAGAAGGAGCGTTTGCTAATTGTGATCCAAAACGACAACGAAAAGGAAGACTGTAAAAAACCCCGTTTTCAACTCCCAGGAAATCCTGCAGGCATCTGAGTACAAGTGTTCTCAGTGTAACAGCACGGCAGTAAAATTACATTGACCTCGTCAACTGTAACAGCTCTCATTTAGCAGCTACCACTGCACTTAGCATGGCACCCTTCTGCAGTCATCATTATACTTTGAACTTATGGCCTGACTCGTGGAGGAGCCGGGCACCCAGAGCTGCTTTTGATGCTGCTGGGAAGTGTGGGTGCTCAACAGCTGATGAAAATTGAACCGTTCTCGTTCAGAGCACCTTTCACAGAGGACTTGAGAGCGCTCGCATTAACACCCCCATCAGAGGTCAGCCCCGAGTGGGTGGAGGAGCCCAGACTGATACTAACTCTCTGCCCATCGCTTTAATCAATAAAGTGGAATTCAGGAGTGCTGTGAGTAATGTGTTTGGGGGTGGAGGTGACTTACAGGAGGATGAAAAATGGTTATAGACCAGAAAACCTGAGAGTTAGAAGTGGTTCAACACCCAGATTCCAACCTGGGCTCTTTTCCCAATAACCATATGACGTTGGACGTGCCACTTGTTCTCTATATGCCTTTGTTTGTCTTCAGTGAAACAGGCTCAGGTCTTTTTTGTGGTGTTTTTTTGTGGTTGTGTGTCTTTTGGGTTTTTTTTTTCTCCACCTTTCTGGTTGCAAACTGAAGGCTGCAGGTGATAAAGCTGTCACTGTGCTACAGAATTCAATGACACTTTTGTCCATGGATTTTTAAATCACCTGCAATTAAGGCACTCACACTCCTGTTTCAGTAATACAGAATAGTGCTAATTCACATGTTGCTTTAATACAAATAATTATAAAATGGCATAAAAACATGGCACTCATGTTTAGCCCTTAGCATGGACTGATTTGATCAGTGTTTTGAATTAGTGGACCACAGAAATGCTGTTCATCATCACAAGGCTTATTTTAGCTTGGTCCTTGAGTTAAATAACTCCTCATTTTTCAAAGTTCTTATTAAAAGATGCATCTTAATTCTGTAGCCTTTAGGCATCTAACCCCCAAATATCTTACTCATAATCAGTGAGTAAGAATTGCAAAGTGATAAATATTTTACTTTTGTTAGGAAGATGTTCATCAGAGTGGATTTTTACGCTCTCATTTTCATTCCCTGTAACAGAGTTTATTACACAGTACAGACGAGTCTTTTGATAACAGTGGGAATGGTTCTGGTTTTACTCAAATTTTATTAGACTCTTTTTAGCAGTAATTCAGCAATAATCCCACAGTAGCAAATAGTTATATAAGGGGCTGTGGTCTCCTGTGGGCTTATTATAGAGAGGGAAGTATTTCTTTACTTGGCATTGCCACGTAGTTTAGCACTATTTCATTCCCAGAACACTAGAGAGTTTGTTTCTGATTTAAAGGTATCGTTACATTTAAATTTGGGGGATTGAAAGGTTTTGAAAAGAGACTGGCTTGCATATGAGGGTGGTGGTTGGCTGCCTGGTGGCTGCTGCCAGGATTTTAGTCTCTGTGCATGTGGTTACCCATTTCCCAATGCACAGAGGTGATAAATGCGAATACCAACATGTGATATTTTCCATTTACTCTGCCAAGTTGTAAACAAAGCTCTCAGCTGGGTATGATCCCTTTTCAATAATAAAATATTTAAGAGCTACACAGAGCTTTTCATTTTCCAGGTGAAATCAAGCTAGATCATGCCTGTTAGCATAGCCCTGGTATGGGACACACAGATGTTGTCCCAGAAGACGTTTCCCTTTAGAGGTGTTCCCCTGTGACAAGCAGAGCTCCTCTTCTTGAGCCAGACACAGAGCTGAAATGAAGAAGAAATGATTTTGTGCTTCTACAAACGTTTTTTTTTCTGACATATCAAAATGTTACTGTTCTGCCATAGGACAAAAGAAAGAATATTCCCAACAAGATACTGAACCAAAAGTTTTGAAGTCATTCCACATCTCCAAAGAGCCGTTGCAGAAGCACAGAAAGATCACAGCAGCCCTTCACTCCAAAATAGAACTCAAGCACCAACTATTTGAATGAGAGCTGGAGAACATGAGGTCAATTGAGCTTTCTGCCCTACTTGAACCTCATTCTGCTAAATCTTGGATGACAGTCACTTTTGGTGTTTGAGGAGTGGTTGTAGGAGGCATTTAAATATTTATCTTTCTCCGGACGTTTCTGCACTTAAATCCTCTCAGAATTGCCACATGGGAAGTGGTTATCTCCAGCCTCACTGCCCACTGATCCTTCATGGGGAACAGGGATGCAGCCTGTGCTCATCTGGAAGAGAGTCAAATAATAATAAAGTAAAAATGAAGTATTTTTCTCTGAGACATGCTCTGAGGTGGATATGTGTGTTTGTGCAAAATTGTGCTAGAAACTAGGCATGGTTTGTTTTCATGCTCTCCCTGGTAGTTGAAGCCAGTCCTGCACATTCCAGTGAGCTTGACTTGAACTTGTCCCATCCTTGTGCCCCTCTGGGCACCCACCAGCAGGAGGTTTGGGCAGCAAACAGTTTTTCCTGGGAAATCCTGCACAGCTGCATTAGATGTGCACTAACCCAAATGTAGGAAGCCTGGCTGCTGTGCCTGTGAAATAGTGTTATTTGCTGTTCCTGTCTCAAAGGTGGGGTAGCTGAGAATACTTTATGATCACATTTTCATTTGGACAATCTAAACAGAGAAATGAGTAGGAATTTAAAAACAAACCCTTTGAATTTGAAGCAGAGTATTTATTAATTTTGCTGTCTTTTTCTGGGCATAAGAAATGCCTATTCCATAGTAGGTTGGTTCTATTTCTGAAGTGGGTTTCGTTCAGTATAAAGAACTTTTCCTTTTGGAGTAAAATAGTCTCCTCAGGGAACTACTTGGAAATCATAATTCAGGAATAAGTGCGTGTATAGACAGCCTCTCTCCCCTTTAGTTATTTACTTTTTTTTCCTTAAGCCCCAATCTGCAGGATCACATCTGCATGCCTATTTAAAACATCATTTCCTTCGCACAGAAGCACTACTATGGCTAAAATTTAATTCTGATATTTAACTGAATGAAATTGCTTGCAGATGACTCTTTGAAAGAGAAACAAACCACATCCTTGTGTGCTGCTGCACTTGAGAGGATTTGCGAAATATTATACTAATGCAAAGAATGTGACCCTCCTCTGAAAAAATGGGACTGAATGGTTTGATTTTGACTCATTCAAGTTACACCAGCACATTCTGCTTCAAAAATTGTGTCTTCTTGTTGTTGTCTTACAAATAGCAGCCAGCAGAGATTGCAGAGAGCAGATTTATCCAAAAGTAGTACTGGCCTTTGTTTGGATTCATAGTGAACCTGCCACAGCATCTACTCTGACACTGTTTTCAGATAAAAATTGCCATGAAATATTTCAGCAATAATTGCAAGGAAAATTAAGAATTTTTCATACGTTATGCTGCTTTTGACAACTGAAAACACCTTACATGGAAGAAGTTGGACTCCAGTAGGAGCTGCATGCTGGTCCACTCCGAGCAGCACATGAATGAGAACAGTTCCCTTCAGATGGGTGCAGGAGGGAGAGAAGGCATGAAGGGAAGTCGTTCCAAGTCACTTGTCAAGCTTCTTGCTACAAAAATACTTTAATTCACAAAACCCTAAGGTTTTTACATCTTCACTGATACCTGGCATTGATTTTTGAAATTCTTTACCTGTAATTCAAGTCGTGTGAACTGCCTTTCCCCACATCCACCATCCTATACAGCTTTATAGTCAGAGTTACTCTGTTAACATTTTGATTTTTAGAGCAGTTTTATGAACTGCTCTTTGGTTTGTGTCCCTGATCTTGCTGCTGGTGGTGAAGGAGTTGCAGAGATGTTGGAAGAAATGAAGAGTGGGCTGTTGTAGGCTTGCTCCTTCACATAGGACTGGCAGGGGGTAGGGATGAAGTGGTCTCCTCCTGAAGCTCAGCAGGGCTTCCAGTGAGAGCTGGCATCTCTTTGCAGTGTTTGTGGTTGGCAGGTACATGCCAGAGGTGCTTTTCTGTGTGACTGTAGCCAGAAAGGTGCAGTGGGACATACATCAGCAGTTTTCTCATTTGAGGAGTTGCAATTTTCCTTCCCAAGGTCTCTGTGACAGAATCTTGTGGTGTTTTCTGCAGAGCCAAGTGATGCAAGCCAGAACAGAGGGGATAAATGGTTATGCCAGTGCTCTGGTTTAACCCTGTTGTAGCCTAAGTTCATCCCCCTCCCTCTCTAGAGCCAGACAAAGCAGGCACTGCTATGAAGTTTTGCCATTTTCCACTCCAGGAGCATCTCCAGTACCATTTGCTACTGAAATCAAAGACCTGTCAAGGAAAAGTTTTGGGTTTTTTTTTCCATGATATTCAATATAGTGTTCAATTAGTTTTGTGTTCTGATCAAACCAGCCTGGGACCAAACGAAGTAATATTTTCCTCTAAAGCTGCTGTGCTCCTGATTGTTTTGGTTGAACTTCTGCACACTGTGACTCATCTTTGAGCAGAGGTTGACATTTTGGTGGTAACCTGCCTTATGTTCTTATTATAGCATTTGCAAGCTTTCTTTAAAGTTGATCTCTCCTTTGCCTTTAATCTTTTTATATGGTTTTACCTTTCTTTTTCCTTCTATTTAAGATTAGGGGCATTTTGGGGTTTTTTTGCATGAAACATCTGAGCTTTCTGAGCATTTTAGTGATTCTTGCTCCAGTCTCCCCCGCTTAATTCTATTCTGCTCTTGCTCTTTTGCTTTTCTCTATTGTCTCGGTGGATTTTTCTGCAGCTTATTTTGTTTCCCCATCATCTCTTGTTTCACATTCTGCTTTATCTTTCTCAGGGAGTTCCTCACATCCAGGTTCCATCCCTGGTTCCCTCCTCACCCTTCACTTCTCAGTCCCCTCTGCTACTGTCTGAATATATAAAGGCAGATGGGGCAACCGGTATCAGTTCTTTTTACTCTCTGCTCTGGATCTGTTTTCCTTCTCATGTCTTCTGTCCCTGTTGAAGAGAAAAAAATCTCCTCCTCTTTTGCTGGTGCAATAGTTGGTATCCATTTAGTTTGTTCTAATTTTGTGGTCCTTTAATAGAGAAGTGAGTGGGGAGCTACCAGAAAGTAGGTAGACAGCGTGTTGAGGTGTATCCTTGAACCTTCTGAGTCCAGTTTTCTCTACCTGGATTCTGTGTGTGATACCAGATCAGAAGCCCTGTTTACGGGGGAAGAAGGGGTTGATATTTTTGCAGTGAACCCAGAAGAGGTGTCCAGCCGAGGCTGTCTTTCCTTGGTAGGACTTTTTCCTTGGTTCTTGCTTTTCCAGCCTGTTTCCATTCTGATAACATCAATAATAAAGCTTCTGGTAGAGCATGAAGCTCCCATAAGGTTTTGCAGCTTGTTTCCAGGCTCAATATACCAACCTTCTGGGTCCTCACAGTTATCACTAGTTCTTATCTTAAAGGGCAGATGTTTCAGAGGGGCACTCAAAGAGAAGCTTCTGTAGCTTTAAGGAACGATAGGGTGTATGAATTAACATTCTGCTGTACATGAGGTAATTAATTAGGCAAAAGAAAACAGTCTTTAGTACTTTGCTCTGATAATTAACAATGGTAAATCTGCCATTGGTAATCTACTGCTGTATGCTGGGAACAGAGAATTTCAGTTGTTCAACATCAACCTGTGAGCTTTTTATCTGTTTGCAGGCTGCTTTTTTTTTTTTTTCAATAATCCTTTATCAGCTTGCGCTGGGGTGAAGCGCACGAGCGTGGAGGCCTTTCTCAAGATGCTTACTTAACCTTTAGAAAACCACTGACATTTACAGGAGGTGCCTCTTTCAAACCAACAGACCACTCTCACGCCGCGCTTCTCGCTGTGCATGATGAGCAGAGTGTCTCTGAGCACAACCAGCACAGCATTAACAAAGCCTCGCAGATGAGAGTCCCCCAGTGTCGTCGTTCCCTGAACCATTTTGTAGGAGAAAGATCTACATGCAGATTGTGTTCTTAGTAAATCCTCAGCATTCCATTTCCATATCCTTTGGCCAAGGAGCCTGGTGTGTTGGCACTGCACAGGGCGATCTCCGGAGATCTCTGCTCATTTTGACCAATGGGAAAGGTGGTGTGGTTTCTGGCCTGAAAAGTTGTTTTGGGAGTTTAAGATATAAATTTGTGCTTTTAATGCTGATGTTACCTGTTGAAAGTTGAAATGGGGGTCATCCAGACGTCATTCACAAGGTACTAGTGTCTTAAACCAGTTGAAGTAATCTGTGATCTCTGAAATTGGGCAAGGCCTATTATAAGAAAGATCTTGACGTGCTAGAATGTGTTCAAAGGAGGGCCACGAAGATGATCAGGGGGCTGGAGCACCTCTCCTATGAGGATAGACTGAGAGAGTTGGGGTTGCTCAGTCTGGAGAAGGCTCTGAGGGGACCTTATTGTGGCCTTCCAGTATCTTAAGGGGGCTACAAGAAAGCTGGGGAGGGACTTTTTAGGCTGTCGGGTAGTGGTAGGACTGGGGGGAATGGGTCAAAACTAGAAGTGGGTAGATTCAGATGAGATGTTAGGAAGAAGTTCTTGCCCATGAGGGTGGTGAGACACAGGCACAGGTTACCCAGAGAGGTGCTGGAAGCCCCATCCCTGGACATTTTGAAGGCCAGGTTGGATGGGGCTGGGAGCAACCTGCTCTAGTGGGAGGTGTCCCTCCCTACACATGGCAGGGGTGTTGGAAGTAGATGATCTTTAAGGTCCCTTCCAACCCTGACAATTCTATGATTCTAAGATGTGTTAAGCTGGATGTGTGGCTTCTAATGGAGGTACCAGATGCAGCAAGTTGATAGTAAATAAAAAATTGTGTTAAAAAGAAAAAAGGCTGTTAGTAGTTTACGCACAGTTCCATATTGCAAAGCAACCACTCTTGTCGAGGTCCCTTTGCTTTTCTGAACGTGCTCTAGGTAATGATGGGACTCCCTAGTGTCTTATCCAGCAATTTGTATGAAAAGTTCATTTCAATGCCTTTATTTTTCACTGCTAGGCATCATGGTAAGAATGCGTGGCAGATTTATGGCTTGTGTGTTACATATGACATATAGATGTTTGATTTTTTTTAAATAGCACATTTTCAATACTGCTTTTCATGCACAGCCCCTCTAAGGACTAAATAGACCAGGATGATTCAGTGTGGGAAGAGAAAGAGGGGAAAGACAGTGCTGTAAATAAGGTTTTCTGTGTAGCTGTTCTGAAATTACAGCCAAGGTTTAAATGCTTGATTGTTGAGATACTTATCAGATGGCATACTGAAACGTAGTGCTTTGTCTTGGAGGGATTCTTTAAAACTGTCTTTTATACATCTCTAGTTACGATATACTTAAAACTTAATATATGTCTAATTACCATATACTTAAAATTTAATAATAATGATGGTGTTTTAAAGTACTGCATATTTCACGGAGTTAAATGCAGGAAAGAAAGAAAATCCACTAAGTCTGTTGATGAGGAGTAGCAAACTGAATTTGGAAGCTGGGCATCTTCTGATTTATTGGGTTAGAAAGCAAGTCTTCAAGAACAGTCACGATGGGACAGCAAGGCAGTGATATATTTTGCCATACCTGCAAATAGTTTGTCAAGGAAGAACTGGCAGGTGGTAGAGCTTAAAAATGGCTTTTTTTTTTTTTTCCTTTTTTATTTCCTGACAGCATAGTAGGAAGTGTGTTAACAGGCTGCTTCCCTTTTAGTAAGTCTGTGTGGCAAAAGGGATGATAAAGTTTGTGCCACCACAAAAAGCGAATCCTTTTCTGCTGGGCTGACACCTCAACCTGTGATGAGGGAGCATGTTAGTCACAGCGATTTCATGGCTGGTAACATCCAAAAGCAAAGACTTCCACTGAGCAAGGATGTGTGCTTCCATTTGGGATTCACTAAGGAGGAAAGCAGTTAATGACCCACTTCTGGGAAAAGGAGGAAAAAACCCCGTTAGCAACATTCCAAGGTGTTGGCTCCTTTGGCCGAGGTGCTGTGGGACTCTCCTGTCAGGGCTGGCTGGCTGGGAGCCTGCTGAGCTCCTGGCTGTGCAGGAGGCTGTCCTCCCTGCTTGTCAGGCGGGCAAGCAGCTTGGAACACACCTGAAATGTGTGAAATTCCTCCAGTAACAAGTAGCACCTCATATTTCTTCTAAAAAGGTGCTAACAAAAGAGAGTTAACTTCTTCTGCATGCTGGTACTTCTGCTGGATTTTTGGCTGCTTTACTTACACAGTTGGCTTTGCCCCTGCTGCGACTGTCCTTGCAAATGAACAAAAGCAAGCAGAAATCCCTCTAATTTGATGGGCCAGCCCTTTAGGCTTGATGATTATTTTTTTTTAATTTCTTTTTTTTAATGAGTCTGCTGGAGTATTAGTATGTCGGTGTCCATTAAAGCCTACAGTTGGACTCAATGAGAAGCCACAGACTAATTAATAAATCTCCTTATGTTTTTTTGACCTTTTCCTGGGATCTGTAGCCTTTGCCTGGCTGCTGGTGCTTGCAGGTGGTTTAAATGCTGTTTTTTCACTAGTATTTATCTCAGCAGGGTGGTGATAGCCAAGGAGCAGCAGTGCCGGGCAGGACCCCGTAGTGGCAGATGCAGTACAAGCACAGCGGAGGGAGAATTGGTGCTTTGAGAAATGTGTGGTTTTTCTCTTCCAGGTTACTGGTGAAGCACAGAAACTGAATTAAAGTTTTGTCGAGTTAGGAGACAACCCCAGAGCACTTTGTGTTACACTGTCTTTGCTTACAGTCGATTACCTTGTATATAGTCTGCTGGGGAGTTCAAATCCATGGTTAAATCTTAGTCAGATGTCTTAGCCTTGTGTTTGCAAAGAGTATACTGAGCTGTTACAAATAGTGGTCCTTAGCTTTAGATGAGGCTTTCTCTTTTGGAATATTTCCTTGTTTCTTATTGAAAACGGATGGGGGAGATGAAACATGAGCCACTGCTGATGATTGGGCTGCACCCTATGCTTGGAAACACCAAGATGCAGGACCTGCCAGTCTGACAGAGCGACGCTTTGCTCCACTTTGCTTCCCTCAGTATTGACTTGGACTGTTAAAAATTTGCAAATGTCTCCTGGCTGCAGTGTTGCTGGCTATGTGGAGGTGCACAGCAGCTGAGAGTCAATAAGACATTTCTCTTTCCCTGAACTGCTATGGATTACCTAGCAGAAGTGCTGAAAGTAACTTTAATTCCTCTGTTGGAAAGCAGTTGGCAGTGATCACTGCTGGAGGGAGATCAGTGGGTGAGATGGACTTCTTGTTGGCTTTGCTACAGCAGTGCCTCTGCTTGGCGCTTTTCAGAAACCACTCAGCATCCCTTCTTTTCTTGTCCTCCTCTGTGCTGTGTGAGCCTTTCTTATGCCCTTTGGCTATTTGTACTTTGTTCCCAAGGCCCACTGTTTCTAGCTCAGTTCTTATGTGTCAATCAATTCTGTCTGTGTTGATTTGTGCCATTTCCCCATTCCCTTTCTCCCTGAAGTTTTCTACTCTCTTTTACATCTCCCTGGCCCCCCAGACCCCAGGGTTTCTTTAGGCTGATCTGGCTATTTGCTCTAGGGTGTTTAAGGCTTCTCCTAAAGCTTTTCCATGCCAGTCCTGACACTTAAGGCTTCTCAGGGCTTTGTAGTCCTCCTTTCACCTCTCCTGGCCATTTTCAGCATTCCAAGGTGACTTACACTTCCTCTCTGTCCATCAGATGATTTTCTTCATAGATATTGTTTCTCTGGTCATTTTATTTTCTTCCACTCCCTATGAATCTGTTAGCTGTCCTTGCTTTTACTTTCCCTGTTCTCTCAGAGAGGACTTTAATGTTTAGACTTGACACCTAGCTCATGCTCTTTGGTTTCACAACTCTTCTCTGAGCTCATGGCCAAAACCTGCCCTGTGCTTTCTGGTTCAAGGAAACCACCCTTGCCATCTCACTCCAGTTGCCTGTACCAGCAGTTCTGGGGTGAGATGACACTCATCACTGCCTCCTGAGGTGACCACAGCAGTTTTAGTCCTCTCTTCACAGAGCTGCATATTCATGGTAACTTTTTTTTTCCGTAATCATCTGTATTGTCAACTGCGGTGTGATGCTGCCAGGTTCCCTAAACTAAGGATACTCTTCATGCTTAATGTCATTGAAACCAAAATGTAATTGCATTCCTTTGCCATCTATTCCATGTTAATCCTCCAAAAGAAGTGTTTCACTCATCTTCTGAGCCAGTGGTTTTAGTATAGACTGTGAAACCCTGGATCTTTAATTTTCTGCATGGGAGCAGAAGGGAGAGGGAAGAGGGATTGTGCAGTTCATCTGCTTTATAACAGACATGCATTGAATTCATGTGCATTACCAAATTAGTGTTGTGTTGAGGAATGAAGGAGGCAGGGAACTATACCAGGATTAAGCTTTCTTTTGAACTAACATGAAAATCCTTTCAGTTACTAATGCTAGAGTCCCTTTTGACCATTGCTGAACACAAGTCTGTACATGCTGACTTGTCCCAGCTAACAGGGGTCCAGTTCAAATGGCTGCAGGGAGATTATGGAAGGGAAGCTAGCCTGGTTTCATGTTCAAGTCTACTGATTCACTCCAGCAATTGAGATACCACTTCTGTCTCAATGAAGAGAGAGATTAGAAAATAAACAGCCAGGTAGTGGTGTGCTGGAAAGTGGATGTAATTCATGGGCAGGAGGAATAGGATTGTTTTGCCTGTCACCCCATTTGGAGGACATCAAAGACTGGTGAGAGGAGTTTAAAAAAAAATTGAGAAAGAGTAAATGAGATGCCATTCTCAGTGTCTCTTAGAAGCTACAGTAGCCTGTTACTCTTGTATTGGTCCTGAAACATGTCTTGAATGTGTTGGGTGCTGGGAGGAAGCTCCTGAATGCAGCATCCACATGGTGAGGCCGTCTATCTCCAGTGCTCTTTTACACTTCCCTTCCTAACTGCTGCTGCT
The DNA here is from genome assembly GCA_013401335.1 of Brachypteracias leptosomus. Classification (NCBI taxonomy): domain Eukaryota; kingdom Metazoa; phylum Chordata; class Aves; order Coraciiformes; family Brachypteraciidae; genus Brachypteracias; species Brachypteracias leptosomus. The sequence goes on along the minus strand of VYZX01021052.1, from coordinate 263,958 downwards.
TTTTGCTTTCTGTTGAATGAGAGTCTCACCTCTGGCTCTTGCTGTGACACCCTGATCCTGTAACTGGAGAAGTGGTGAAAAATCAGTGCTTTAAGCAACCTGATGTGGGTAGGACATGTCCCTGTGCCCCAGGGTCTGTGTGAGGCTGGTTGGAGCATGTGCTGTGCAGCAATGTGGTTGTCAGCCAGTGCTAGTGTGGCTTCCACCCTCACGTTTTCTCTTTGCTTTCTTTTCTTAGCCTTGGATCATGTTTTGATCTTGTCTTGTCTTTAAGAACGTAGGCTCAGGCCACAGTGAGTGGTGTAACTGGAACAGTTCCAGCTGGACTCACCTGACTTTTCCCTTGTCCCCTAATAAACGTCTGTCACCAATCCCAGTTAAAACATTTCAGCACAGTTGTGCTTCCTTGTAAAGACTATTCACGACTAAAGGGAACAGCAAGGAGTGAACTTGAAACAAAAGCCCCACTTAAAGCATTGCAAAATGTAATGTATTAACAGGTTTTCCTAAATCTTTAACAAAAGGTTATTTAAAAAGAGTTGAGCTGCTCTTGCTGGGGGACTGTAGGGTACTGTCTATTACGGTAAACCTCTAGCTGTATTTGGCTGCTTAATAGCTGTTGATGACAAGGTCATGTTCACACCTTTGAATTTCTGGCCACAAGAGACCAACTCGACACCTTTTGTCCTTCCTATTGCTCCTAGAAACTAACTTCCCTCTGTTGTGCACAGAGAGCTGGTGTGGCTGAATACAAACTAAGCTCACATATGTGTCCATCCAGTCATTCCCTCCTCCCCTCTTTATGCTGTCTCTTTTCTACTTGTTGGCTGTTGTAAGCACTGAATACATGTCAGCCCTTCCTACCTAATATCTGAATGAATTTTGAGTAGATTCTAGCTCAGTCATCAAGGTATTTGGATCTATTAATTGGGACTTGCAGTCATGGATTTTCAAGAAAAGGGGGTTCTCATACAACTGAACAGCTCAGAGATGTTTTGCGTGGTTTTGGTAATAATAGTTTGCTTGCCTTCCTCCCTTCTTGATTATTCTGGATGGTCCAAGGCTGCAAGCCAGAGTTAATCTATCCCAATAGGATGATAGCTGAGCTGGAATCTAACTTGAAGACATTCAGGCATAGCCATTAGTTATTACTATGTACTGAGATCTTCTGTGTGAAGAGGAATGTTGTTGTTTTTTTTTTTTCTCTGCCCTGCTCATAGTTCTGCTTTGGAAGAATATTGCCTTAATATCTCTGTAGAATGAAAATAAATACCAGAAATAGAAGCAGCTGCAATTGTCATGCTGACATTATGTACTATCCATCCAGGTCTCAAACACCAACCTGTGTCTGGAGAGAAGCAACATTACTGTACAGCTGGCGTGGGCATCAGCCAAGGGGGCTGGATTCAGGAGGTGTGCAAAAATCAAAGGAGCTTCTTTGTTTCTTCTTATTTTTTTTTTTTTACCTTAAATGTGCAGTTTGTATAAGAGCAAGGATAGAGAGCAGCTTGTTTTTATCTGCCCCTAGGCCACAGAAAGCCTTGCTTTGATCTTGTGTGCATATGATTGAAAGATTGAGAAGTGAGGGCCTTCAGTCCAGCCTGGGTTATATAAACAAGTTTGTTTATAGTTGATTTGCTGTCTTGTATGGTAAAATAATTCTTTGAAATGTATAGTGCAATCCTGTGTATGGGAGAGGAGATGGAGCTTTTGCTGAAGATGTAATATCTTCTTAATCTCTGTTGTTTGTGTATATTAATAGCCACTTAGAAGCATAGAGAATTTAGAGAAATCAAGTGGTTTCTCATAGCAGTGGCTGTTAACTTTAGGGAATGTGTTCTGTGTATCTTGTAAGGTGTCTGGGATGAGTTTAGCAGGTGTTAGATTCCTGAAAATGTTGCATTTGTTGTAGTGGGTTCCAGGTCATCACAGCCAGCAGCTGTGTCAGGAGTGTCTGTGGTCTTGTAGTGATGAATCCCAGGGATGAAGCTCTGCAGTGTTATCCCATTCTTTATATAACTGCACAGGTGACAGGTAAAAATCTGGTAAAATTGTTTCTTTACTTTCTTTTGGGAACCTGTCAGTGGTGAGCTGACCTCAGTGGTACTGTGATGATGAATGTGACATAGTATTACCATAGGTAGAACAAAGCTCGATAAAAAATATGAAAGACTAGAGGGGGCAGGAAGAGAATAGGCCTGTACAGGGTGAAAAGAAGATGTTGTTAATAATCTGGTCTCGGCTCTAAGGATTTGGATCAGCACAGATTTTTTTTATGGCAACACAGAGTGTGAGATTTGTGATGACCTTTAATTCCAGGAAGTTACAGTATAGAGGCATTTTCTGTTTCTTCTGCGCAGAGAAAGTGAATAGCTTCCAACTCATGAAAAGTTCTGCTCCCTGCATGTTGCTCTGCCTTGTCTAACCTGGGGAACAATCCCAGCTTGGCCACAGGTGGTCTAAGTTGTATCAGGCATAAAACCCCAGAATACAAATCAGCTTTACCCATTGAATTAATCAGACTTTATATTGATGGAATGTGCCCTCCAGGTAGGGAAAATCTCAGCAGGTTCTTGCTGGGGATCAATGCAGATTGCTTGATGGCAATTCGGGCTGTTCCTGGCTAGAAACAAGGTGTATTTGATGCCAGGAGCTGCTTCAGAGATTCACTCTCTACCATTCTGCAGGGTGAAATTTGTGGCAAGGGGACTGGCCCTTACCTGTAAGGGGGGATAATTATTCTGTTAACACTGCAAATACTTCAGACTTTTCACAGCGAGCTTGTTGAGGTGCAGTGTTTTTGAGAACAATTCTACACCAACTAAAATAGGCAAGTATATTAAGATTGATTTTAAATAGGAGAGTTGTAATCTTTCCATGTAAAGGAACCCACAGTGTGATCATTTGAAGCTGACCATTAGTCTGAAAGTGTATGTGAGGGGAAAGAAAACCTTAGGAAGTGCAGATCAGGAGGGAAACTTTGTACAGAATTTGGACCTGCCCTGAAAGATGGAGGTTACAGTCTTCATTGGTCTTTAACTATCTTTGGCCTTCATTGCTTGGTACTGTTTTCCCTTATTTTCCTCCTATTTATCAGATATCAGTGAGTGAGTGTGAAATGTAATGAGTGATCTTCAGACTGTACTGCACCCATGGGGGGAGCAGAGCTGGGAGGAGAGCCCTGTGCCTGCAAAGTCAGACTGAATGTTTTCAGAGCAGCGTAGAAGGCTGGGGAGCACTCTCATCCTGGAAAATCTCCAAGGCTGATCACATTTGTGGGCATTTTCTTTCCTTAATGGGAGTTGAAGCTAAGACATCGGTACAAGTGCCTTGGTGCTTGGGAGGCTAAACAAGGAGAAACGTAAATAAAAACTCAATAATCCCTCACTGGAGGGAACCAAGGAGCTTATCTGATTGGTTACACCAGAAAAACACATAAATCCAGAAAAGACTGTTGGGGTTTGTTTTCTTCTTTCTTTCTTTCTTTCTTTCTTTCTTTCTTTCTTTCTTTCTTTCTTTCAATCCAGTTTGAATCTTTTTAAACACTTAAAGGGCAGGTAAAATGAGGAACTAAACTATTGTTGAAATGAAGGAAGAACTGATGGGCTTGAAAGGAAAATGTCAATGCCACAAAAATATCATAACCTTGTAGATGAAAGAGAGGCAATTTATAACTCCAGATGACAGCACAGAGCTTTTAAACATAGGGGCTTTATAAAAACCATGGCTGTTATCAGAGTTTGTTAAACTGGCCTGAATGGTGTATAGAGAAACTGAATTTTCCATATTTTCCTGCAAATGCAAAGCTGAGTTTGGGCTTGTATTTCCACACACACAGTTATCAGAAGTGAGTACTTCATTCCATCTGATTAAAACTTGTTTCCCCAAAGCTGGAACACCCACTTCTCCTCCCAACTGGTTTCCATACAGACTACAGAGAGTAGCGATCAATGATCTTCTAATTTGCCACTGCTGGAAATTATTTTTTTCTCCATGTCCTGTGTTCTGTGCTGTGCACATCCAGAGGCATATGGGAACAAAGTGCAGCCATGGAGCAGAGCACCTGATCAAGAGAAGAAAAGGAAAGGCATTCAGTACATATAAGCCTTATCCTCCTCATCGAGCTGCCTTCCAATGACATCTCTGGTGTTTGGTCTTTATCATTCTGTTTATCAACGCCACAGGGAAAGACTTGGGGAAGTACCAAAGATGCTTTGAATGTTAGTGTAGGTGCTAGGGAGATTTATTCTTTCTGCTCCTCTTGTCTGCTTTTTGACAAAAAAAGAAAATGGAAGTGGAGGGAATGTCTTTCTTCTTCTAGGATTCAGGGGCCTCTTCCCATCACATTTTACCAATTCTTAGCCCATGTTTTGTGGGAAAACCTGGCAGGCTTTCATCTACCCAAGCCTCACAGAGGGCATGTGTGTCCAGAAGCTTCTCTCTCCTTTCTCTGATATCAGTGGGTCTCATAAAAGCTGCTCCCTGGCACCCTTTTTCTTGTCTCTTCAGCTTCTCATGGCTAAAAACATTCCTACTGAAATAGCAAATGCATGCTGTATGTAATTGCATTTTAAAAAGGGGGGAAAAATAAAAAGGATCTTGTACTTGGTTTGATTTTTTTTTTTATCAGTGAGCTGAACAGTCATTTACAGTATTTCAGCATCTGCCCCTATTCCTGTCTAGTGACAAAACCAACTTGTTCTGCTATGGTGGAGTGTGAGGTTTGGGACCTGCAACTGTTTGTTACAGAATCCTGGGTGTGAAAATGAGACTAATTCCAGCTCCTACGGTCACAGCTTGGGCTGGGTCACAGCAGAGGGACACCACAGGGAGAGAGCAGATTCTGTTCTGGTGTTCTTTGTGATTTCTGTGCCTCTCCACTAACGCATTTTGCCATTTCCCATAGCAATTCTAATCTGCTTTTGTTTAATTCTCTCTGTAGCTCATGTTAAAGGTCCAGACTTTATTTAAAATCTGTTGTTGTTTTTGCATGTCGTTTTTCTCAAGTGGTTTATTTTGTCTAAGTACTGTGATTAAAAAGAAATTATTAGTCTGTGAGAGAATTTATGTCTCAAGAAAAGGAAAGAAATTTACAACAGCAAATGCTGGTTTTCCTTATTTATTTTAGCAGATAAACAGGAAAACAGTTTTCAAAGCAAATACCCAGTAGGTCTATTTTGGATACTTTTCCAAGCCCATTAACTCACTGTTGTGAGACTTCTCTTTTTCCCTGCCTTGAACATATTCACAGCACAGATTCTTCTTGGGTTTGGGTATCAATTCAGGCTCGGTGCAGACAGGAGCTTTCCTTTCCTCCCCTCACACTCGCCCCCTCCTTCTTGGACAGCTTTTTGAGACACAGCTGATTATCTGCTCCCAGCTTCCTCTCTGCCACTTCCTACTTCATTTCTTGCAAGGATGCCTAAAAGAAGAGCTGCCAAGTCAGTGAAGCCAGTAGTCTGTAACTCAGAAGGATAACCACTTACAACTATAGCACATCATCCAATGCTGCTTGCTCTATGGTACCATGGTGTGGGAACTGGGAACTCTTCTCTGCTTATTGGAGATGAATATTGTCCCCTCTCAGTGAATGGATCTAAGGACTTGGTCTTGGAAGTGTGTGGTATCCTGTACTGAAAGGGCAAGCAGGCATCTCTACAGGAGCAGTGGTGGTAACACATGACGTGTGAAGTCTCCAATGGGTGAGGACAAGTGCTGCTCAGGTGTCTGCATGATGCTTTGCCTTCAGAACCCGAGCACGTTTTCATGTTTGACATACTGTGTTTACTCAGACAGCAGAAGAATGTTAAATGCTGTGAGCCTGCAATGCTCTGGCTGCGTTCTTCAAAAAAATTGGAGGGCCAGGCAGGGAGGTTTGTAGGTAGTTCAGAATCTTGGCAGAAGATACCTGGCATCAAGAGTGCTTGTGGAACGACAACTTTTCAGCCAAGCAAAATACCACTGCTGTAGCCCTTATCATGTTGAGCATTTCATCCTAAGAACCTTCAGCTTTCCTGCCCTTCTCCTGTTGGGCCGTGTCCCTTAATGGCTGCCCTTGGGATGCTGGTGGGTGGGTTTCCTGTTAAGGGAAATAATACAATCTAGGAAGGCTTTTTAAAAGGAGAGATTTATGATGTCTGTGCATTCATCCCATTTCTGTCGACAGCTCTTCTAATGATAAAGGTGCATATATCTCAGTGTGATGTAAACAACTAGATGGATAGCTTGCAGTTTCTGTGGAGAAAATATTGGAAGCTTTTTATCTCTCTGTAAAGCTTCCTGGGAGGCTGTGAACAGGTGGCCTGGTACAGGCACACGAGTACATCATCATTACGTGCAGGCAGGCTGCTCGCAGGTACCCACCGAGGCCAACCTTCTATTCTGAAAATAATCAGCTGGTGAAGGCAAAAGGGATGGAGCTCAAGGCTGCCAGAGCCTTCTCTCTCCTTTACCATTCAAAACCAGAGTAAGGAAAAATAGAGTATATTAATATAAAAACTGTCAACCAGTCTATGTAGTCAAGTGATTCCTTAATCCTTGTTTAGATAAAAGTGCAAATTCAGGGATTGGTCACAGATGCAGATTTTAATTGTGGAGTAGTTGGAAAATATTAGGGTCTTAGCTATTTATTTTGATGGCAAAGATAAAATATATACAAGTTCTCAGAAGGATATTCATCTTTCCACCAAGGCAGTTCATGTGTGCATCGCTCTTGTCTGTATTTTTGCACCTGCATTCCCAGTGTGGGCATAAGCACTAATTAGCTTTTCAGGTGCAGAAATTCTGCTTGAAAAATGAAGCCAAGTTTCAGTTGTCATAAAAATGTCAACTAGAGCAATAAAATGTCTCCCTAATTTAAGAACACTAGAAGGCTAAATAAATTAAATATTGAAATATATAGAAATTCTTATGTTGAAGATGATGGCTTTAAAATTATTGCTAACATAAAACTGTCACAAATCTTCTTTCTCTAATCTGTGGCCTACAGAATTGCCTGTGTGAAATGTGAGGAAGTTTATAAACAGTGGGGGACTTTCCACTGACTTCAAGTCTTGCTTGAGAAGCATCATTCAATGGCACCCATGCCACTGTGGTAGCAACTCCTGGCACCCCATGGTATTACCCAGTTCTTTTTAGCTGCTTGGAAGTGGCAGCACCCTTATGATTAGAGGGTGTGGAGCTGTCTGTGTTTTCAGGCTGGTATTTTAAAGGGTTAACCATAAGGGCAGGACCTGGGAAAGTTGCTTTATGCCTGTACTTTGTTTAGCACAGAGCTAAGGGGATAGCTGTTGCCAAATCCACAGGCTGTGTGAGAATTTGCTTATTGAAAAGCAATGTGAGACTCTTAGGTAAAGGGCTTTATGATTTCTGTCCCACCAAAACAAGATGCTGGAGTTCTGGGAACCTGATGGTTCTCTCTGGGATTGATAGACAGGAGGTGCACATCTCCACAGCCTCCACCAGCTCCCTCACCTAGAAGTGGCCTTCTGGAGTTGGTCCTGTCTCTCCATGGACTACAGCAGGACATGAGCATCTGTCTCAGTTCACTGACGTGAATCAACATCTAGAAAAATTTTTAAAAGCATCATTATTATTAAATCTTTCAGTGTCTTCTGTTGTGTGGAGTAGTTAGATGAACCTGTGTGAGGTGAAATAAATACTTCATAATTCTGAGCATCCAAACCACACATTTTTATTTGCTATATTTCTGCCTGGTGTATTCTTAGTGCTCTGATATCTTGTGCTTCAGTGCAAAGGGGATTGTTCACTTGGGTTTTTTCAATTTTTTGTTTGTGTTTTTTTTTTTTTTTCTTTTGCTGCTTTTATCACATTTGGGTCCTGTAATATTATAAGTAAATTAGAAGTGCTTTTTAATCAGTTTGTTCTTTAGATAGTTTGTTCTTTGTAGTGCTTAAGGAGGAGTAAAACATGTTTGCACTTAGTTTGCATAGCTTAGTTATAGACTAAGTATTGTTATTGAAGATCAAATAGAAAAATCATAGTTCACCATATAATTAAAAATTGCATCATACCATAGTTCTGAAGCAGAAACCAGCAAAGGTTGTGTGGGTAACCTCAATAACTTCAACTTTGGCTTTGCCTTTTTTCTTTTTTACCCTTAATGTTTGATTTGGCTTCTAATATATGATGCTATATTTTAATTAAATACTGAGAAATAGTGAGAAAATAATCACGGTGATTTGGGGTTCAGTTTTACCAGGTTCTAATGAATTCAAGAGAGGTAAGAATTCATCGGTTGGGCAAGAACTTGCTGTCCCTGTGGCTGTCATTGATGACATGCAACTCAGGGGGTTGAGAAGGTAAGCAAGTAACCATTGCAAACCAGGTCACATTCACTCAACTCCTGTGACCTGAAGTCATAAGTCCATTTTTTTCATTTTTCTTTTTTTTAGATTGGCCTGGAGGAGGCTGACAAAAGAGGAGGAGGAGGAATAGCGGCCGTTTGGTTTTTGCCTGCAGGCAATTTGCAGGTTGTTTTTGTTGTGCCACAATAAACAGATCTTATTTAAAATCCAAGATACGCTTTCCCCTGGCCCCCCAAAGCCACAGCAGCCTTTCTAACAGGGTGTTGATGTTCCTTCTGACAAGATGAAGCTTTTACTTGAATGTTAATCACGTCATCCATGCCATGATGTTTGCAGACTGGTACATTTTTAACTAGAAAAAGTATTTATTATATATTAGCTATGATACTGATTTTTCCTTGAATGGGTTTCTGCTACTGTGTCATATGAACGTTGTGTGATTTGGTGATTGTGGCTGGTGTTATGTTTCAGCTCTGAACTGACTGCATGTAGAACATGTGCATTTGAGATCCACATCCTTAGTTTAAAACATACTAAAATATTTACTTTTACTGCTGTTTCGTACTGCTTATGAATGAGCAAGAAAGGATATCTTTTTTTTTTTAACGTCCTGTTACTAGTTCTTGTATCTTTTTAGCTGAGAAAATTACTATTCAGGAAAGTTGTATCACTGGGCATTAGGAGGACTGGATCATTAATATTTAACTGTGTTGGAAGTAGAAAGCACTGTAACAATAATAATAATTTGCACTTGCACAGCACATTTCTCCTGAGGATCTCAAAGCACTTTACAAACCATTTAATTAAGCTTTACTAAATCCCTCTGAGGTTTATCATTAGTCCCATTTTACAGATGGTTAAGCAAGGGCATAAAGAAGTTAAATGATTTGCCTAAATGAGTTAGTGGCAACAATAAGCAAATACTTCAGGAGTCCCAACCACATCTCTCCTCTCTGACAGAGGAGGTATCAAGTGACCATTGCGTCTTGCCAGCAGCAAACAGAAGAGCTTAGCAGCTGAGAACTGAGAGAAGATGCAGGGCTTTGTTTGAGGTAGTTGGCTGTGAATACTCTCTGGAAATGGCTTGATGCTCTAGATTGATTACCTGTGTCCTGGCTGTAGAGGAGATACATGGCACATACCTTAGCCAAGGGATGCCTGAGAGCCCAAGATCTGTGAGCAAGAAGTGGGGGTGAGTCCTGGCTCTCCACCTGGCCAAGGTCTATGTTTCATCCCTTCATTCAAGGACATCTCCACTGCTCTATCCTGCCCTGTAAGAGACTGATGCTTTTTTGCATTAGTCCTGCAGCTTTGGCCAACCAGGAACTTGCTCCATCATGTAAAGAAAGAAGTTCTTGCAGACAGACTTAAAATTATTCCTATCATTAGCAGCTGCTTCTCCTCAGATGCACCGTGTGAGAGGTTGGTTTATCAAGACATAAAGCAGAAGTGTAGAGGCAAGGGGGACTGGTGCTCACTGCTGAGCTCAGAACCATTTAGGAGGGTGTTCGTGTACAAATGCATTAGATTATGGTTAAGCAGCTTATGGACATGAAAACACATTAGAACTTTACAGCATGCTATAAATTACGGTTTTGTGGCATTCACAGCCACAATGTTAGGTAATTACATTCATTAATCTACTACTAAGAGCACATAAAGTTGCCTCCCAAATGATACTGTGTGTGCCTGGGCTCAGCTGGGAATGCTCTGGGAAGGGTCTCCCCTCCCCCATGTCTTCCTTCGCCACTGGTCTGCCTTGCTGATTTTATGGTGGGTTTTAGTAGGCCAGACTTCCAAACCTACTGGTCCAAACATTTGGGATCCACAGTGGAAGAATTTCTGATGATTTTGTCTCATAGAGCTCTAAGCTTTTTCTAATAAACTGTAAGCAGTATATGGACTTACTGCAGTCATTTAGTTAGGGAGAAGCTATTGCTTGTTGTCCCATGGGTGATCCATTTGTGCCCTGCCAGCTGGTATTTAGTAGTCCTGGAATTGTTAACCTCAGCATCTAATATTCTATTGACACCTGCTTGGCCTTGGATTTAGCAGCTCATGCTTCATTTTCTTCTGTGCAGAAATATTTCCTTTAATTAGAGCAGATTCTCAGCTAGTGTGGATTAGAATAACCACATTTGTGTGTCTCCAGGTTGAATACCTGTCTCACTGACTGTTTCTTTTCTTTATCTTGCATTGTGGGCAGAAGCTTTCAAGCCATTTGTTTGAGGTGCAGCCATATTCTGTACAAGCAGAGTCTTCTACGGATTCCTTCTTGGTTTAGTTTCTTGTTTTGAAAGGCCCTTCATGGACATGTTTGGGTTTTTTTCCCTCTGTATTAGATCAAGTTTTATCTTTGACATGTTCTACCCTAGAGCACCCAGCTCTCTAATCTCTGTCAATCGGCCACATTTTCACTGGGTCTTTCCATGAATTTTTAGCTATGAAAATAGGATAGCAGAGAGCTGTGTACTAACCAGTGTATTCTCTGTTCTTAACCTCTCTGGAGTGTGTATTAGGAAACAAAGCCCACAGAAATTCCTCAGAAAACTTCCTCCACTTTCAGTGGCTGCTGAGCAGGGTATACGTGGAAAGTACTGCTCAGTTAGAAGGCTAACCATAAGAGAAACAGAACAGTTGACTGATTTATTACCCTGAATTTTGAAGAAAACGAGCTACTAACATAGATTCAGCATCTCAGTCCTTTTAAAAGATTAAACGTATCCCCAAAACCAAAGAAAAATCTTGGAGCCTCATACCCTATGGTGAAGGTATGAGTCCATTCAACTCAAACTTACCTTCAGTAAATCAGAAAGCAAAATCTATTCTCTTTTGTTTGTAAAACTTCAGTGAATCTGAGTATAAAAACCTAACCTTGGACAAGTAAACAGGAGAAGGCGACTCATAGGAATGACCCACTGCTTCTGTTGGTTCATTAACTGGGTTTTCAGTTGCTGATCTCCTTTCATGTCAAGATCATCTTTACATTAGCATAAAAGAGCTGTGGGAACTACCTGTGCTAGTGGAGCAGGAGCAGCCGTTGTGTGAGACAGTGACAGGTGCTTAATCACACGCCAGTCTTCAGTGAAAGGCATTCGTCTATTTGCTAAATAGATGTAGTTTCAATGACACTTGAGCACTCCAGTTTCTAGGGAATTTCTTTGTCGTTACTGACAAATTTATTATCCTGACCATTAAATGAATAGAACGCAGAGCACAGCAAGAGCTTTTTGAGGGAAGGGATTTTTGCGGTGCCACGGAAACCTTTTCAACTCCACATCTTGAGTTGTCATCTGCCTATTGCCCTGGATCTCTGTGCCTAATGGCCAGAGGAGGTGGGAAAAGGCAAGTTCAGCATCTCTTAACTATGGGATGGACATTTGGCAGGGATGAGCCTCCCACTGGAAGTGGTACACTTTGGTATCAGCTTGTTCACAGAAGCAAGAAATGTAGTAATGGCCTTTGTTTCTGAGAGAACAGCAGTTGAAGGGAAACAATTGCCTGATAAATCACATTAAACTTGACACTGTGTTCTCCTGTTACCTGGTTTGGCTTCAGCCTGCCTTTTAGGTAAGTTCTTCCCCATGAGGGTGGTGAGATGCTGGCACAGGTTGCCCAGAGAGGTGGTGGAAGCCCCATCCCTGGAAATTTTGAAGGCCAGTCTGGATGGGGCTGTGAGCAACCTGATCTAGTGGGAGGTTTCCCGGCCCATGGCAGGGGGGTTGGAACTGCATGATCTTTAAAGTCCCTTCCAACCCTGACAATTCTATGATTTGTTGGGTTTTGCTTCTTTTTTTCTGTACCTAAGCATCGAGAAGTTATAAATCCTTATTTTTCCGGGCAAGGAGTCTCCCTGCCTCCAGGCAGCCTGGCTCGTGGGAGAGCAGGGAGAGCAGCCTGCTCCAACAGAGCTAACCTGGGGTCCTGCAGGAGAGTGTCGAGGCAGGAGGGTGCTGTCAGAGCTGGATGTTCAATATCACGTGCAGCTGCTAACCTGGTCTTCACCCTCCTGACAAACCAGCTGCCATTTTGGGTTAGCATCAGCACCGTGCAGCCGAGTGATCGTCAGCGCTCGTGTATTGCTGATGCCATCTGTGTCAGCTGCGGAGCATCCCAGAAAGCACATCGAGCAAGAGATAAACACGGGCTCTCTCCTCGTGCCCAAGCTCCGCGGTGAATCTGTGCTTGCCTTGCTCACACACAGGGGCTCAGAGCTCACATAACTCCGAGTGCTTTACTGCCCTGCTCAGGCGTTCAGCGACTTAATTGTGTGATGGTATCGATGTAAAATTTAACAGCCACTGTGTGTATTGACTATAGCTTCATTGGTCGCTGTGAGAACATGCTGTGCTATTGCCCTGCTATTCATTTAGCTGTTTTGGTCCATTTATTAGATATTACAGAGATTTTCCTTTTCTGGACAGACCTAGTAATGATTTCTGCAGTGGAAACCTATTGGGAACGACTCTAATCTAGTTTCTGAGGATTTGTTTATTGGGACAGCACATGCTGGGCTAATTTCAGGGTACGTGTTCCGTGGTATCTGTTCTAACCACAAGTGAAGTTTTAATGAGGGGATATAGTACTCAGACAGCAACTTTTTTTTTTTTAATTTTCCCTGAAAAAAATCAGCAAAAGCAAAATTGGCTCAGTCAGTATTTATTGGCAAATTAGTGTTCCTAAAGACTTGCTTTTGCTTGTTCTTTTCTGGAGCTTGGAGAAATAAGATTTCACGTAATGCATCTGGGATTGGATTACTGGATTGAATTTTGCAAAGTACACTGGGGATAGCTGAGCCTGTTTAGAAAGCAGCTAAGCCCCTAAGTCAGTAAAAATTCAATTCATGATAGTCGATGAGGGATTTTTTCAGTGTTTTTTGTTTTGGGTGGTTAATTTGATGTTGAATGGTCACGTTTCCTTTTGAGGTGTTTTATCAAGGTTTGTTGAGCTCTTGGTGGAGGGGATGGTGGGGATACAGCCTTCCTCTGAAAAATAGGATGGAAAAAAGCACCCTGGAAGCTGCTGTTCCTCAGCTTGGTCGCTTGTAGAACACAAGCATTAATTCTTCAAGAAGCTCTTCAGCTGAGTTTATATGTTGTGACCATTTTGCAAAGCCACAGAAACATGAAGATGTTCAAAACTGATCAAAGTTGAGGTTGTGATTGGTTATTACTTTGCATCTGCTCCTTTGTGTACTTGTGAGCTCCTGCTCCTCCCCTCCCTCCCCCTTCTCTCCTACTGTGAGTTGAGGTTTTGGTCCTCAAAACCAGGCCAACCACATTATTATAGTGCAGATGGCAATAATCTCTGTGTGTGATTCTGATAACAGAGCTCAGGACACAGCAGGGCTTGGGAAATTCCAGCTCTGTTGCAGGGATGGATCTCATCCCAGAAGAATAGTGCCTGAATTTAGATTCTGTTTCTCTGTGTAAAATTGGCCTGATTTTNTTTTTTTTCTTTTTTTTTTTTTTTTCTGGACTTCCTTCTCTATTTCTTAGGCCAGTGGTACTGTGCTGCTGGTGCTCCTGTTTTTTTATGCTTGGAACTGATTTGTTTGCACAGTGCTATGCCAGCCTGAGGAAGGAGAGGTCTGAGTGTCTGAACCCGGGGAGGCAGCTGGGCTGAGGGAAGGGAGAAGTGAGAAGGCTGGCAAAGTTCTCAGGGTGTGGAAGGTCATCAAGAATGCAAGAAAGCAGGAAAAAAAAATAATTCTGAATGAGGTAAAGACAGCCATGGGAAGAAACCATAAAATATTTTGTTGAAACCTTGTATAGTATCTTTTAGAGTCCTGTGCATCCTGTAATAGTCCCGAGAAGGAGGTTGCAGAAGTGTGGTGTGAAAGGACTGTGTCCTCCTCACCCTTAAACAGGAAATGGGCAAAGAAGCAAAATGCTTTTGCTCTTCTAACAGGAAGGAATAATGGCTTTGTAGGTGAGGTTTAATGCTCTCAGCAGATCTCTGCAGCTTATGTTTTTACATTATAGTCATTTTCTTGAGTCAGACATCCCTGCTGCCTGTTAAGTAAACACAGAAAGCATAGATTATCAGTTAAAAGTATCGACAGCATTTCAAGTGCTATCAGAGAACATTTAATGCAGTTTAATTTTGTGATAAATCTCATGTTTAATCCTCTGGTTGCTCTGTAATCATGTCTCTATTGATCTTTTCTGAATGACTGCATGCAGTTTAATAAACTTTGCCATTAACCCAAGCTTTCTAAAGGGGGAGATTGATTCCAGTATCAAGTCTGATAGAACCAATAAGCACCTGAACATCATTAAATCTGTCCATTATAAAACATTTGCATGAAGATCAAAGTAAAAGCAGAAAGGTGAATTTGTGGCTTATTAGAGAAAGAGTTTGCAACTGGAACGTCTCAGTATGTCAGTCAAAATCAGCAGCAGTTTTCAGCCTGGCTGATTCAAGCTGACACCTCCTTTCATTTCTTATTTCTCAAATCCGTCTTTCATCCTATTGAACGACCTCCTTCCCTCTTTTCCCAGCCATAATTATATCCTTTAATTTATTCCATCTTTTTCACTCTAGGCATTTGTTTAGTCCAGGTTTTTGAGGTCAGTTTTGCTCCAGAGTTTGTGTGTCTTTTCGAAGTGTTGGGTTGAATTTTCTGTCCTGGACTTGTTTTATAAGGGGTGTCCTAGTGACATGAAATGTAAAATAGCTATGGAATGGGGGGCAGGTTATAGAGCTGAAAAAAGGGGTGACCATCTCAAATTCTTTCTTCTAAGGCCTGTTCCCATGCTCCTCACAGGGTTTGTCTCATATACACCAGATGCCAAAGTGCATTTTGCAGTTTGGTGCAGATCTATAAGGCTCTGTAGGACCATTGCTTGCATAGGGACTTGCTACCAGCTAAATTGCATTGGAACAAAGCACCTGAGCTCGTGACAGAGTGTGTTGGTGGCCTTGGGAGCATCTGGGCATCTTAGTGACATTGGGCAGACGAATGGTCCCTCCAAACACAGTGGGTCTGACTGTCAGGAAGCACAAGGGAAGAGGGGACTGGCAACAGGCTGACAAGATACCATCTCTTGTACAATTTTGCTGTTTGGAGTTTTGTCAAAGCAGTGCTGCTCCTCCAGAACAGCTGATGGGGGATGTTCAAGGGAAGCTTAGAAAGGAAACTGCCTACAGTCTCTTCTTCCTTTTCCTCCCACTCTTCATTCCCATGCAGGCATCAGACATTCTCAGCCTGCAGGCAAACGAAGCGTCTTCATTGATTTCAAAGGCTGCAACTTGTGTGGAGAGAGTTGTTGGTGAGGGGAAGGATAGTAGGAGAATGCTGGCTTAGGACAGAGGAGGAGGTGCAGGGAGCGGGTAGTGAGGGAGACAGGACTCATGGAGGAGGACAGAGATTGAGAGTTGTCTGGAATTAGATGAAGAACAGGGAAGGAGAAATGCTGGGACTCCTCAGTTTTAGGAAGGGGAATAAGACCTGTAGGGAGCCTATAGGTGTGGGAGGGAAAGCCATGAGAGAACAAGAAATGAATACATATACATGCAGCTGAGCTATAGCAGTGGGACTGTTCTGAATGAAGGACAGAGAAAGTGTGTAGATGCTTTCCTCTTCCAGTAGGGATGATGCACAAGAGATGAAAGACATGGCTTACCTACTGCACACATCAGTTGGAGGAGAACAGGGAGTTGCAAGTACCACTGCTTGGCAGGAGGCTTGGAGGAAGCTCCAGGGTGTGGAGATGAGGGAAGAGGCTGCAGCAGTCCCACCGCTGTACCCCAGGAACATGCTGGCTGTGGATGTTTGGCCTGGTGAAGTTGAAGGGCTGCAGAGACTTTGAAGATGAGAGACTGACTTTGCTACTGTTCCCAAAATAATTTGCTGAATAGTGCAAGCCCTGAGATGTTTTATGATGTGTAGCAGCTGGACACTGTTATATTTCTCATCCAGAAGATGGCTGCCTTGATCTAGGTCTGACCAGAGGGAGAGGTGCCAACAGCTCCATGAACCCACATCACCTTTGCAGTGTCTTGTTTGCTTTTTCTAAGCATGTGTGCAGCCCTCTTTGTTCCTGTGCTGCCTGATCCACTTACCTCTTTAAGTATTTAGCATTACGAGGCACGGATGAAATAGATGTGGGTTCACTTCCATTTTACAAACGAGCCCTGCTGCACGGAAGGGCTAAAGGCCCAAATTCACAGAGCCGTTTATTTCCTTTGGAAAGCCAGTCAATGGGAATTAAATAGTTTTTGGCCCCTGAATACCTGCCTTGTGGACTGGGGCTTAGCTCACTGCTGCAGGTCACAGAGAGAGTCAGTGGAAGATCAGGAATTTCAGCATATGTCTCCAAATACCCACATTAATAACTTAGCACCTCAGTCCAGCCAGCTCTAATCCTGTGCCTGGCAGGGTACAAGCTGTGATAAGATCAGACAGGAGAGATTTGGATACCGGCACCAACAAGCAGCTTAGAAAACAAATCTTTAATAGGAAAGGTTTCCTTCCAAGTGCAGACTGATGCCTGCTTACGGTTCTAATTCTCTTCAACATATTCCGTAGCTCTCGAGAGATGCATTGCAGAGCTTTATCTGCTTTCTGCTTGAGGCAAGTTTTTACAGAGAGACAGCAGCCGGGATGCTTTCTACAGAAGAAATGGTTACAAGTTCAGTCGAGACAGCGGGTGTATGATAAAGCGTGGTTTGAATAGAAGTATTGCTCAAGCAGCATGATTCACAGTTTTTGTAACTCCTCACAAGTTCGCTGGAGGCGTTAGCAAAGCTCTTGACTTGAGATGTTCTGCTTTGGAACCCCATCCCCTGACTGTGTGTCCCTGCCGAGTTATATTTGTAGCTTCTAGGTGGCTATAAACAAGAAATATTGCAGAAATTGCTTTTCCAGCCACTGAATAGCCCTGAATATTAGATGACACTTCAGTTTTGAAAGATCTATCCACAAAGCAGCTTTAAAAAGTTGAATATTTACAGAAGACATTGTATTTCCGGCCGCTGCACAACTGTAAAGGAAATTTTCTTTTTCTTTTTCTCGGGTGTATGAGGTAGCTTTACATGATCTGTGTCCTGTAATAAAACTGAAGCAAGCAGTCATCTCTGTTTCTCACTTTTTATTTATTCATGCTGTCTTTAACTGGAGACTCCCTATTCTAAATCCAGGATGGAAGAGAAGAACTGTGTTCCCCCTCCTAAATTCCCCCCACTGAATATACCTGATGCTTTTTTGAGTGATGCCGAATAGACTTTGAAGCATCCCCTGGCCCAAAGCTGAAACAAATGCTTTGTCACAAGGGTGTGATGCATTAGCAGAAGTGGAGAAATAAAGATGGAAAACATGTGGCAGTTATCCAGCAGGTTTGATTCTCTGCATTTGGTACGGCGGCTTATACCTTTGTAAAGCAACAACAAAATTGTTCTGGTATTTATTTCATCTGTGTATGTGAATGAGGGCTCTTGAGATAGGAGCAACTTATATCTACTTTGTAAGTGGTGCGAAGGACAAGGCAATGATAAATCTTGTCTGTTATGCTAAGCTGTGCTTCTGAACTGCAGAGAGGGGGATTTGCAATGATCAGCACTGTACAAGAATGTAATCCCTCTGGTTTTTTGATCATCAAATTTATCTTCACTGTATCTGTTTCCTAGGGGAAGAATAAGCCGGCAAATGGAAAGGTTACATATTGCTCTATTGCTTAAACTTTTGTTCTTTCCTATTTTTTTTCCCAGCTTGGATGCTAGAAGGAGGTTTCTTCTGCAGATGGGAAGTTGAACTGTTGTTTCTTTTTTTCCCCCTCTGATTGCACAAAGGTTTTGATCCTTTTCCTAATGAAGAATATTACTGAGCTCTCCATAAGTGATGCAGTCCTTGGGTCCTATGTGAGCTCTCTTTCTCTCTCTGTCTACTTTTTTTTCTAATCACTGTTCTTTCATTTTGAAATCTGCCTTCATCAGTCTTTTGTGTGAGGCTATATGCCACATGCCAAGAACAGTGGTAGAGTTAAGTGGTTCCTGGAGAAGGAGAAAGAAAATCAAGAGGAATAGAAAGACAGAAGACAGAAAAGGCAGTGGGTTAAGTAGTTTGGCTTCTTGACCCACAAGATGGAAAAGAGTTGTTGCAAAATAGATTTTTATTTTGAAAAGCTCAATAATTATAGCCCATTATTATGTGGAGGATTTTAGTTTGGGTAAAAAAATCTGCAGGTTGGAGCATTTACCATCTGGCATAGTCCATGAATAGTTCTTCTAATTCTGTCCTTTGCTTTGCTAGTTTCTGTATTGTCTGTCCCAAGAGCTGAGTTTGTCCCACTTGCTGCCACGTGTGCAGGGATGCCTCTGGTTTCCTCACGTGTGTAAGGTTTCATTTGTGATACAGAAATAAATGATGTGGATGTTTCTACCTCTCCCTATATAGTACAGTTTTCTGTTTATTTGTACCTATATTGTGTCAAGGTTGTTTCTTTGTCTTGAATCCTGGAGAGCAGATTTTCTGGTCTAGTCTTGAGGCTAATGTGGCAGCAAAGCTTAACCTCTTTTGTGGTGTCCTGACTGTCCCTTTCTGTGGCCATGGTATTTTAGTGAGCATTGTGAGACCTTTAGGATATTGGACTTTCCTGGTGCTGTACCATCTTTCTGTGAGACAAAGAATACAGAGGTGCTTCTGATTTGATTTACAAACCTTAATACATTTTTTATGAATGCTGAGTGCTGTGCTAATGAATGGTGCCAGTGTGAGAGCCTGGAGGCTGAAGTCATCTGTTTAGCCCTTGTGCAGGAATAGCAGGGATGAGAGCTGTCTAAGCCCACATCCATTTATTCTAACCCTCCCAATAAGGGGGGATACCCTTTAAATGTAAGATTTATTGGCCCACTAACTCCTTGGCCTCGGTCCGTGGCCTGCCAACAAAAGCACAATTTGAATTATTCAGCGAGCACCATATGTATGTGGAGGGTGGAGGAGCCCACAGCAGCTCCCTGCCAAGGGCTCTGCTGGAGGGAAACACCATCTCATTGCAGAAGTCTCCTGGTAAAGTTGGTAGGATATTGGGCAAAAATAAAGGGCTGATGCTTTTGGATATTAAATAAGTAAGGTTAAAATGGGGTATAGTCTTTGCTTAAAGCTAAGAAAGCAGTGGAATTTGGTCCTAAGATGGCTTGTGTGTTTTGATATATACAGATCTTGTAGAACTACAGATAGAATCATAGAATGGTTTGGGTTGGAAGGGACCTCAAAGATCATCTAGTTCCAAACCCTCTGCCATGGCATACAGACATACAGAATACTTACTAATAAGCTTTCAAGGTAGTCAGTTAAAGGTAACATCGACATCTTTTACTTGATTGTTTTTACAAATATAAACAATTTTTATTTTGAGGAGAAACTTTGGGATTTATAAAACTATTTCCATTCCAAATCAGAAGGGGAAGTGCAAATAAAAAATCTATGTGAAGGAAAAATAATCTGGAAGTTTCAGAGTAGAACTGAAGAGCTGCTCAATTATTTAGACAATCTGGAATGATTTCTGTTTCATATTACTCAGTGTGGTGCTTGATAATTGTTCAGTTGGATTCTCTCCACCATGAAAATCCCATTTCCCAAGGAGGAAAATCTTTGGCCGTGCTGTGACATGAAGCTGACCCTTGAACTGAGGCACAGGCATCTGTGTGGAACACGAACAGTCCCAGCCTGTGCCCGCAGTCAAATGCATTTCTGCCTCATCAAGGTATTGCTGTGCATGGTGTGACTCTGCAGAATAACAGTGCTGTGTACAACTGGTATCATTACTGGAAATAGCAAGTAGTACATTGTAGCACAGGGAACAAAACAAATTCACCTTTTTGGGGGAGCTGATTCTCTCTGCCTAATCTGTAACCATAACTGAGCAGTGCGAGGGAGTGAAGCCCTCCTTGTTGGCATGAAGATTTAAAGCAGCATCCCTAGGGATTCTTTTTCTCTCCACACCCCTTTTCTATTTCTTTTCATTCCTCAAACAAAGAAAATAAACACATCATGACAATGTGGCTGTGCTGCTTGGGGGGTATATCAAGCACATTTATTTGAGGGCCAGCACTCTGAAATAAACCCGGGGCTAGTGGGAATAGATTTCCCCTGGTTGCAAGGGCTGCATATTGTGTGAGCAGTCTTGGGATGTATGTTATGTAAAACATACCTGGGATGGAGTGTTTTGTGACAGGTAAACTGCCTGTTGCATTAGAAGCATTTGAGTCCTGCCCCAAATTCTGCTGGTAAGCAGTGATGGGCTAAAAGAGCAGTGTGGGCAGGCACAGCCCTGTTTGCTCCCAGATCTGCCCTGGGTGCTTTACCAGGTAAAAAAGGTTGTAGGTGTGTGAAAGACCAGTACTTATCCAAGATTATTTGGAAAGTTTGAAAGACACTCCGTGGAGGAGTTGGAGAGAATGTGGCTGAGATGATGCCAGCAGAGGATGCAGATTCCCTGCTGGGAGAGGCCAGTTCTTGCTGCTGTTTCAGACAGCTTATCCTCAAGAAAGGCAGAGTCACAGGTGGAATGAAGATGATTTAGTCATATCTGCAAGAAAGAGGTAACTTTTACTTGTAGAAGTCCAAGCTTGTAAGTCCAACTTGTGTAAGACTTAGAAAAATCCCTAGAAAAAACATGATAGGATGTCTGGGCTGGCAGAGGCTGGGTGGGATGAGAGCTTCTGGATCTTTCTGTTGGCAGGAGTACCCAGGTTACTGGCTACATCAATGAGTAGAATCAG
This sequence comes from Brachypteracias leptosomus, assembly GCA_013401335.1. Classification (NCBI taxonomy): domain Eukaryota; kingdom Metazoa; phylum Chordata; class Aves; order Coraciiformes; family Brachypteraciidae; genus Brachypteracias; species Brachypteracias leptosomus. Next base: position 242,908 of record VYZX01021052.1, on the reverse strand, counting down.
CTGTGTGTGCTTAGCCTCTACAAAACAGGGCAGCTGCAAGAAAACCAGTTCAGTGGCTCTGTAGCCTAAGATGGCTCTGCTTGGTGCTTCTCCATTCCAAGCACAGGGTTTTTACCATCTCTTGCTGCACAGACTCCAGTAATTTGGATGGATGTTCTCCACTACTGTAGCACGGTATGGTATAGTATTTTGGGGGGCAAAATGAAGAAGGGAGAGGGGAGGATAGGGCTGAGAAGAACATGTTGTGTTTGGAAAAGATGAATGGCAATCAATTGCTCTGATATTCATCTTCAGGTATGACATCAGTTTGTTTCAGCTTTGATTTCATTGGGCCTCTTTGGCTCAGCAGCTGGCATTGTAATCTTAGATTTCAGCTAAACATTTATTTTGTTTAGCATCTGCAGGCTTAGTGAATACTATGTTGTGTAAGACTCTCCATTTTGCTTTCCAGCTAAGTTGCTACAGCTGTTTTGTAGAACTGGGTGCCTTTGTTGAAATCTTGAGTAATTATATTCTGCTGTTGTCAAAGTTGGTGTGTAGGAGTAAGTTTTAATCTTTTGTACTCAAATACTTGAATCAAATTCCTTTTTAAATGTGCTTTTTATCATGTCAAGGTAAAAATTTGAGTGTATGCCCTCATATTCAGCAGTATCAAAACAGATAAGAACAATTTAAGGGTTTTGTTAAAATCCCATTGAATGCAATGAGACTTAGATGCACATGTCACTGTAATTAAATGTGAGAAAGTTATTCAGGTAAGGCACAGAAATTGTATGTAGTCTGTGTGAATAATCACATAGAACTAACACAGATCTCATTTAAAGTGTTGGGTTTTGTAAATAGTTGAGAAATGGCATCTGCATCCAAACACAAAGCTTGCTGCAGAAAGGCATGGTCTGGTGGTTGCACTTAGGAACAGGGAAGGGCATTTATTTTGCCAAGTAAAATACCTCTTTTTGATTACTTCCTTAGGTCTAGTGTGTTAGTAGAAATCAGGCACAGTTTACTTGTGCTAAAGAGTGACTGCTAATCCACTACAACAGTAAACATTGTGAAATCTAAGTAGAAAACAGTCGACAGACATATATTCTTTAAATAATTCCAGGTAGAACACAGTTTAAAGTGTATGAGCATGGCTGAGTTGAGGAATATGGGTATGGGATCCCTTATTTCCATTTGCCTGATGTGTGTGTAACACATAACTATGTGATGATATTGAAATCATTTAGGCAAACAGGTTCAACTTATGCTGGAATCTCTTGTTGTATCCACTTCTGCCTGTTGCAGGAGGGTTTCCTCTTGCTGTTATGAGTTAAATGTGAATAGAATCCAGTTTTCCTCTGCCTCCATCTCTTATTTAGTGGGGATTGAGAGAGGCCATTGCACAACAGATTTTACTAATGGTCATCATCTGTGTACTTATAACACGTGGTGCTTCTAAAGCCTGATTCACAGGAGTGCTCCTGGTAGCTGCTGAAATCAGTGAAGGCTGTGCTTCATTAGATAAAGTGCTCTGTAGAGCCAAGTCCTCTGAAAAATAAAATCTTAGGTGCTTCCTAATGGGCTCTTAAAATTAGCAGATGTTTTTGACCTGAACCTGTCAGGACTGTTGTTGCCACTTATAAAATGGGAATAGTGAAATACCTTTATCTGGCTAAACAGCTGTAAAATAAGTCATTGATATTTGTTGAGCATCTGATACTATAGCAAGAAACTGTATAGAAAAGCCCCGGAGGAAATTAATAATTGTGTATTCAGAGAAGGGTGTGAATGAAGTGTAAGTAAACAAGTTTTATGTCCACATGTTGGACAAAGAGGAGAAAACAAAATCCTGAGTGGCTGCTCATTAGCTGAATACCTTCCATTCTGCACAGGGAAATAAAAGCATGCGATCGTGTAATTAAAGATGGTATCATGAGGTGTATGTGTAAGAGGGCTGAATTCAGGTGGTGTTTGCAGCCTTAATCCTGGCCTTTCATAACCTCCAAGCCCTTGACTTCATAACCTCAATAATGTCGCTTTAATGTAGTTTTTTGTGTGTAATTCAAATCAGCAGCACCTGAAAAGGAACCTTCTGTTTATCAATGATATTATTAACAATTGATTTGGGGATGAAAAATCAAAGCAATCTCTTGGCTCCAGAAGTGCTTTTATAAAACCTATCTCGAGTAGACAGCAACTTGCTTTTCTATTGTTTTGTCTTCATCTGTAATCACGTCCTGCAGCCTGGTACAGCATTTCATCTTCACTCTGTTGCACAACCTTTTTTGCACAACACTGTACCACTTTGTTTTCAGATTCCAGAGAGATGCAAGAGGCAATGGATTGTAATTTTATGAAAATGAAACAAACAAACCAAGATGAAACCTTTCTGCAGAGGTCTTGCGACTTGAGGAAATTGCTGGGATTAGTGGATGGGCTTCTGCACCCACTATAGTTGATTTTGTGGCTCCCTTCGCCAGTCCCTTGTGTACTAAAATACCATAATTTCTACATTTTGAGAATCCTTTTCTCTTTTGCATTGCACTTGTCACCTGCCTTCCTTTCTCCCTGGTGTTATTTTAAGAGCATTTACGATTTTTTCCACTAGATAAATGCTTTTAAGGAACTAGTAGTGCTTTCGAAGAATACATAGTGAATTTAGCTATCTTTTCTGGAGGGAAATGAATTACTATTATAAACATCTCAGGGGGTTTTCTGATTTTGAAAGACTGCAGGGACAAATCAGTGTGTTGTTTCCAGACCTTTACACCTTGTTGTCACTGCCAGAAGTAAAATAACTAATTATGAAATGAGAGAGAGAAGTCTTAGGGCATTTTTATATAAAAATTCTTCCAGAATGTAACAGAAAACATGGTATGAGTCGATGCAGACTGTCAAGGTGTGATGGCAAATTTGGTACCCTCAGACTGGTGTAGTTCCCTGGTTCTGAGGGGATTTGGTTCAGTTTGTGGAGCTGTTGGTGTGTGTTGTTCTACTGGATTCCCAGCTAACGATCCCCACCGCACGATGCTAACGAAGCTGCACTATTTCTCTGAGCTGTGCTCTCCAGGCATCTTCATTTCTTGTAAGCTAAACTTCTGTAACAGATTTTCTCAGCGAGTACGGAGGTGGTGGTTTTGTCAGGATTTCTGTTTGTGCATTTTTTCCTAGGAAGCCCTTTGGCTGCTTCTTGCTTCTCCTCACGTAACGTCCCTGGCAAATGAAGCACTTCAGCAGCTGACAGCCGGGGCCGAGGCTGCCTCACGCTTGTGTCTAGAACTTGGAATTTCAAATCAACTTTTGTAGCTAGTGAAAATTTTGTGGGTTTTTTTTCTTTTTTTTTTTTTTCCCCCTCTTTAATTGGCTTCTTCGTTCTGCACTACTGTTCCTGGTCAGATGTGAATTGCTTGTACCTTGAAAGCAGAGGAAAGGTTCCAGAAGTACCTTTCTCACTATTTTATTTGACAAGGGTGCTTGGATGACTGAATAGGGGATGGGGCAAACTGGCAGATTCAAGCTTGCTTTTCTTAACTATTTGTATTTGATGTGGAGCGTTACAGAATCACAGAATGCTAGGGATTGGAAAGGACCTTGAAAGATCATCTAGTCCAATCCCCATGCCGGAGCAGGGTCACCTAAACCAAGTTGCACAGGAGTTACATTGACATTTCATGACTATTTAATAACGTGGGGTTTTTAGAAGTGGTTTTAAAAGGGTTTTTAATTCTATATACTTATTTTTGTTGTTGGAGTGAAGGAGAAATTGTTAGGCTCTGATATAAAGCTCTTGTGGACTTGCAAGAACCTGTGGAGCAAATAACTGGAATAATGTTGTAGACTGATGCAGTTGTTGTTTGGTTTTACTAGCCCTACACTGTAATCTAATTTTGGTTGTAATCATCACTTTTTAAAAGTTGCACTTTACTGGGATCACTCAGTGTGAATTCAGAAATTAAGTTCTTGCAACCCTGGAATCACAAGGATGATTTAAAAAGATCAGGGCTTGAAATCCCCAAGTAGCACCTGAAATTTTCATCCCTCTAACTACCTGCAGCGTTTGCCACACGGTGCATTTGCAGTGTTGCTTTTCATCAAGTGTTCCCATAGAAAAATCCTGTAATAAGGGGTGGAACAGAGTTCCTGTGGTCTATGTGTAGTTTTTAAGTCTTTATCAGAGGGAAGGTGGCTGGAGGGCAGGAGGAAAGGGCAGCAGCCATGGACTGGCTCCCAGGTGAGATTCATTGGGTGCAGTATGTACCCCACAAAGCACTCTGAAGCACTGCTCAGCCTCCGCTGTGATCTGATTTATAATTAATGAGCTGTCATTTACATAGCAAGAAGATGGACTCTCCTGAAATCAATCAGGCATAGCTCCCTGAAAGCTCAACACTTGATGAGAATGCGGCGTGTCCTTCAAGCCTCTTACCTCGGGAAATGATCTGACGTACCCACGGAGGCTGCTTCTCCTCCCCTCACCAAATGCAGGGCTTGGGTTGGGATTGTTGCTCTTAATTGGAGCTGAGCTGATTGCTGTGGCAGCCCATCAGGCCTCAGCAGCCCCCCAGCTTGCTGGCGTCGTGGCAGGAGCCTGTTCAGCACGGGCGGCTCCTCTCCGGCACGTATGGTGCTATCAGCTTGATTAATGCACCCAATAGAAATAAAACAAATGGAAATTTTTTTAGATTATACCGTACACTCATAAATATTAATGCGCTTTTGTATTGAATTGCATGTAATTACATATTTATACGTTTAAGTCACCTTCTTGATACACTTAAGGCACTTTGCTGATGAAAGATATCTCTGAATAAGATGGTTTTAAACCGTGCCTAATATGTTTGTAGGATTTATTTAATAACGTGTGGGCTTGTACGCTGGCAGGAGAGGAGAAAAGCCTCCATTAAAGCCTGAATGTGTTGTTCACAGGGTCTCCTACTTAGTTTGAATCGACTCCATGGGTAGCTGCTGAAAAATACGTCTCAACATGAAATATTACTACATCTCCTTATCTATGTAGATAAGGTCTGTGCAGTCCTGTCACCTTAGAGTAATTACAGCTTATTACTCTAATCATGATGATGCCTGAAGTCTGTAATTAAGATTGTGCTGGCTAATGTACTAGCACACGGCATGGTACAGCTATTGTCCTATCTAAACAACAGAAAGATAAAAATTGGATGAGGGAGAAAGGGCAGAAAGTGGGGAGGTGATTTATGTAGGGCCGTGGTTCCCAGCCAAGCGCTGCCTCCACCAAACCTGGCAGCTTCCTAGAGGGCAGGATCCATGCACGTCCTCCCCAGCCTTGTGTGCACTGTGCTGGACCCATGGTGTGTTTGCACCCTCAAACATGAGGATCTCCGTGGATCGGTGTGACCTCTCTTCAGGCTGGTGTTAATGCATCCTCTCCACCTGTGTCTAAGCTTTTATTCTTTTAACATGGCCTGTTGCAATCTACTCTGCAGACGAAGAATTTAATATGTATTTCTATATACATATATTTTAAGGCCAAGTTGTGTATCTGTTCCAAACAATGAGAGGTTCTACCATACCATTCAGTAATATAAAGTTTTGACCTCCAGCCCTCTGTAATTTTCTCTGCAGCAATGCCAGCTGGTGAAAAGCAGACAGCTGGAAGAACATGGTTGTCTAAACACCAATTTTGTCTACATTTCATAGTAAGCCCATACACCAGAGTAGATTTCAGGTGCACTTTCACAATTTGAGAATGAGAAGCTGCATACGGGTAGAATCATAGAATCATTTAGGTTGGAAAAGACCTTTAAGATCAAGTCCAACCATGAACCTAACTCTACCAAGTCCACTGCTAAACCATGTCTGTAAGCACTACCTCTACACAACATTTGAAGGCATATGAAGCTACCCTTCCTCTGCTTGGTCGTGAGCAGGAGATGCACCTTTTTTTTCCCCCTTCTATCTCAAAAGTTACATTTTCATAGAGTTTGCAGAAAGCTTTGTGAATTGGGGCTCACTCACCTTTGCTGTAGATATATAAGCAGATTCTTTCATCCCAGTTCTGACATGAACTAAACTTTCTTTAGGTGTATCTGACAATTCATGAAGCTTTATGCAATTGGCTAGAACATGGGCTTCTTATGGAGAAGGTGATCCCAGGTGTGCCCATAGTGATCTGCAAAATTTGACCCATCTTACACCCTATTTAAAGCTAATGGGAACTCGTAATTTCTTGATGGCAGTGCTAGCCCCATTAGACATTTTATAAGCTTCTGGATGCCTGCCACTGCTTCATTTAGATCACTCATAGCTGGGGGGGGGAATGCCACAAAAGCTATTTAGTCATTAGAATTCTTTTTTCCAGAAAGTTTCCTTTTTTTCCATTCCTTCAACCTTTCATATTTAGAGTGAATCTTCTTAATAGCATTTCTATCTACAAATAGAAGCTCTGTGTTTTCACAGGAGTCCTGTGCTGGTATAATGTACTACTCATAAAGCATTGGATTTTTTTTTATATTGATCTGAAAAAAAAAAGATTCATGTTTCTCATTATCAGCATGATGATGGGTATCTCAAGGTACAAATCTATTCTGTGGTAAAACATCTCATTGTTTTGCATTGAACAAATTGTAAGTCTGTTGCTTTTTTTTTCTGTGTCTGTGGGAATTGCACCACTAGTTTTCCAGGCTATTTCACAAAGTTTGGCACAGAGTGGGAATGGCTGCACGAGGTTCTGTCTGTGTGTTGTCCAGGAGATCGGTGGGTATTTGTAGTTGCTGTAGTTGCTCTTTTTACAAAGCTGTTGATGAAATCAACAATCAAGCATTGGTGAAGTTGTCACTGCAGTACATGACACCAAAGAATTTGCTTTTGTCCGTTTATGACCTTCCTGGGAAAGGAGACAAAAGGTGTGCCCAGAAAAGTGCTGCTTCTTGCTTTATATTTCCTTTGGTTGCTCTGTAAAAAGGTTATCAGGTTTTGCTCTGCAAAAGGGTTATCAGGCATTGGTTGCCCAGGGCACTGGTGGAGTCCCCATCCCTGGAGGGATTTAAAAGACATACAGATGTAGTGCTTAGGGATATGGTTTAGTCGAGGACTTGTCAGTGTTAGGTTAATGATCAGACTTACTTTTAAAGGTCTTTTCCAACCTAGGCAACTCTGTGATTCTGGAGGATCTCTCAGCTTGTGTATATTGTTTTTCCACAAGTAGATCTCAAAGCGTATTATGAAGATCAGTGCTACTAGTGATTTCTTTTTTAGTAGCTGGAGGAGCCAGAGAAGAGAGACATGTACGTTCTTAAAACACTGATCCTCCTTTAAGGATGCTAAAGATTTTTTTCCTGAGCTTGGATAAGGCTCCTCACTTTTCTGATATGAATAACACTGTGCAAAGAAAAGCTTCAGATATTTCCCATGGTGTCTTAGGTGAAGAAAAAGTAGTAAAAGTGTCTTTTTGCTTCTGTTCTGTAGTCCCTTTTTTAATGCTTGTAAAATTACTCTTTTTATTGAATATCAAATGTGAACGTTGACTGTCTTCAGTTTAATTAATCCTCTCATTGATTTCAGTTACAAATTTTGTGAAGCTCTTGTGTTTGAGAGAGGCATTTAGGGAGCATTCTTTAATTAAAGCCAAACTGATTTTTGCCTTTAGGCATGTTTTTTTGCATTAAAAGGTGGCATAATTTGAATTATATTCTCCTGAACCTGAATCTTTGTGACACGGGGGCCAATAGCTCAGTTTCTTTCCTGCTGTCGGTTGTAATATAAAGTGACAAACAGCAGTGTGAAGGTTTACAAGATCATGTAGTACTTTATGGTAGGGCGTGGAGAGCTTCTGGTCAAAGCAGCCAGGCACGTTCATAGAGTGTGCTTAAAGTATTACACTACTTAAGGAATATGCCCATTATATGGAAATACTCCTTATGTATGGAGTTCTTGGAGTAGACGTGACTTGGCAGATTGTACTTATTAGATGCATAATATGCATTGTAATTTTTACACCTTTCCAGCAGCTTCTAATTCTCTCCCAGTGACCTTCCAGCCTCCCCTTCCTCTGCCTTTAAGTCTGTATTATTGAATTTTTTTTTTCTTCAAGTAACATTTATTGAAACAAATATGACATCTGTGTGTTGCAGGTTATCAGTCGGAAAATAGCTTAGCTGTAGGCTAAGTGACAAAACTAGGGTTTGTGTTACAAGATGGGAGTGTTTTTATAGGCAGACATTGATTCTGGGGTTTAAAGAAGGGTCAGTAACAAAGTTTACAAATAGAAGCTTTTCTCCACCACCATCAACCCCTGTCCACACCCCCTCCTCCTCCTGAGGTTTGGAAATCTTAGGTCAGGCTTGAGGGAAACATCCACTGAAGTCAATTGAGATTCATCGGCTGTAATTGGATTTATATCAGCTCTTGCCTTGGCTTGTTAAATACAAGAAATAATAAAAATAAATGTGAAAAGCCAAGTTTGTTTAAATCAAAGACGATTGTTAATTTAAACATTATAAACACAGACTGTCTTTGAAATTCATACTTACTTGATACATGACATGGTTTTGAGAATTATGAGGTTGGCAGTATGACATCTAAAGAAGTATCTGCTTCTGTGCGCTTGCTCCATCTTGCAGATTTTATTTTGCATTTGCTTATCTCTTGATTAAGTGGACACCAGCGAAGACTATTTTTTTTTCCTTTTCTGGTGACTATGACATTGCCTTGAGAATGCTTTGCTGGTCACCTAGAATTGGTGCTTAAAAAGGTAAACCAAATCAGAGCTATATCCTAACTACTGTGGTTTTCTTCTCTTTCTTCCCCTGCAGAAGGACATAGCTCTGAAACCTCAGGAACGTGTGGAGAAGCGACAGAATCCTCTGGCTAAGAAGAAACGGGAAGCACTTACCAATGGGCTCTCCTATCTTCCCAAAAAGAACAGACTTCACCACCACCAGTACAGCTCTGACCGAGAAAATGATCGAAATCTTTGTCAGCACCTTGGGAAAAGGAAGAAACTTCCGAAGGGCCTCAGACAGGTAGGAGATGAGTTACCTGTTGTGGGGAGGGAGGAGTTTGGCTGTTGGTATATGGTGTATAGAAGTGGATTTCTCAGTTTGTGAGATCCCTTATTTTAACTCTTTCGTATTTGTTTTATTCTTCAACTCTTGGGTGCCGCTTGGTCCTGTGTGCTGGTACTAGAAGAGATTAAGTGAGTGGGAAAGCAAGCAGTGTATTTGGTGATGGAGCTGAGTTGATTCAGAAATGTGCAAAGGTTGGAAGAGCTTTCCCATAGGCTGGCTGTGAGGCTGTTGGGGTGAACAAATGTGGTATCTCTATTACATTGATAGGCCAGCTCTGTACTCTAAATACACCTTCTTGTCTTTAGACTTTGTACATGGAAGCAAAAGATTCTCTCTAACATCAAGGGCAAGGTGAGGTAGTTGTGAGAGCAGCAGCTGTTAATCAAGACAAAGCTCTCAGACTGATTATGGTGTGAGGAGCTCATTTGTAGGATGTCAGTGGTACCAGTGTGTGCTTTTTTGGGTTACTAATCACCTAAGCAAGAACTTTGTCCTTTCCCAGCACTGTTGTCCCCTTGCTGTGGTAGGTGTGACAGAAGTGAGTCTGCAGCATCCAGGGTTGCAAAGCTTTGGGCTGGAAATCTTGGTCTGTTCTTCAGGCCTGTGCAGGGTTGTGTTTGTTACAGTTTTTAACAAAGAAGAAAGAATGAGAAGTGTGATTTCTATGGTAAGCAGGATGCAGAAAAAAGAGCCATGTTTTGCTTTTTTTTACTGAATAAATACCCCTTGTGTGTTTGTTATAGATAAAAGATGAATTTAGAGCTGGGGATTTTAAGTGTAGCATGTGCCTGTGTGATCACTTGGCTCGTCTGTGAAACTAAAGTAACAAAGAGGTCAACTTTGACCTAAATTTGAGAGGTATTAATGACTCTTAAACTGAAATTTATGTGTCTAATGGAAATGGTGGGTATTCATTGAATGAGTCTTCATCCTTCTTTAGTGCAAACCAAGCATTGGTTTGCAGTGAAACTTTAGGAAACAGATTTCACTGCTGCTCTTTTTGTGAGCTCAAATGGAAATGGAAGGAACATTGAGGATGACAAGTATATTGACTTATACTCACTTTTGATATTCTGAACTACAGAAGCTGGTAAAAAATATGTTTTTATGATTATTTTTAAGCCTACACTGTATATAGAAATAAAGTAAGAGATTAGACAGTGCTTCAGCAAAGCAAACAAATTGTAAAATGCCTGTTCCACTCTACCACACACGTTAAAGGTACTACTTCTAATTTAATTTTACTTTGTATCTCAAAGGGAGGTGGGGAAACCCTCTGGGATGGTTGATGCAATGGGTTTTGTGTAGATATTGAAGGTTGCTGTGTTTCCTTGACTGCTTTCCTTCCTCGCCTACGTGGTCTTCACTCTGTTCCTTTTTAGTATGATAAATGTATCTGCTTTGTGCAGGAGCAACTGGCCTTTGTAAAAGCTGATTTTTTTGCACTGTTTGACTCCCCTGGCATAACCAACTGTCAGGTGAAACCTTTCTGTCCAGTACTTAAGCTCTGAAGGAATCAGCCTTGCTGCTGATGGAGGTTATTTGTGAGGTTATGTTTTTAGGAATAAATATACACTGGCTTGGAAGGTATTGAGTTGACAAATGTCATGGAAAATGGGTTTTCTTTTAGCTGATAAATCCGAGTACTCTGCTTAATTCCTGAGGGATAAGGCTGAGAGGAAATAAAATATCTTGCTCAATATAAATTTAATACACTTGGTAGGGGTATAGCTCTTTAGATAAGAACATTTTAGTCTCATGTACAGTTTAGGTGCTGACAAATCCTAGGGGCTTTGGCACTTAGACATGGAAAGAAGATGTCATGGAAAAGACTATAAATCTTATTTGAAAAGGCATGCCCACAACCTTGATATATAGTATTTCTGGTGAGCATTTTCTGTCTTCTTTCAAGACATAGGGTGAAGACCTAGAAAAAAGCAGGAGAATGAGAAGTTCTGAGGATGGTTTTCTCTGATCCATGTAGCTCTTTTCCTCCTAGAGTGACCCTTGGCTGCATACTTCGGGTTTGTTTCCCCACCCAGCTCCCTCCCACTGAATTCCTGGGCTCTTGATAGGAAGTACAGTTGCTTGTCAACCTTCTCAGATGACAACAAGCCAAGAACTGGGGCCACTGTTTTTTGGGCTTGACAAAGTAGGAGCATCAAAAGCCAATTAGTCTAGTATGCTTCTGGATATATATGGTGTCCTTGCTATATTAGGGCTATATATTTTATATGTAAAGCATGTATCTCACCTGTGTTGTACCCGGAGGGCTCCTGAATTATCACCTGTGGATATTATAACTGGCTGGCAGGATGCAATCTCAGTGCTGTTAGTAGCATTCCTGCACTGGCACGAGACCTTGGCTGCAGCCTGTCCCTGTTGGGAAATGTTTTACGCCTGGAGATGGTGTTTGTTCTTTTAGCAGTAGTTAACAGTCCTGTCTGATAGACCTTTCTGTGAAACCTGGTATCTGCTGGCAGTAACTCTCACACGCAGGATTTACAGTATGAAGCTCCCTCGTCAAACAGCTTTAGTTGAAGTCAGCTCTTGGAAGGACTGCTAATTAGTTTTCAGAGAAAATCTTTGCAGTATTCATGCAGGTATTTATCCAGCTATGCCGAAATGCCTACAGGTTTATTGAAATCCAGAAAATGTGAAACTGTAGGTTAATTAAGGCTCATATTTTACTAGCGAGAAGACTTTTGAACTCTGCTTTGTGAGCTTTTATAAATGTACTTATTAAATGCCTCAAGGAAATTTTAGTTGGCATTAAGCAAACATAAGACTCATCAGACTATTTCTCCAGCGTTTTAAATTTAATTTCCTTTACGTTAATTGGTGACGGTGTGTTTTTATGTGTGAGTTTTCTGTAAAAATCATTTGGAAATCTTAAAGTGAACATTTTTAAAACTAGTAAAAGGGTGGCAATTTTTTTTTAATAGTTTCTAATGAGTTTTTATTGCTCGAGGTTTGGGCAAAGTATGGCATGCTAGGAAACTAAGAGTTTTCATTGCAGAATAAGTGTTGAGAGTATTTTGACAGATCATTCCTCTTTATTCAGTGGGTGTGTGTTTTGGTAAGAGCAGAATACATTGATTTTTGCTACCTCTGCCATTTCTTTCCTTGTTTTATTTATCTGCTGGGAGATTCATACACCTTCCTGCAGAACCGGATCGTCTTTGGCATATGATTCTAAAGCAGCAATCTGTGTGCTGGGCAAGTGGTGTGTTAGCTGGCTTATGTATATAAGAGAGCCAAGAGCTGCTGGGCTCTACCTTACTCAGCTGATTCCAAAGACACTCACAGAATATCAACTCTCAATCCCAGATATTATGTGAGTACAAGGAAGGAGACAAACTGGTAATAAATAAGGGGCGGGTGATGAATAAAGGGAAGAAAACTCGTGATGGAGGAGGTAAATTTTAATGAGATAAAGGAAAGATGGGAAGAACAGCAAAGATACATCACTGGCTCTGGCAGTTATCAACTACAAGCTTTATAAACTATTGGCTTTAACCTCGTAGTCCATTACATGAATCAATTAAAGGGGAGGGAGGGAAGTATTGAAGCTTTTCCTTCTCAGAATTAAGTTCATGATCCCCTTGGCAGTCTCGCCCTGAATCCATACATCTTAAATTTGAGGCTGCTGAGGTTTTTTGGTGTTGATGTGGATGGCCATTGTCATCCCATTATCCACACTTGTGAACATCACACCGTTAATTGTGTGGCAGATGTAGTTAGAGCACACTTGTCCTCTGGTGCAGGGGTGCTGGTGTGCTTCAGTGCAGCAACCTCTGGTGCCGAGGCTGAAACAACCACTGTGTGATCTGCATTTAATCTCACTTAGAGTCAGGAATGGCTTTTGCACACCCTCAGCCAAGCCTGTACACGACAGGTACTGAGAACAGCACGGGAGGTGGGTGTTAGCTCCATGGGTTGTGGTGACATTGGCCGGGGAGCTGAGCAGATGGGTTTGATTGTCACCGGCAGAGTGATTCCAGGGAGAGCTGACTGTGGTGACAAGCGATTTACAATGTGCTATTTACAGTTTGGGTTTGCAGTCTCTCAATGACATCTGAGTGCTCTTTAGCAACTGCTTTCATTACTGCTTTTCTAAGAGCTGTTAATTGAAAATGAAATTGTGGGTGGGCTTTGGGAGTGCAATAGGAGCTACAAGCATTATACTCAACCACCGAGAGCTGTTTAATTTCTTTGACTCTCAACTCATAGCTTTGTGAAGCAGCTGGGGAAAAAAAGTGTATATATTAGTGCAGTGTGATGTCAGACACCTTGGAAATATCACATACAACATGTGTACACCTGTAATGAGCGACCAAGGCTTGAATCTCCTTTTACATAGCAGCTGTGACTTGGGATTACTTCACTGGCAGCCAGTGGATTTCAGTGACCATAAAACTGCTGAAGATCAGGAAGGGCCCTGAAAATAGCTGATGCAGAACAATAGAGGGATTTGTAAGCTCTGCTGGGTGTGTTGGGGCTGGTTTTGCACTGTTGGAGGCTTGGCTCAGTATGACTGAGGTTAAGGGGAGCATTGCTACTGACTTGTAGAATATGGGACAAAGTCACAACACCACAGGAGTAGTGCTGGCAAGTCATCAGGTCAGCAGCAATACTGCCAGGCATTCATGGAGACTGAGAAAGAATCATAGAATCATTTAGGTTGGAAAAGACCTCTGGGATCATCAAGTCCAACTTTCATCCCAACATCTCCCTGACCCCTAGACCATGTTCCAAAGTGCCACATATAATGTTTGTTTCCATTCTGTTTGTAAAGAGAGAGGTTAATTTTATTTATTTATTTATTCCAAAATGCTAGCACAACCACTTAGAAATGACTAGATTTATTGTTTGTGTTGCAGCCTACACAGCAGGGTTGGGTTGTGTGCCAGTGTTACCAAAATGTTTAAGTCACCCAAAACAAATGTCAGGATCAACAGGACTTTGCAGAGGGCATTGGTTTAATGGAACTTCCTCTGCTCTGTGTCGGCATGGTGTCATTCAAGGGCATTGTTTATTTGGATTTATTTGTCAAGCCACCTTATTAACAACATTTCATTTGAAAAAATAAACTGTGAAATGATGAAAAAATCAGATTACAGCACTGAAAGTATGGAAAGGGTGAAGAAGGCCACGAGCATCCTGGCCTGTGTCAGAAACAGTGTGACCAGCAGGAGCAGGGAGGTGATTGTATCCCTGTGCTCAGCACTGGTGAGACTGCACCTTGAACACTGAGTCCAGTTTTGGGCACCACAGGATAAGGACATTGAGGTGCTGGAGCAGGTGCAGAGAAGGGCAACGAGGCTGGTGAGAGGTCTGGAAAACATGTCTTATGAAGAGTGACTGAGAGAACTGGGATTGTTTAGTCTAGAGAAGAGGAGACTGAGACGAGACCTCATTGCTCTCTACAACTACCTAAAGGGAGGTTGTAGTGAGGCTGGTGTTGGTCTCTTCTCCCAAATTACTAATGACAGGACAAGAGGAAATGGCCTCAAGTTGCACCAGGGGAGGTTTAGATTGGACATTAGGAAGAAGTTCTGGGGTCAGGCACTGGAACAGGCTGCCCAGGGAGGTGGTGGAGTCCCCATCCCTGGAGGGGTTCAAAAAATTAGTAGATGTAGCACTTGAGGCTATGATCTAGTGGTTAGGGAGATGTTGGGATGAAGGTTGGACTTGATCCTAGAGGTCCTTTCCAACCTAAATGATTCTATGATTCATTTTGCCCACATGCACACTGTGTGGATTTCTCTGTGTGTGTGTGAATGTGTATCTCAAAGCTGGGCTCCTGTTCAGTTGCTCTGCTCAGAAACCACTACTGGTGACAAACAGTGCTTGAATTACAAGTGTTTTGTGATTCTCAACTGCTGTTTGCTTCTGATCAGAGGCCACAGAAATCTCCAGCTGCACTTAACCCGCAGTCACCATATCCAGTGCTCCTCTGTGAAGGCACCCAGCTGCTCAAAAGCATCCAAACAACTTCTGGGCCCTGATAATATATAATTGAGCTCAGTGGGCATAGAAAAATTGTTGTTCTCTATAGAAAGGACAGAAAACTGATGTGTTGCTTCATGCGCCTGTTGTTCTGCGCTGCGCACCCCCCCCAGGTTTAATGAAGTTCCTGAATAGGCCCTTTGGATTCCTTGAAAACACACATAAAGTGGAATCCAGAGCCATTCACAGAACGGTGAGAGGCTGCAGCTCACATTTTCTGAGGAGCTGTGCTCCACGGCACGCCGAGGCAAACACCTGCATTCATTGATCAGCCGCTCGTAGAAGCTGCCACTTTGCTGAAGATTTGCCTGCAGTGACGTGTCACGGGCGTTCCCCCCCCTTATAATCACCAGTTTCACCTGCAATTTTTCAATAAGCTATTGAATTATACCTCTCTAAATGATATGCTGCAAATCCAGCGGGCCCTAATTGCTAATGATGGTTCTGAAAGACTTTCATTTGACTGTAATTAGGTTTGCAAGCAATCAGCTGCCCTTATCAGAATTGAAAACACATATAATGTAAAATATGGGCTGGTGGGAATGTAGCGTTGTCTTAAAAGGAGGAGGGAAGAGGAAGATTTTTTTATTAGCAGAAGCTGTGACATATTTTAACACCTTGAAAACATCATGTGTGAAATTAATTCTGTTCAGTATTATACCATCTGGCAGTGTTATTGTTCTGTATATATTGCCATGTAAAGTGCACTTTGGTTTTTTTTGTCTGGATATGAGCCTGTGTTTGAAATAGTAATCATGAGTCAAATGGATTACTAAGGATGTTATCCCTGCTAGATAGGTTAAAAATACATCTTGGGAAGTCCCATGGACTTAAAATGGCTTCCCCAAGGAGAGCTTTGCTTGCAGGGCTGATGAAATTGGAAGAAAAGGACCTTGTTTGTGCTGTGCCCCTCTCCTGTGGATGAGTGTATGTGCTCTGACCATAGAGAAACTCTACCCGGGTAGTGTTTGTTGAAGCTGAAGTAGAAAATGCTTGCCTCTTAGACACAGTGCCATGATAATGGTTTCATAATACACTGCTATTTTGATCTGTCTCTGTGCTACTGCTTTGAACACCCAGCTTGGAGCCTCGGGTGAGAGCTAGCGGGCGTTAGCAGCTTGTGTCTTCAGGCTCTGGCATAGGTACAGAGAGTCCCCATTTGTAGACACAGAAGAATATAAGCTTAAAACCTAGGTACAATCTGGTGTCTGCCCACTCTGGCTAAAATACCAGCTCTTTGGCAACGTGGATTGTCTCTTCACCAGCACCCAAGTGTGGGTGTTAATAGCTGATATGGTGACCAGTGTTGTCATCATGATCATAGAGCTTTTATAGCCAAGGCAGAGCATGGAAGAACTTGGGTCATATCTAGAAACAAGGAATAAGTGGTGGGATATTAATATCTCCTGTGTTTCTCTGGGAAATTCCTTGCACCTGGGATGTTTCAGAACAGGGTTCCTCTACCCTCGCCTGCCTTCGCTGTTGTGTTGTGGGTGATCAGGCTTGTAAGAAAATGAGCAATGTTGGCATGGGTTTTTTTTCTACTGCAAATATTGCCACTGCTTTGTGATCTGCCCTGCTGCATCTCACTTCGTCCCAGCTCCAGTTTATGCAGCTGTGGAGTTGCCAGAGAGATGTCACCACCCTGTCACCAGACCAGGTAATGCTGCTTGGAGAACGTGCCCCTGTGTGCACCACTCACCCACTGCATCCAGTGTAACAAGTTCCCAACTGAAAAAAAAAAAAAAAAAGAAAGATTAAAACCAGTTGCTTTTGGGTTAACCTAATTATATTAATCAATTGGACGTCTTGAGAACAATAGTAAAAAAAAAAAACTGTACATGGAACAATTATTGTCTCCCAGGATTATCTTTTTTTTCTTTTAATGTTGGCACCCTGCTTTAATTGAAAACTTAAATGATTATTAAAGGTGCCATTTTGAGAAGTGAACTATATTTTAAATATGTGATGCCATCAATTGCTGTCTTGAAAGTTCCTAAGCATGTTACCAATAAGGAATTAAGCAAAAAATTAATTTTGACTGGGGCTGCTTGGAGATAAATTAAGCTCTAGCTGAAGCGATATAAGACATCATAGTAAAGTGACCATATTGAATTTAAAGATGCTGGAAGATATTTTAAAATTTTTTTTGTATTGACAATTCCTTTGCTTAAGTAAGTTGGATACTAAAGGTAGTAAGGTGATGGTAGTGTTGCTGCTTTTGTAGCTAGCTCATTACAGCAGAGAAGGGAGGTTGTGATTGATTCCCTAGGTCCGAGCAGCTGCATTTGTGGCTGAGATTTATTAGAAGGGGAAAGTAAATGGCAGCGTGAGTGGCAGTGTTAAAGCAGCCTGGAAAGCTGAATCAGTGTGGAATTTGGGTGCTGAGCTCACAGGATGGTTTGCAGTGCTGCTTTTGAGCCTTCCCTGGGTTGATCCTGGCAGTGGCTGTGGAAGGCAGCTCTGGGCAGCCCCAGGGCTACCCGCATCCCAGGGACAGCATCCCCATCCCTGAGCAGCATTGCTGAAAGAAATGTGTGTGTGTGCATTGCTAAACTTCTGCTATTTAGTTAATTTCAGAAAAAAATGACTTGTGTACAAAGCTCAGGGAAATGATTGATAATCTGCCTCTACCCTGAAGAGGTTGTTCTCCACTTGTGTGATTTCACAAGTTACAATGTCTTGCTTCCATAAAATTAAGACATTGCAAATGTTGTTTGTGCTCAAACCCACTGAAATAGAACAAACTTTTAAATATAAGTCCATTCTCTATATGTAACCCTCTTTCATAGTATTTGAACTATATGTACTAGGAAAGCCTCCTTTGTTATTAGCAAAAGTGTGACATGTCTTTATTTGTTTTGCTTGCTGTACTCCTGAATAATTCAAAGGGATATTTTGAAAGCAGTTCCATTGCCAGTTAAAGAAATCAGTATGGCCATTACTGCAGAAGGCCATGACTCCTAAAACAGACAAAACAAAATTGTCTTTTGTCCTGACCTTTCCCTGAACAACTTTCTCTGCTCAGTATTAAAACCCAGTGTGGTTACATGAGTGAAAATGAAAGAGTGTTACCTTTAAGTAAAAGCTACTGTAGCTAAAAGAGAAAAATATTGTCATAGAAGATCAACTGCAAAAGTTACTGTGGTTTTGCATTTTCAGTGCTGCTGGAAGTTTGCCTCCAAGACCAGCAACGCTACACAGGCTATGACAAAATACCTGCTCCTGATGCATCTAATTTTCCATTTAAAAGTAGCCATTGTAGGAGCAGTTTCAGATTTATCCTTTTGTATTGGATTAGCTATTGGAAAGATCACTCGGATGTGTCACCCTAACTTGAATTGACTTTCTTGAAGATGTCCTGAATTTATACTAAAGTCCACCCTTACCCAGGAAAGGGCACAAGCAAGCTATTAGCCATAGTGGTTTTCTTGGTGTCTATTTTCTTGTACTGCTGATCTCTGTGAGTTGTAGTGACCTGTTTACAAGAAAAATGAATCCTCTGCTTTCTCCAATTAAAGAAGGATTGCTATTGCAGTTTAATCACAGTTCCCTCTAGTATGGAAGACAACAAAAGAATGTTCTGTCCGTAGTCCAGCAAAATGAAGACATAGAAATAGGATGATAGCCTTTCTAGATCTGTCCTGTATGAACATCTATTTAAGGTAGAGTTTAGCAAACAACAACATGGGTGTAAACTGGCATCAAATAAATATTAGCAGGAAGTTCAGCTTTCAACCCAAAGCCTAGTGAGATCCTGCAAGAAATTGCAGGAGGTGGAAGCAGGAAAATAATTGGCTTGCAATGACAAACAAGTTGATTTAGATCATATAAAAAGGAAAAACTATGTGCTGTTGAAGTCTCTGACAGCAAAGAGCTGAATCAGTGGCCCTGGAGTTCCCATGTAGCGTATGTCTGCTTGCCTTCCCAGTTAGGAGAGTTACAAATAGACGTAGGAACTGATGTGCTTAAGGAAGAAGAATCAAGTCCCCTCTCACACAGCTCTTCTGCATGCACAGAGAAACAAGAGAGAAAACCCCAAGTTTACTCATAAAATGCAGTTGAGCCTAAGCTTAGCTGACCCTGCTAACCTGCCCTGGCCTCCCAAGGCTAAAGAACTTCTTAGATTAATAAAAATAATAAAGTTGAGAATGGGTGTAGAACTGGAAGCTGATGTTTATTACTTTTTCTTTAAGAAATTTCAGGTTGGCTTTGTCTAAATATTTTTATTAAAATAATTTAAGCATAAAGCAAGTGAATTTTATCCTAGCTGTACAAAGCAGCTAATGTGGTGCATGAGAATTTTACATGGTACTTTTCCATGGTATTTTTGCTGTCTGTGCTCGCTATTTCCTCTGAACAGATTTTGCTCCAATGTATGTGAACAAAAAAATCTCGTACTTTTATCAATAAAAATCAAAATCAAGTGCCCAAAGCAGGCAGAGGGTTAATAAAAATGGAAATTCTGTTAAAATTACTAATCAATCTGTTAAATGTTTTATAGCCTCCCCTCCCCCTAACACATGTTCTTCTCTTGTGTAAAGCACCTTATTGCTTCCTGCTTGTTTACCGGCTTTTAGCAAGTCAAGCAGCTTTCAGATTGCTTTGATGTTAATTATAGAACTTGTTCCATAAGGCTTGCTAGGTGAAGGAAAATAGCTGGTATGTTTAAGAAAAATAAATAAATATCCAGGCAAGTGCTCTGTGCTTTGGTGCTGAAGAAGGAAATGACAAGATACTGATGATTTAGTGCTGTGTTGTCAAACAAAGGCTATATTTGGGTGGCGTGCTGCTCTCGCTTTGCAGGGTTTGATATTAGTTGTCTTCACTTCCCTTGATGATAAAGGGGAGCTATGTACTGAGAGCTGATCGTCGGCATTGTAAAAGGAGTTGAGTTTCAGTATCCCTTGTGCCAAAGTAAAAGATTCAGGGAACAGGGATTTTGCCTTAGCCCACAGAAGCTGTTGCTGTGAAGCAGCCGTTTGGGTTGCGGGTTGTCCCAGCTGGTCTGTCTGTCCTGCTCTGGACTCTGGTCCAGCCTGAGCTGCACTTGCTCCATTTCATTCAAGTGTTATTTCGTTAAAGTTGTAGCTTCAGCTCAGTTTGGCCATTTACAAAAACTGGTCTTAAAAGTGGGGAGGAAACTCCAGCTGTCTCTGAATAAAGCTGTCACATGGGCAGATCTGAACCTGTCAGTCCATATCAAGATTTAAACACCCTACAAGAGATGATCAGGGTGGGAGCTGAGGATCGGGACCGCTACCCTCCAGCTCTGGGCTCTGGCAAGTCACAGCCTCATTTCCCCATGTTCATCCTGTATGTAAATTGTGTTTAATCATAAAGAACTTGTCTCCCAATTCCTAATCAAGGCATAAAGGTTTAATCAGAGATTTTGTGCAGTGTTTGGAGATCTTCAGATGAAAGGTTTGGTACCTGTGTGAATATTAATGAATATTAATGATTTCCAGTACAAAGCACCGTAGCCATCAGAGCTGGCTGTGGAGCTTGTCAAAGGCCCGTGCTGTGGTGAAGGACCAGAGAGTTCCTATCAGAAAGCCGTGTAGAACCTCCAGCTTATTAGTGGCATTGTATTCATAAATTAGTAACAATACACAGAAGGGCAGAGGTGGAAGGTGTCAGTACAAAGTGCTTTTGAAAGATTTGAAGTCAAATTTCCGGCATGATGTTTCCTGTAAGAATTGTGGTGTTTTCAGTGATGGAAAGAGATTATTTTCAGTATTAAGGCTCATGCTTTCAATGTTTTAAATGAACCTGTGCTTTAGTATGCAATAAATACTGAAAACAACCCCCTCACCCTCTTTTCTGTATAGTAATGATACATTTTGATATAATTATTACTGGTGTGCTATTGCTGGCCTGCAGTAGGTACCAGTGGGTGTGTTGTTTCCAGAAGCAATAAATGGCGTGGCATCTTGCATTCTGTTTCAGACTGATCATAAAGCATTTTCTGGAGTAGAGCTGTGTGAGATTGTAACATCACGTTGGGGGAAAGAGACCTTACCTATCAATAGCAATGCAGGGCTTGTAATTTTAAGTCTTTCTAATTTAAATCATGAAAATCTGTTTTTCATGAATAATTCAAAGATCTGATTTAGTAGAATTATTTCCAGCCCATGTATATTAAACAGCCAGCCTGCTCTGCCAGCTCTGTTTAAGACACTGTTGACGGGGGTTTTCTCCTTCCTACAGAAATGATCATCTTTGTCTGTTAGAAAATAAAGCTGCTGTGATGTTTTTGTCCTTTTGATTGCATGAGGATTTTTCTTTAAACCTCGTAGGCTAAAATTCAAGCTGAAGAAAAATAAACCCCTTACTACAGGAGCTCCTAGAATTCAATTTGGAGAGAGTAAACCTTGTACTATATCCATTAGGAAAATGGCAGTATTCTTCCATTTCCTGATGTTATTCAATTACTTACCCCGCTTCCTGCTTTTAGCGTAAACTGTGTATTTTAGCTCATGACCTTTGACAGCAAATTGAATCAGAAGTGGAGATGCAATGAAAGTTGGTTGGTTTTTTTTCAAAGACTTTTTAAAAGCATTGATGTGCAGGAAATTTTGGGGTTTGCTTTGTTTTGTTGTTGGGTTCTTTTTTTTTTTTTTTAATAAGCCTCATGGTGGATTTTGTAATACATTTCCCTTTTTTCCAAGGATTTTGTAAGTTGATGTCCGTCCTTTTTTTGCCTTGGAGGAGAACAGACCAGTCTGTGTAGCTGCTCTTGCTAGTGCATGCCTGCTGAAATTAGCATTGCGTATTTTAGTTAATACCAGTAAAAGTGGAGTTTGTTTAATTTAGAATCAAACCCTTGTTTAGATTGGATTATCACTTTAAGGAAAATATTTAACTTGTAAAACGATGCTATTGACACAGAGTGGTTACAAGTCCAAAGTTATCCTGGGCTTTGTTTCACTTCTGCCATGTCCTTTCTCTTCTTGCCCACTGCACACTCATGGGTTTTTATATTTTTAAAATTATTTTATGTGGTTTAAAGCCTTATGATGGAGCAAAAAAATGTCTTTTTCTGTGGAAAGTCATCAGAACAGTATAAACAAGTCTTTTCAAAGCGAGACAATCTTTTTGCAATGTGTTACAAACATACAGTGCCTCTGAGTGAGTGAAGCTCGTGTCTTGGTAAGGACTGAGGAGCATTGATAAATGGTGCTGAAGGAGTATTTGCATCCTAAGAATCCTCTCTTGTATTGATAATTCCAACATGCTCAAGTGTATCAGGAAACTTGCAGAAAGTAGCTCACAAGCAGCCCTTTCGTGTCTTATCTTGCCTCAGTTTTACCCTTGTGGAAATAGGGGCTTCATTTTCCAAAGCTTCTCAGCACCACAGTTTACCAAGTCCTAATGCCAAACTGACTTAAAGTACTTGGGAGTCAAAGTCTTAATAAAACCGGTGGGATTTAGAGTCTAGTCTAGATTGCCTCCGTGGCTGTTGACCTTTAGTCAAAATCTGTTTCTCGTTTACTCGTTCTGTACTGCCCTTCAGGAAGGGAAAGTCAACCCAGCCTTGACGTCTGCACTGGAGCTGTAGTCGCGTGGGTGGTAAGAGAGCTGAGGCATCACCTGGGCAAACCATGCACTTTCTCATTTATTTTAGATTTTCAATATCTCCAGGTCTGCTGCACCTTCAAATAGAGGAAGCTGCAGGGGAGGGAGTAAAGAAGTCTCCAGGCTAATAGTGCTGCAGATAGCCTTGTGCAATAAGACGAGTGAATCTTCACCTATGTTGTTCTAATCCTTATCTTCTCCTCAACTGCAGCTCATTTACAAGTTTTTGGTCACACTGTTTCCCTTACACTTGAGAGTAGTGTGAACACAGAAAGAAACCTAAACCAACACATTCATCAGAAGCTTTCCAACATAGGTACCCAGAACTCTGCAGAAACCATTGGTAAGAACATTGGTGCTGCTCAGCTCAGCCAGCCCAGCCATACCCATATCCCTGCTCCTGAGGAAGCTTCTCACATGGTGTTCCCTGAGCTTTGCTACTAACAGTTGAATGAGACTTTAATAGTTCTTAGCTTCATCTGAGCAGAATGCCATCTTGTCATAGTTTCCCCACAAATGAATCTTTTTTATGAATGCTGTGTTTATAGAATAATGACATTTTAAGGGGAGTAAGAGCCCATTGATGTGTTCAGAACTTGCACTTGGATTGAACTTGAACAGACCTTGAGTTAAATAAGAAAAAATCAGGATATGTCTTAAAATTTATCCCTTCCACTTTAAAGAAGTGGATGCCTCCTTTCCTTCCCTCCATTACAAAAGCAGCCTGCCCCTCACCTCACCTGTTGTGGTACCTCCTTGCACTGAAAGTGCAACCTCTCTTTCCACAATGCGTTGCAAAACTTTCAGGCACAATGCTGGGTTGTGTCAGGGTCCTTCTCAGTTTGTGCCAGGAGAGAGCCTGGCTTTTCTGCATATGTATTTGTGTAACCTGGTACAAGAGCTTTGCTGCTCGGGGTTGTGTTGTTCTGCAGGCTGTTCCAAGATAATATTTAGTTCTTTCTTGTTCTGGCTACAGCAATGCCAAGTATTTGTTGAACATCTGTCAGTGTGTTCAGATTATTAACCTAACTTCTGCTCGTTTATGTTAATAAAAACATTTGAGCTTCATAACAAGCATATGTAACAGTTCCTCACACTACTAGTCCCACTGAAATCCAGCTGGGAGGGTTGACACAATCTTACCCCGACTGGCAAAGTGTTGGCACCTCCTTCAAAAGCATTGCTGTGCTTTCTGTGCTGCCCAGACCTGGAAGGTGGCACAGCTTATAAATGGTTGTGTTTTAATCTTCAAACTCTAAAGCTCATCATATTTTGGAACAGACTAGAAAATATGGGAAATGGACATCAGAACTGTTTCTGGATTTGGCATTAGTAATCAGAAAGTTTTGGTCTGTTGTAGGGGTGCAGCGTGGTGCCTGTTGGCTGCTGTGTTACAAGTGTGTTGAGGAACACAGAGTAACATAAAGCTGGTGAGATCAGGTCTCAGAAGTGCTCTTCTCAGATCTGCCAGGGAGGCAGGACCCTTTAGTCCAGACTTTGTGGGATCTTGCATCCCTGGAGATTTCCAGACCTCCTCTGAGCAGCCTGATCTCTCCTGAGCTGAATCAGCTTTGCTTGGAGTTGTGCTTGGACGAAGTCACTCTTGAGGACCCATCCAACCAAAACTGTGTGTGTCACACTGAGAAAGTAATTTCTGGGAACAGAAACTGCCATTTATTGCAGTTATTTGGTGTCTACTATTGGGCTGCTCGTGTAATGTGTGTAGCAAGCAACTCTGAAGCCAGCTTGGGAAATGGTCCCTGCATTTGGGTCTCCAAAGGCCTTTGCTTTATTGTTAGCACACAATTTTTGCAAGTTGAATTAAAGGACAGATCTCCTTTTTGGACTACATGTAGTCTGCTGGGCAGTGAAATGCACTTGGAGCCATTCTCCCAAGCCCTATAATTTTTTACTACAGATACTATTAATAAAAATATTAATTATACTGCTCTAGAGTTAGGATTTCGTAATGAAACCTCAAACGGAAAACTCAAGCCAGGTTGGCCAAATGTCATGAAACACTCAAACTTGAGCTGCGAGTAAAAGAAAAGTCTGAGTTGCTTTAAGGTTTATGGTTAAAAGAATGTAAAACTTTTCAGCTTGTCCAAGTTTTGACAGAAAACCTTGCAGTGCTTGGCAGACCTGGCTGGGTTTCCTTAAGTGTGAAATGCAAGATAAAACTGGTGACTTGGAGCCAACCACAATGAAACGAAAAGGTTCTCCTGAAACAAAGAGAAGTGGAGATGCACAGATTTTTCTCAGAGCTCTCCTTCAAATCCCAGCCCAGTTCACTGGGGTGTCCTGGCTGGAGTGTGGGAGTGCTGTGGGAGAAGGTGCAACTGGAAGAAGTACTTGGTCCAGTGACAGGGCTGGTGAGCGCGGCTCTGCTGGCTTCAGGGGAGCTGGGATGCTTTATGCCAGCTGAGGATTTTGCCCATTTTCTGTGTAGTTGTAGAGTGAGCACAGAAGTGAGATAAACTCTTAGAGTCTTTCTTGTAATGCGTTCAGCAATACCAAGGTACAAGCTGTAATTAAAAGCTGTTTCAAATATTTTTCAAATGTTTGACTTGGATGGGAGGGGAAAGGCAATTTTCTCTCTGTCCTTCCTTTCACCCTTGAACTGGGACTTCTACAGCCTGTTAGGCAAAATGAGGAACTTTGTTTTGTTTTGTTTTCTCTCCAGAAAGGCTTTTTAAGAAAAAGGAGTGGTTGTTAAAGCATTTGGGATGATTTTGCTGACGGTGGCTGGAGTTGTTTGCCATGCAGGGAGTGGGGGTGTCAGCCATTTGACATTTCTGGTCATCCAATACACTCCACAATTCTGATTATTTACAATATTTCTAATCTATCTGAATTAATCCAATGCTTACAGTATTAAATTTTAAGGGCTTTTACTTTCCTCTTTCTTGTTTTGTCCTTCAATGGTCCTGGTTTGAAGATTTGTGCTGAGGGATGAGTTTGGGTCAGGAGGAGGTAAATAGCACTCAATGGGTTGTAGACAGAGCCCTTTTATCTATGATTGGAAGAATTTAATATTTTATTTTTACACAAGACATCATAACTCCTATGGAAATTGCCACTAGCTCTTTCACGTCAACATGAAGCGTGCTCATGCCAGTGAAGCAGTTTCCCAGGGCTCCAGTGGACTTCTGGAGCAAGGAAGAGGACACGTTTCCCCTAGTCATTGTGCTGGGGCAATTGGCTTCTTTGACATTAACCCCCTGAGGATGATGAATTGCAGCCAGGTTCATTTACCACCAGATAACTTCCACCGTAACATTTTGTAGTGACTTTTTCTAGTCAAAATAGGTTTGCAAGGCAGGGAAGCATGCCTCTCATGTCCCAACCTAATTAATAATACAGCTTGCACCCTTGAGATGGGCTTTGCTGAAAATCTAGGAGCAGGGACCCTGCCCAGCTTTCTATCATTTTTGCCCTGAGTTGATTAACCATATCTTTGAGTGGTGTAATTTTTAGACCTCTGATCTCAGCAAGGCAAATAGGTTTGCAGTATATGACTTAAAAAAAACCTCTTCAACTGAGGAAATCTAATCTGGGACCTTAATGAGCCACAGCTCTTTGGCTTTGAGCTCGCTGCTGTCACCTCTGCCAGTTGTACCATGAGCTTGGGGGGAGCAGTTTTTCCCTCTGCTTGTAAATATCGGTATTTGACCTGCAGGTAGAACACCTCCACCAGTGGTGCTCCAGTCATGCGTGGCACTGGTGGGATGTAGATGCTGACAGCCCTTCCCTGGTCCTGCCATGAAACCTGCTCCTCTCCCCCCTTGCTGCTTCTTCTGCAACGCCAATATGCTGTGCATGAAGACCCTTATTTGTCTATCACGGGTGTCAGAGCGGCCTGGCTCTAGGTCCGTGGGCTGCGGTGGGTGTGTGTGGGTGTTCGGGGGGTGTTTGGGGGTGTTCCGGGGTGCCCGGTGCGGCAGCAGCAGCGGGGCCGCTCCGGCCGCGGCTCGGCGGGGCTGGGGCTCCCTCTGCGGACCGAAGCGGCAAAGTGCGGGGGCCCTGCTCAGAGCACCCCTCGAAACCTTCCAGCCAGCACCTTTTTCCCTTTGTATTTTTATTTTTTCCTCTCCTCTTTTTATATTTTCCCCCCTTTTNNNCCCGCCCCCCCCATCCCCCAACCCAGGAGAATTCATATGTCAAATGAAACCTTCCTTTTATTCCCTTTCAAAAAGTACACTAATTTAGGGAAGGATTTTGGTTTTTTGTTTTGTTTTTGCAAGTAGCATATCCCAGTTTTGGCCAGACAGACCTTACCTGGTCTCCCCTGGCAGCCTCCTGCTACCTGAGCAAGCAAAAGAAAAAGCAAACAGATACTAATGGCAGTTACAGGATTGCTTGACAGGGAATTGGTGTTCCAAAGTATCCCAGGTTTGATCTGTCTCGCCAAAGCAGGACAAAGATACCGAGATAGTGCAGCCCTTGCTGTGGTGCTTGTGGAGAGCAGCTGCTTGACTTCATGCCTTGATCTGAAAACATTCTGAGCCCGCACACTGGTCTGATTGCAGGATTGGAGTTAAAAGTGTAAATATTTATTGACAGGCAAGAGACTGAAGACTTGCTAAGAGTCAAACATGCTTTGCATTGCTATTTGAAAGTAGAAAATCTGTGCGAGAAGAGCAGAAGACCCATGGAGCTGCCTCTCCTCCTTTTCTGCCAGCTGAGTTTGGTTAGAATTGGCTCAGAGCGAGTCATGAATCATTCTCCATTTCCAGTAAGACTTTAGTTAACACTCAGTATATTAAAATTTTGGATATAGTGATAGGGGCCTTTCTTGGAGAACCAGAAATGACATTTCTGAAGGTGTCACTTTCTACTTTCCTCCTTTGGGCACTAACTCACGTGGCCAATAACAGGAGTGTAAATGTCAATACGCTTTCCTGTTCCTGGAAGAGGAAAAGAATGGAGAATAGGTTTTGTGTTGGAAGATCTGCAGGGTATGGTGTGAGTGACAGCCTGTCTGGGCATCCTATGGAGTAGCTGCCAGGAAATGACAAAAATCAGGAAGGGGGAAGTCCCAGGAGGTTGTCAGAGCCCAGCAAGCTGCTGGAGTTCCCCTGCTCCTCCTCGGAAGCTTCTGAGAGCTTTGTCTATTAAGATCTATTTGCAGAAGAACAAGTGAATTGGCAGAGGGAACGTGATCACATTAAACATCTTCACAATCATTTGTGGGTATTGTTGTACATGGCTGAAGCTTACAAAAACAACGCTGGCTCCCCATTGTCACCACCCCAAATACCAGCTTTCAGATTGACTACTTGAAATGTGGAACTACAATTTTACTGGTCCTATGCTGTGAAATATTACAGGTTTTGCTGCCTTTACATGCCATTGCAAATTAGTAGCAAGAGAACTGACAAACTATATTTTGCCTGTGATCATCCTTACTAATGCATTATTCAGCCGTGATTATTTTTTAATGGTCTAAGAAGTGTAGAAACATTTCAGTGTGGCTGGATGGGAGTCGTGGATATCACTAATGATAACATCTTCATTATAAATGTGGATAAAGTTGAAGGTTAAAAACGATGTGTCTTTTCTTGTGGAATAACTAGTTATACAGAGTGTAGTAAGAGATGTATATTAATGGTTTTATCTTTTTTTTTTGCAAACATTTAGGGAAATGTCATAAAGTTGGTAGAGGGCACGTCTCTCTTCAGTAAACCTGCTGTAACTATGGCAATTAAAGAATGACCATTTCACATCTTTCTCGGCCATTTCACATCTTTTTCTCCCATTTCCCCTTTACTGATGATGAGCAGGGTCCTGACACACATCCAGCACAGCCTGGCATTCTGTAGAGTTTGGCCTTCTGGTTGGATTCTCTGGTGGCTGATAAGGAATACACTCACACCACAGTCTGTCTTACCATGGAAACACTTCATGTTCTTCTGTATCTTGATGCTGCCTTTCAGGATTCAGTAGTCAGCTTGTATTGCAGATCATAGAATGGTTTGGGTTGGAAGGAACCTTAAAGATCATCTAGTTCCAATTCCCCTGCCATGGGCAGGGACATCTCCCACTAGATCAGGCTGCTGAAAGCCCTGTCCAACCTGGTCTTGAACAGTTCCAGAGATGCAGCATCCACAGTCTCTCTAGGCAACCTGTTCCAATGTCTCACCACCCTCACAGTACAAAATTTCTTCCTAATATCTAATCTAAATCTACCCTCTTTCAGTTTAAAATGGTCACCCTTCATCCTATTCCTACACTCTCTGATTAACAGTCCCCTCCCAATTTCCCTGCAGGCCCACTTTAAGTACTGGAAGGCTGCTATAAGGATCACTACTCATCAGTCAAATGCGGTTGTAATTAATTTTATAATACAATATCAGCATAACTTGCATTAAATTTGATAGAGTAGATGAGATGAAAACCTGGAGATTGACAGTTAATTTGTTAGGCTGAGCTTTTCATTTCAGCCTATTGGATTGGAGGTCTTCCAGGTAGACTGGTAAACTTAAATTGGTCCATTCAAATGTGCTTAATCAGTACTTAATTTTACTACCTTGAGCACAGGACATCAGCGGGGGGTTGATTCCATTTCTGGAAGCTCCATGGTTTCCATGCAGCGCATCGATGATGCACTAGCTGACTTCAGCTGGGCTCATCACCTCCTGATGGAGATGAATTGCATCTAGACCCTCCATTAGAAGCACTGTAGTCTTCCCAATTCTTTTCTGGGGTAGGATAAGGAGAATACCAGTGGCTTTCAGCTGCCTGTGTGAGCCTGACCCTGTCGAGCTCCTGGCTGTGTTAGAGGACCCTGGGTCTGCCCTATTTCACATTTGGTCACATCCTCAGGAGCAAGATGGACTGGGGAGTGCTCTGCCCTGGGCAGAGAAGATGTAAAGCTCTTATCCCTGCCCTCTGGTAGCTTTCTGTAGGCGAGGAATATTAAGACCAACCATTTCCATCCATTTTTAAGATGCCTGAGTGCAGTAAAGGGCTCTTGGTGTGAGGGAGAATTGTGGTGTATTACTGAAGGCTGAGCAGGCGAGTGCGTCGTGCTCCGGAGACATCTGGGGTTTATTGATAAAGATTGAAGTGCAGGTGGTGCTTCGCCAGCCCTCTTGCTTTCAAGGCAGTCGCATGAGTTATCTTTATATTGAAATATCTTGTTATTTTACTACTTTGAACTGAAGGGTGAGCACAAGACAAAAGAATCAGAAGGGAAACTCAGACAGTAACGTGTTTACGTGAGAAGTGGATGTTAAAGCTTTGAAAAGGTTGTAATGCTCTTCTACCTTGAGATGCTAATGCTGGAACTTGAAGCATGGCACAGTATCATTGGCAATTAAATGTGCCTGTGTACTCCTCTTACATCTTGTAAGGCTCTTGCAAATCAAAAGGGAGATGTGCACACAGCTAATAAAATAATTATTTTGAAAGGCAAGTTGCAAAGCCCTGTTTGCAATTCCCAGGCAGCATCTTCCTGCCTTGGCGTATTTGTGTAAGGTTTTAGAATAGAATTAATTGCCCTGGGCTTTGGACCTGTAAAGGATTGACGTTTGATCTTTACCTGTGTGTTGTTGGTACTTTGCCTTTCTGTGCCTCTAATCCAGCGAGTTTTGTGCTGTAGTATTCCAAGATTTTAGCTTAATTAATTTTATCTTTACATTTCTTATGCTGTTCTTTTGGTGCCAAAAATGATGGTAAATATGTAGATATACAGATAACTTCTCAAAGAACTTAGTTACTTCTTTTAAGTAGCATACACAAGGTTACTTATGTAAATACATATATCTAATGAAGAAGGCACTTTAGTAATAAAGTAGAAGTGCTTCTGAATCCTGACTTTAGAAGCCAATAACTGAGCAGGAATGCATTGTAAATACATTTTTGGGGAATGTGTTTATTGCAGTGTCATGATTTAACCCCAGCCAGCAACTCAGCCCTTCACTCTCTGCCCGTGGGATGGGGGAGAGAATTGGGGCAAAAAAAGCTGAACAGTAAAACTTGAGATAAAGACAGTTTAATAGGACATAAAAGGAAGAAAATAATAATAATGGTAATAATAAAAAAATAGAATCCAAACCACAGCATTCCACCAGCTACTAGGAAGAAAATTAACTCGATCCCAGCCAAACCCAGGACACCCAGTTATGAGTTTTAACGTTTTTGACACCTGTTTTATGTTTATTTTGTTAAAATGAAGTAGTGTGTGTGCATGTGCATGTGCACATATGTATGTTTATTATACACATCATGGATTTGTTACAGAAAATGTAATGTAAACATACAAAAGCTCAAGTTACTTTAAATACTGAGCTTAACTGTCAACCACAAAACATATTTGCAAACTCTTTCAACATGTGTAACATATACAATCCTAATTAGAAACAGTACAATAGCAGAGATGCCCATATGTTAGTGGTAATTATGTTGAGTTTGTCTTGTGGCTCAGAATTACTTTGGGGAGATACAATATGAACTGTCACACGTTAGGGTTTTATAATACGCCTTTAAAATGTATATATGAATAATTTGCTGTGCCTGTGTTGTGTTAGATTAATTAAAGATGAGGGAGTTTAATGCGGTGGTTACTTGATTGGAGAAGGTGGTGTTTAATAAATATTCCTAATAAAGTTATTGAAGCGTTGTCTTGAAAAACATGTTGAAAACATGGTAAATATATCTTGAAAAAGGTAGTGTTGCATGTTTGTCTATCTATTGGGCCTCATATATGTTACCTTTAGAAAATCATGAGGAGATACATGGAAGTATGTCATAGTCATAGTACAAGGCACACACAAGAAAATTCTGTCCATGGCAAGCTGCAGTCATTTTAGAACATGAGCTACTGTGTGTGTCCCTCTGGTACACATATAAATGGATATTTATGGAGAAAGCATAATTTCCAACAGACTAATTAGAACTAAATTTATGAATGGGTCAGGGCTTTCCAGCAAAAGAATGTTTCTAAATCATTAGTTATTTCTGTAGCCCACTAGTGACCAGCTTTTACTGTACTTTGTCAGTTTAAATATGCTTGCAACAGGATGCAAGCCTAGCAGAAAATGTGTGTATTTAGTTTTCCATAATATACGGGCAAATAATAATAACTATGAAGATAAAGGCAGTGGCTGCGGCAGTAGATAATGTGGGTTTTTTGTGATAAATACAACAGGTTTACAATTTGTTCTGCCTTATATCTCAAATGTGTCCTGTGGTTTCCATATCCTTCAAATCAGTGTGAAACAGAAGCAAGTTGTGCTCTGAAGAGAGATGAGCAACTTGTAACGTGGAAGTGATGGTTAAGGTGGAATAATGTAGGACATATCTGTATGCTCTGAATAAATGGTCTCTTATTAACAATACAAAAAGCTGTGGCCCTTTAAGTGTAGGATGTGTTGGTATTAACCTAGAATGCTCAGTTCATAGGTTCAGCATCTTAAATAAGGCAATACTGTATTTTACTGCTGGCAAACACTAAAATGTTGCTTTAGTGCTTCAGTGTGGTCGCATGTGGAAAGATCCATTTTCATAGAATCTTAGAATAGTTTGAGTTGGAAGGGACCTTCCAAGGTCATCTTGTCCATCTCCATTACAGGGTTTGGACTGGTTGATTCATTAGGGTTTATGTCTGGAAAAACTGATATAGTGGCATTTCACAATAGACTACAACGGAAATATGGAGGATCTGGAGGAAAGTCCATCTTGGTTTGTTTTGTAGGAACCTGTAATTTTCTGTGAATATACAAATCAAAAGAAATGGATGTTGTGACTGAACCTGCTGTCACAGGCATTTTATTATGGATTTGTGTTTACCAACAGTCCTGAGTTGTAACTTGTCATTTTCATAAAGATTCTTTATTCCTACTCACTGTAGAGATTAGAGTGTAAAGTTCAGAGAAAGTTTCTGTAGTGATTGGTTATGAAACCAGTTTCTCATAATTCCTGGACTTAAGGGCAATGCTATTGATATTGTGAATGGATAAAGTCAAAATCTCAGCCTGCCTTTGATTTTGGCATCTTTATTTGTTTCTGCTTTGCTCTCTGAAGATTAGTCACTTGCTGCGATGTGAGAAGGAAGAGAAAATAGGGATAAGAAGAAAAGTGTTTTAATCCTTTCTATGTTGTTGTGAGTGGCTCCTAACTTAATATATGCTTCAGTTATTGACCCCATTTTGGGGAGAAATTGAATGTATGTGTTTTATTGATTGCGCAAATACTCATCCACTTTGGGAGGAGTATCTCTGCAAAGTGTTGTGGGTCACTCCTTGGTGAAATAGAGAATTACTTGCTTTGAAATCAGTGGGATGAGGCCAGTTTCTACTTGGCAGTGTTCTTCCAAACCAAGCCTACAAAAACATTTCTGATGGTAAGTGGTGTGTGTTTGGGTTTCTTTGCATCAGCCCCATCCTTCATCAGTAGCTGATACCTCATATAATAGGAGTAAGGGTTCCCTTTTTGTATGCCAGTGTATTTAAACAATGGTTTGCAATTCCTGTGGCAGAGGATGGAGCACAGATATGTGTAGGAAAAAACCCTGTTGAGTAACAAAGCTGCTCTGATGCAGATTAACTTGTTTAACTGAACGTATTGGTGGTTCCAGAATTTCATTTCTATAGCATGACTCCCTGCATACATCTGCAGAGTAACTGCTGGCCAACCTCGGTGCCCAGCACCTTGGTTCAGTTATTGGTGTTTTAGGACTGCAGAGTGTGGCTGGTTCCTCTGTAGCAGTAGGCATGACTCAGAGCTGTGCTGCTGTGGTTGTGCACAAGGCTCCTGCCACCTCCTCCTTTGGAGTGTTTTTATGAGCAGAAATCAATTTATTTTCAGGGCATGCTTTTCATACATGAAGTGGTCTGAGAGCTTTTTTCATCCTACCAACTGTTTCATAGTTTGGAGAGGATATTGCTCAAACTGTCCACTCATTATGGTAACAGATGCTAGCAAATGTTGGTGCATTTGAAGTGACTATTGATTTTTTCTCCCTCTACCAAAGAAATGCCTTATTTGTGTGTTTTGCTCTCCCTGCCACCCTGGCTTCTCTTCCAACAGGTGTCAGTGTAAGGCAGCAATGGTGAAATAAACTGGGAGACTTAATGGCATGAAGCAGTTCCCAACTTGATGGCCCGAATGTGTCTCACAGGCAGAAATTAGGAAACTCCAGGGAGATTGTCCCTAGATAAAGATAATGTTTTGCATGTACTTACCTCTGTAGATCCCAGTGTACCCACTCCCCTCCTTCTGACTGTTCCCTGGGGTCGCTCACGTGTTTCTGCAGGGTATCGGCGGTGCTGCGGGAGGCTGGGGGTTAGTTTGGCTCTGGGAGGTTCATTGTTCCGGGACAAGGAGTGGGTGCAGACACTGCACTGGGGAAGCAGCGGAGAGCAAGGGCTGACCCCTTCTTACAGCCCCCTTGGCTTTGTGAGCAATTAAAAATGTTAAAAATAGAGAGCTGTGATTCCAGCCCTGCCTTGTTTGTGTGCCGGGCAGGTGCTGGTGTGTGGGGTTACATCTCCACTCAGATCCTTGTTCCTGGGGCTGTGTAAGTCCTGACAAATGCTTATTTTGGATGTGTCTCTGCAGCGATCCATCACTCAGCACCCTTCTGGATGTGTCTCTGCAGTGATCCATCACTCAGCACATTTCTGCGGTGCTGCGCTGATGGTAAATGCTGGGGTTTAGTTCTGGACAAGTGGAGTGATGGAGGCCCCGTGGTTCCCTGTTGCACTTTGCTTCACATGCCTAATACTTTGGGGTTATCCTCTTCTGTAGTGCAGCTTTACTAAAGACACCAGCAGCTGATGTTTCTCTCTCATGAATTGATGCTGTAAGGGTGTCTGATCTCCTTCATACGACGCAGTCATTTTGTTGGGCCTGGTGATGATTTCAAGCAAATGCTATCTTCCTGTTCCTCTTGTCGTCTTTGCTTGTTTTCCTAGTACAAAACATCCCTCTGTGAGCCCTGAAAACAAGAGATGTGTTTTTCCCCTGATTAGAGGTTTTCGTCCTAGAACTATCAGCTACCCAGGAACCACAAATCGGAGTTGCCTCTGCTGAGCTCTGGGTCCTTATGTTTTAATATTGCATCAGTCCCTTTCTCTCTCTGGCT
The DNA here is from genome assembly GCA_013401335.1 of Brachypteracias leptosomus. Taxonomy (NCBI): domain Eukaryota; kingdom Metazoa; phylum Chordata; class Aves; order Coraciiformes; family Brachypteraciidae; genus Brachypteracias; species Brachypteracias leptosomus. The sequence continues at coordinate 208,204 of VYZX01021052.1, read as the reverse complement.
TGAGCAGCATCAGATGTGTGCTTTTGCCAAATACTCTTAGAAGCCTGGATCACTGGCTTGTTTAGCAACACCCTTGCAGGCTTTGAGAGTGGATGGAGGGATGCCACGAGGCAAACAGCCTCTGCTCCTCCTTCCCTCGCGTGAGAGAGGAGAGACTCGTGCAGAAATTCTCGCAGGCACAATGTATACAGTATTTTTGCAGCCAAGTTTCTGTAGTGTTTGTTCCAGAGATTTGCAAGCTTTGCAGAGCAGAAGCAATACCTCATGTTTATGCTGTACACAGCATGAAGGAGATCTGAAGCAAAGTGAAATCTCAGTGGTGCAGATAGTCACAGGTCCTTCTGACAGGCTTTGAGTGCGAAATCCTGGTCCCATCAAAGCAGATGGGCTTCATTGCGACTGCACGGGGCAAAAACTCCAACAGGAATTGGTTCAGATGGTGTTTCCCCCTCAGTTACCCGGATAATACAACCAAAAGTGTGGCTGTGGTGGTGGGTGTCTGGATGAAGCAAAGCAGCACCCAAAGCTGCTGAGGACAGCAGGTTTCTCTGAACACGAGCATGAATTGGTTCCTGAGCCCTCTCATGCTTTTTCTTCCACTGCTTCTTTGCTAAGCCACATCCCAGGAGCTTGGGTATGTTGTCATTTTTAGAATTATTTAGGTTGGAAAGGACCTCTAGGGTCATCAAGTGCAGGGTCCTTCTCCAGTGTGGCTGCTGTAGCTCCCCCATGGCAGTGCTGTGGAGGTGGCTCTGCAGGTCAGAGGGTTCAGGGAGTTACTACTGCACCAGGAAACCAAAGGACCCTGCTGCCACCTCAACTGCAGCCCCAGCTTCTGCCAGTCACAGGATGAAACCTTCAAAGAGGGAATAGAGAGGATTTGGTTGGAGACTTACAGGTGGTTGGTTGGTTGGGTTTTTTTGCAAGTCGCTTGTTTCTATTTACAAGCTCTACCAATATTTTAATTAGGGTAATTACCCTTGACTAGGACAGTGTAATGGCCTGCTGCCTCTCTAATGGCTTCTCTTCTGCGATTTTTCTTCTCTGCTTTTGGATGGCACACTGAGAGCTGTGTGGGAAACAGCAAAAAGCTGGAGTGGAGAGGAGAGGAGAAACTGCTGTATTCAAAGCAGAAGGTCTACAGAGGTTATTGCATCCTGCTTGGGACTGCCAGGGCTTTCAAATCATTCATTTCTTTTCTTTCACACCCTTTTTTTTTTTTTTCTCTTTTCTTATTCTCCTTTTATTTGGGAATATGCATGGACTGGCTGAACATGGTTTCTCAGTTGAGAAGTTTCCACTCACTGTAAAATAGACAAAGTTTTATTAAGGGACAGATGGGAACTTGTGTGGAAACCCTTTGAAAGAGGCTGATGGAGAGAAGGTGGCAGGAGGAGAGGTTCTCTCTCTGAAAATCTTTCCAGTTTGGGGTGAGGATGTGCATGTGAAAAAAACCAAAGAAAAATCAATAGCCATGTTTATAAAACTTGGGCCAGTAACTTTGTGGTAAGATAGTGTTCTGGGGTTTTTAAATTCAGATTTTCACAATTTTATTAAGGGATGAAATGATTGAAATACAGAATATGTGTTTTCTGGGGTTTATGTTCTGCTTACAGTTTTTCCTGCAGTACACATTCTGCTATCTAACTTGTGTGTGATGGAGACTTGTCTCCTCTCTTGGGTGATCAATAACCGAGCAGATCTCCTGGCTAGGAGAAGCCAATCTCACCCTGATAAATAATCACAAACTGCAGGGGTTTGTGCTCCGTGTCAGAGGAGCACTCAGCACGGTGCTGTTCTGCTCAGCGGCTGCTGCTGTAACACCAGTAAAAGATTTTAGTAGTTTGGCATTTGGGTGATGGATTCTGGAGGGAAGGTGGTGCTTGGGTTTGCTGTAGGGCTGAAGCAGCACCTGTGAAGTGTGTGGGGCAGGGGTCACCCGGCTATGATATTGCCATCGGTGGCTCGGGGTGAGCTGGGGGAGCCACTTGATGTGACAGCACTGCTGCTTCCCTGTCAGAAAGAAAAGCAATAATGAGATTTCCTTCCCCTGGAAGGTGTCCCAAGACCACCTCAGGAGGAGTGGCAGGTGTAAGTTTGTATAATGTATATTTTAGCTTGGCCTGATGCTGGCAGAGCCTTGCGTTGCTCTCAGAAGCTCCCTTCAGGCTTGTGTTTGGGGACTTGTTCTCTTTGCTGCATTAAAGCAATTAGTGGGTACAGGGAATGTTGTGGGGTGTGTATAGACTATGGGGGGAATGTCCTGGAGGCATATTGCTCTGCTTCAGGGCTGCAAACCACGTGCTGAGCAATTTCAAGCTGTGTAAATAATTTCTGGGGTCTGTGCTGCAGGAGGGAAGATACCCCCAAAACATATCTTTGGTAACCAAGGGTGGAAAAGTGCAGAAGACCAGTTCAGATTGTAACCACAGAGGGTATTGTGAGCAGTAAGGTCCAATTTTAAAGTATTATGTCACATTTTCATTTCTAAATCCTATTAAAGCCCTAACAATTTTCCTGGAAACTGCCTTTAAAGTTCTTACTTGATTATTTTTTTACTTCCAAAGATGCTCTTTCTCTTAAACATGTGGTGCTAGCCATGGTGAGAAATTTGGAACAGATGAAAATATCTGTGTCTCATCATTTTTTTACAGTAACTGTGTCTGTAATCTGTGCTGTGGACATTTCCAGAAATTGTGTTGCCGCACTGCAGAGTTTTAGAAAGCTCTGTGGAGATTAAATCTTTCCAAAGAAATATTTTTAATCTTTGATGAAAGTGGTGAATTGTTTTGGTTAGGTGGTAATATTACTGGTGATAAATTAACAGTATGTGGAGGGCTTAAGAATTGCATCTTCTGAAGTTCAGCTTTGGGAGATGACAAATCTGGGTTGTGCCTCGTTCATAGATTTGGCAAATGGAATTTAGATAAAGAGCGTGAACTCTTTTTTTGAAATTTTCCTGTGCTGAATACCTTCAAAATAAAGAAAAATGCTCTTCATATACCTTCATTAGCATGCAGTGTGCCATGACAGATTTATGAAAGACATCTCACTGCTAGAGTACCCTGGTGCTTTATACCATTTGGTAAATAGCATGATGATGTGCTGGCCACTCAGGTTTCATTCTCAGTCCCATTCATCATCTTGCTATGTGACTCCAAACAGACCATTTCACTCCTTTGTCTCAGTTTACCTGTGTATATAATGCCAGCACCATCTCCTGCTGCTATTGTGAAATGTAATTAAGGTAATGCTTCAAAATACTGTTTAAGTACCAGATACAGCTGTTGTTTGCTAAGGTTTTTAAGTGTGTAAGGGAAAAAAGGCCTTCTTGGTCCACATCTGTTTGGGGTTTATTTTTTGTTTCTGCCTTTTTCTGTTCTTTTTTTTTATCTCCTTCTCTAGCTGTTGCAGGATAGTGAGGAGAATGTGACATTCAGTGAGTGACACCAGAGCTGGTGAAGGCAGGGAGGGGCTGGAGCCTTCAAGTGTAACCAGTGATGCTGGAGATCATTAACACTGCTATTTATAACTGTAAAAAGTAGGTTTCAAGGGGAAACATCTAGGCTTAGCGTGGCTAATTATACAGCTGCTAAGTAATCTAACATGATCCTAATTCCACCAAACCTTCGCATTGACATTTGGTGGCATTGTGTGAAGCAAGCTAATACAGCACAGAGCCCATCAGGTGGAAATGGACTCAGCTTCCCCTCTGCCAGAGTAGGATGAGAGGCAAGGGACAGCCAACACCTCCCACTGCAACGGTGTCCATCTTAAACAGCCTCTCCAGAAAGGATAAGGGCACCTGGACTCGAGGTTTTAAGGAAATTGCCAATTACTGCTAAAGTCAAAATGACAGAGCAGGAGTGACAGCTGCTGAATCCTCAGTATTAGTCTAGATACACATACAATATTTACATTATTAATTTAAGGTCTTTGCACTTTGGTGGTGGTTTCTATAGAAGTATTGCCTCAAGGATCTATCTGCATAAATTTAATGGTAAGATCAAGGTCTTTTTTTTCCATTTAAAGGCCTAAAATAGAAAGAAATCTCTCTGAAAAAGTCTGATCAGTAACAGGATCAAATGGATTCATCAGAAGTGTGTGGTACACTTTCCTGTCATCTCCCCTGCTCCTTTTAAGCTCCTTCTATATTTTTGATGTTTGAAATCACTAAAGTGTGACCTATTTTCCCGTTCATATTGTCTGTTTGCATTTCCCCCTGTTTGCAGGTAGATGCTTGAAGAGAAGGTGAAGGGCTGTCCCTCAGGCAGGGCTGCCTCCTTGCTCCACCCAAAGGCTCACGAGTAGGCAAACATGGACTTAAAGGCCCCACATGCCTTGTATTATTGCCAGAGAGCTGGTTGTGTACACATTGACCTTATTATAATGTTCATAGCTCCAAGGCAAAGCCTCCAGCAATCAGGTTTCCATTCGGGACCGGGAACAGGGGAGTTTGCTTTCCACGCTTGCTGCTTTTACTGTTGTTAGTTTTCATGTGTTAGTGATTACCTTCAATTTCTCTTTTCTCTGGTATTATTTGATCCTCACTGAGGACAAGAGGAGATGGCCCAAGGGGAGTGAAAAATAGTTTGGGCCGGGGCACGGCATGTGTGTGAAAAGCTTTTCATGTTTGCTTGCTCGAGTGCGTGAGTCTGGAGCAAATTGCCTTGCTGAGAGTCTCCTGAAAATGGCACGTATTTGGGATGTACAGGGGATTTTATTGTTAGTTTTTACTTTCTTAAAAGCAAATGAATTACGTGAAATACTTGTCATCTCCCCACCTTGAATGGTTTTGCTGTTTTGCTACATGGGTTTGCATTCATTCTGCAGGGCTTCATTGTCTTCAGTCCCTCTGCCAACTGCTCAGCAATCACTGCCCAATAAAAGTCCTCATTTTTCTCCCTTCTTTCCCCTCGCCCTCCATCTCAGCTCCCAGAGCTTCCCTATATCAAAGGAAATCTATAGGTTATTTTTAAATTCGGTGCTTATTAAGTAAAAGGGACAATGTAATGTCATTATGGATGGCATCCTTTAGCACTGCAGAGCAGCAGCTGTTAACCTTCTTTGTCCACACAGTCCCTGGTTGCTGGCAGGCTGCTGGGCAGACAGAATAGCTCTTAGCTACATCTTGACTTCTTCATGCAAAGAAAGCAGAAGCCATCCTTAAGAAGCACAAAGGATTTAAGTATCTCATGCCTGTTAGTATTTTGGGAATAAATACAGACCATCCTGCTAGATGTGCAGGACATTGATCTGAATTTGGGTCTGCTTGTTATGTTATGGAACGGGGCTGTTACCACTGCTGTGTTGATCTGCAGTGTGTCTGCAGGTGATAGGAGTGACAGCTTGTCCATGTCAAAATGGTGAATGCTGCCTCTCATTTCCTTGGTTCTGGGGTGCTCGGTTGGAGGAGGCAACAGGAGAATGTGGAAGGAAGAGAAGAAAGTGTCTCACACTCATATTGTCAGGTCAGGCAGGGAAAAGAGAGGGGGTGTGCTTTTATTTTCTTTTCTTAGTATTGCCAAAGTACATGTGATACCCTCTTTGCTGGAGTAGGTTTTTTGCAAGCCCTTATACACTGTGTGCAGCTGCTTGGCCTTTTAGGTGCCTTGCTTTACTCCCCTCTACGTGTTCATAGGAGCTAGAAACAATGCATTTGACTAGTTTACTCTTTTTTACCCTGCAACGTTTTCTTCATCCCCTTATATACTTCACCTATGGACTTGTGTTTCCATAAGCACACCATGAGATGTCATTATGCTTTGTGCACTCTGGATCTTGACTGTTTTCACGTGTTCTCTACCACAGCTTTCCTCATCAGCAGGTGTCATTGCAACCTCATGACTGTGCTTCTATTCCCTGATTGTTTGAGCCCAAATCCACAATCATTTTGTGGCAGCCATCCAAATCTTCTAGGAAATATATTACACTTTTCCCAGAGGAAAAGTACTCACATGAAAATTTGAATGACAGAGATTTTGCACAGTGTAGAGTTGTGGCTAGGAGATCCTCATGCCCTGTTCTGGTCCGTCAGGAGCCACAGCTCGAGATGCTGGAGGGGGACATGCATATTAACTTTGCTAAGGCAAACAGCAGGCTGAGAGATCACCCACACATTCTTCCCATATGTAGAGATAAAACAAATGGATCTGGCCTCCTCTTGTGTTTCCAGACTGTATATCTTCTTTAGGAGATCCAACTGCTCATACTGGAAACAGCAATCATGTGCCTTCATCCACTCCCCAGGTGTGATGGTGGGAGGGCAAGGACTAGAAATCAGGCTCTGAGCAACACTAGGTCCTAAAGGTGCTTATTCCCTTCTTGCTGTAAATGGAAAACAAAGTTGTGATTCACCAATTGTTTGTAGAGCCCTGTTAGACAATGTGAAAACTGACTGAAGATCCATTAATTTGTTTTTTCATTCTATAGCTGTGTTCTGGGATGCCAGGGGAGGAACCTGTGCCAAGTCAATAGGGACCTCCCGCTGCCTGAAATAGAGCTTTGCTTGCTGTAGAGCTGCCATCTGAGCACTTCAGAGCTCACTAATGGTCAAAGCAGTCAGACAATTGCATAAAATGGAATAAAAGCAGAATCTTAAAGGTGGGAAAACTTGGGCTTGACCATGACAAACAAGTTTCTTGAATCCGTGTCTGTTTTCTAATGAGAGTAGCTTTGCTCAGCCTGAGGTTTGTAAGACAACAAAGGGGCTCCACAAAACAACTGGTTAAAAAACCCATCTGTAAATACCCGCCTCACTGTGGGCTCGGACACATTCCTGAAGCCCTGTAGCTATGTGCTTTTGCTTTTTGCTGGTGCCTAATTAAACTATACCAAATTATAACAGTAAGGTTGCTGGTTTGTAGAACAATATGGTTCTGTTTAAAGAAACAATGGTTGCTCCAGTAGCAACCTTTTCTTCCCAGCTGGGAGTGAAAGGTGGAATATAATATGGATTGGGATTTTATTTGATTTTTTTCCCTCTCCAATACAGCTTGGTCCTTCAGTGGAAAAAAGGTAGAGAACCATTGACCTAGATCATCTTTTCTATCTGGCTAAAACCCATCAGTGCATAATTGTATAAAAATGAGAGATAAAAGGAGGAAATTGTATCAGAAAAGGCTTTTGTTTTCTTTAACTTAGCTTTAAGGTTAGTGTCCAGTAATTCACCTTGCTTTTTTTATTCAACTATAGCTCTGCGATCCTGCTGGGTCACGTGTAAGAGGAGTTGTTGCTTCTTTCTTAATTTAAAGGGAGCTGTAATTCAGTAATTTTCGTACTGGGCTTCACCACAGATAACTGGTAAAATTAATTTTAATTTTTGACTGGTTTAATGCAATGTATACTAGGAATCAAATGCGTAGATGTGCCCAAAGTACTTTGTCCTTAACAAAGAGCCTGATGATGAAAACCCAGTTGCTTTATGAATGGGTCTGAAGTTGCGTGTCACCAGCCCCAGCTTATACATAACTGCAGTTTCTCTTCTGTGTCTTTTTCCTTGGAAAATGTGACTGGCAAGTGGTGATACTGTTGAATGCTGCTTTATTAGCAGCAGCTTCTGCAGGGGTGTTACCCTGTCACTTTGGGTCATCTCTCCCATGTGCTTTGCAGCAGTGTTGAAGCCAATGAATAAAAACATTCAGGGGGGAAACAAGAGCCATTTGTAAGGGGCTATTTCCCTGCCTGCTTTTCAAGGGTGGGTGGCTGAAGAAGACTCTAATGCCAGTAACGATGTTGAAACACATAGTCCTGTCTCTGATTTTCTTTTTTTCTGGGTCTAAATGTGTTCTGTTATGGACAGAACACTTGCTGCTGCATAATTGTCCTGGCTCAGAGCTAGGAGCTGCTAAAGGGGGTTTTATACCTATCAGAAAATAGCGCACAAGAATAAAACCTGCAACTGAAGGTTGGTGTTTGCTTTGCTACAATAAAAAGTGGTTTGGTTCCTTGACATGGAGTTTGAGAAGGTGTGGAGGAGTTGAGTTTGAAGGGCTGCTGCTTTGAAGGCTTCTACACTTGCAGAAATAGCAAAGCTCGACGGGTATTTTAAAAGTTGTAGGGTCTAGCATGTGTCAAAACCTGATTGTGATATCTCCAAAAGCCATTCACTGTCAAGCTAGATGTTGTTGAATTTCAGCACTGGGGAGAATTTAGGAAATTCAGAAGATTAGTAGCAAGTCCAGCAGCCTGGTTTACGGAGGATGGGAAAAATTGTTTTTCTAGTTCCTACTTTCACTGAGAGCATTTTAGGGTCATGCTTTCAGATGGCGGTGTAGCTGTTTGCTTAGTTGCTTGTTATTTGTGTACTGTACTTTGTGTCTTGTCTAAATGGCATGGAGAAGGTGGCATGGAGGAGGGTGCTCTTTGGGAGCCCAAAACGAGGAGAGGAGAAGCTGTCCTATTCTCCTGTCTGCAGCGATGTGTTGGTGGGGGGGATGACCTGCATGTTGGAGACCCAAGTAAATTAATTTCTCTCTGCAGGGGCTTGCAAACCAGTTTTTTCAAGAAATGTGGCCTAGATATCCCCTTAGTCAGGAGGGATCTGTCTGCTCTGTCAATGCTGTTTAAATTTCAATGAACAGTTAAACGTGAACTGGAGCATGGGAGCGGGTGTTGGATCTGCCCAGCCCTCACACAGCAGGTTGTGCATCAGCAGGGGGGAGAAGTCCTGCCTGCAGCCTCTGTTACCTGGCAACATGGAGTGTGATATTGGGATCAATAGAAGATTACTTGAACCTACAAACACTCGCTTGTCCTCAGCATAGCTCTGCCTTCTAATACCAAGCTCAGTTGCACTGCGACAGCTGCCAGGGCAAACATGCTCCTAAGCCTCTGTGGGGTGCCATGGGCATCCCCGGGGGGGGGGCCCTGAGTGTCCCTGAGGGGCCCATGCCACCAATGGCATCTGGAGGGGACCCCTGGGGTGAAATGGAGCCTTGAGAGCCAGAAGAGCATTTCAGAGCAGTGTCGGGGGACAGGCAGCGACTTAGCGACTCCAGACCAAGCAGCTGAGTTTGTGCCTGGCCAGGCTGCCCCTGTTAGCTCGGCAGCAAATGACATAAAGTCCCCTTTTGACCAGTGTCAGAGATGTTTGGTGTTGGCTTTCTCAAATGTCTGTCTCTGGAGCTGTTATTTAATTCTCTTTCTGTTGTACGACAGAGACCTCCTGGCAGTTGTGTTCTGTATCACAGCAGTGTATTCTACATTGGCGTAGAGACGGATCCTGATCTAATAATTCATATATTATCAGTACCCCGAGGCTTAGGGATTAGCCAGGTTATGCAAAAACAACTTTATTTTTTTCCTACAGATTCGTTTGCGTATTAACTTTCTGTGCATTACTGATTTGGTTCTGGTGAACCTCATCCTGTTGCTAGGAGGGATAAGCTATGAGGCACTGAAGAATTATTCAAAATGCCTGCAGACGCAGGAAGTTAATACTGCTCTGGTTTGTATTTGGACAGCTGTCATGTAATTTAAAAAGACAAGGCACTTTGGAAACCCTGGAAGCTTTTCCTTCAAGAAAACTCTAGGTGAGTTTTCTTTTAAACTGTATTTTAAAGCCTGGGTTGTACCTCTGGTTTCAAATGGCAAAATCCTCCATTGCAGTGGGAATTGCAGAGCTCCTATGGGACCTGCACTTCAAAGGGTGCTTTTAGCAGATCTTGCCTTGGAATAGAAATCTACTGGAGAAATCCCATTATCTTATAAGTAGGAATAGGAGTAATTGAGTCAGTATGTAGAGGAAATGTGTTTCCTTTCCAGGCAAACTGTGACTTGATCTAGAAGCTTTCTTTTGTCCTTTTCAATTAATACAAAAAGGCTTTGCTGCTTGTAAGTATGGGTTGCATTTGGTGCACAGCAAATTTTGCCTTTAAAGGGATTCTTTTAGTCAGCTGCCACCTAATTCCTTTATGTCATGTTTATGTAAGAAGGACATGCTATATTTAGAAACTTAATGTAGATATCAGTATGCTGGGAGATGAGATTGTGCTTGAAGAGAAGGATGTACCAGCACGTTTACTTCACCGTGTAAACAGGACATCTGTGTGTGATGTGTCCTGGGAGTCCCAGCAGCAAAAGCACTACCTGAGGCAGGGTGGGGGACACCCTCACCCGGTGCCTCTCCAACCCTCCAGCCCCTTTAAACATGTGTTTTTACACATATACTGCTGTTGGCATCCTACAGAAACTGCAAGATCCTGGTGCTCAAAATTACAACAGTCTTTTTTTTTTTTTTTTTTTAAATAATGAAATCTTAACAATTTTGGATTCTCTTTGTTAATATGGATTTTGAACTTTTACTATGACCTCAGACCATGTTTTAAACTTTTCTGCTGGGAGTTCTGAAACACTTTCTGTTGTTGTTGAAATGAGAACAAACGTTCTTGTGTGCTTGCTGACTCCAGGAGCCTTCCTTAAAGAAAAACACTAAATATTTTCAGGTTTCACAAAAGAACAAGAATTATCATCTTGGGAACCTCATTCTTATATAGTATTCATGCACAAGCTACTTACTGTGGAGATAGACCATTTTATTGTCCATGCCAGTGCTGCCATACATCATCTCACGTGTGTGTGTCACCTTATTTATTTTATAGTGTATTTCTATAGATAATGCAATATAGGACATCCCAGGTAGCAGGTACACAAATGTGTTTAGTCTGTGAACAGATATCTTCCAAATGCACTTGCATGCATGTGTCTAAGAACAAAGAGGCTCAGGAAATGTGTTTCATGATTTGGTATATCCCATTCTTTCCCTCCTCCCTCCCCTCCACTTGTATAAGTACTTTTGATGGCAGCTGCTGGATTAGACCCAGAAGCTTAAAAGATTAAAGAAACCACTAAAAGCAGCTAGGAGGAAGCGAAGGATCCGTTTGTCTGAAGGTTTGTGTTTTCGTGCTGGTGGTTGAGAAGAAAATTGCAAGCAGGCTCTGCCCTGCAGCAGAGGACTCCAGACATCTGGGCATTGCTGAGATGGGAGCTGTGGTCCAGCCATGCCTGGGGCTCAGCCCTGTGCCTTGGGACTCACCGTGTCACATCCAGGTGCTGGGAGGTGACAGTGTCCATCCCCATCCTCTTCCCCTTGCTGTTGTAGTGCACGAGCTCATTCAGTGCTCTGCAGCAGAGCTATGGAAAGCCTTGGTTGTCCTGAGCTTTTTGTGGAGGGAGATGAAACTCTGAAACCAAAACACAGTGAATGGCTCCATGAGCTACAGATTGTGAGTTTTCGCCCTCTAGTCAACTGCACTGCCTGCTGGTGCTTACACTGTTAAGCTGTACAAGGAACATACTAAAAATAATGTTTCTTGTTTTAATGTGTTTCTTGTTCAGGTGGTTCCAGTCAATGACAGGTAGAGCTGAGCAGGACACAGCATCTGTCACCAAAGTCAGGCTGAAGTCTCATACTTTGCCCCTGTTTCCCCCCATCCACCCTCCTCAGCCCCAAACCTAAAAGCAGCTGTTTCAAGAAGTGATTTTTTTTTTTTTTTACCATGGTCTTTTGCTATGTAAAACATCTGCTGCTTTCTGGCTGATCCCTAAACATTACTGATGGTGTGTATAATCAACCTGGGGGTCTTGAAGAATGTGAGCCAGTCTTGCCTTTTGTCATTTTAAACAAGCAAGTCTGCTGCAAAATTATCTGGTGTGGATGCAAAACAAGACCCCAGACACCCGAACTGTATTGCTAGGGTGGGAGGAGTGCTGCTGAGCACGTTAGGATTATTAACATTAATCTAATCTTTCCGTTTGTCAAATAGATTTTTGAGTACATGGAGACAGCTTACCCAGTTCTTAAGACAGTGCTCCCAGATCAGCTTGTAGTTTGTTCTGTAATACCATGTGGATTTGCTGGGATTTCCAAGTAAATACATTATGTATATGGCTTACAGATTGCTTAGGCTGTCTGCATCAATAATTAAAATGAGGGAGGGGACTATTCTGCAGAGTTTGCCCCTTCCTTTTCCTCATCCTTTCTACTTGTCTATTTCTATCTTTCCTCTCGTAGGATCAGGAAGATAAACCTGTAGCAAGGGAGAATGTGTCAAAGGCAGAGCTGAACGTTTTTCTGGCAGAGATGGGACTTTGTGGCACATCACTGCAGTGCCAGCTCTCAGCATCAGCCTGACCTTTGCCATTCTCTTTGCAGATGCTTTGATTCAGGCTTGTCAAGAGCTGCCAACTTGTTCTCCTCGCTGTTAAAACAAGCACACCTTTTCTACTGAGGCAGGACAAAAGGTGTCGCTTTTGAGTCTTGTTGATGAAGATGATGCTGTGCTGTTTAGTTGTCCAAAGGAGAGAGAAAAGGTTTGGTGTTGCTAGATTTGCTAGGCGTTGCCTAGATTGGACTGAGCAGGCTTTTGTGTTTTGTTGTGGGTTTTTCAGTGGGACTTTGTTAGGTCAAGAGCTTCAATACAAGTTAATACTTAAATTTCAAGTGTATCACAAGAATAACTAATTTCTGTCCAGTTGTTGTAACCCTCTTTCTCTCCTGTCTGTGAAGCCTCTGCACATCCAATCACATCTCTACCTTAAGAAGTTCAAAATGATATCCAGTACTTGCTGGATATGGCACAATGTGTCATGATCACCTCCAGCCTCTGTGGTGGGTACAAAGTATAGTACTAAGACTTGAATGCTGTTACAACAGTCCTTTCCACACTGACATTACCACCTAAGAACCTGCGAGGAGTTACTTTCCAGCTCGATTTAAACTTTACAGCACATCCAGAGAAACAGAGACGCTGCCAAGGAGGTGTTGATCTGATGAAGTGGCTGGATGTCCTTGCTCAGCCTGGTGTGTGTGCACAGCGGTCCTGGCTTTGGGCTGAGCCTGTGTGAGGTACAACATACAACACTTGATGTCATGGGACTGGTGAAGCTCTTACTATGGAGATTCTCATGCTGTAGCTGGGAACATGAGCACTTGAGCAACTTCCAAATGCACATGCCGTGTGCTGGCACAGAGTAAGTGAGACCAGCTTCAGTTTTGTTACTCCAGATGAAAAACCACACGAGATGCTGTGCTTGGTGGAAAGATGGCTTGGTATTGCACACACCAATACCTGGTGCCTTCCAGGTGTTACAGAGATAGAGCAAATGAAAACTTATCCATTATTTTTTGTTTTTTTTCCACATCTGGCTGCATAACAAGGATGCAGTTCAGTATCAATAGCCTATGTAATCTTTGACTGCTTTTTGAGATGGCTCATTAGGATGATTGCTTGGCTGGAAATGGAATTGGCCTGAGATCACCAACTCATGGGCTGTGAAAGAGCTGTTAAATAACAACAACTATCTTATCTTATTACTGACCTGGACCAGGCTCTGCCCAGCAGCCCGGAGAGGAGCTGCTGGCACACGGTGTTGCTGGCCGCAGTTAAACGTAGCACGTGGTGCGTAATCTGGCGTACTGTTGTGTCATGTTGCCTACACCACTGTTTCCAGTTTCAATTGACTTGTTTTGAGGCTCTTTATAGTGTGCTCTGCCTAGGAAAGTTGAGTTCTGATCATGTTGATGCCATCCACAGCTTCATTTGTCCATGTCATAGTTAGAGACCTTAGGAGCCAGGTAGCTGTGTTGACATTGCTCTGTGTTGCTTTCCCTTTTCATGCAAAGGGGCAGTTTTGTGAGTTTGTTACCTATAAATACAGCAGTTGGGTACTCTGTGGAAATCCTCAGTGCTCTAAGAAAGGTGTAAGCCTTGACTAACTTCTCCAAATATACCTGAACTTACAGTTTAGGTATATTTGAACTCACAGCAAGCCAACAACTACTACGCACTCACAACTACTTATTTGCAAGAATTTTGCAGTCTGTGTAAGAAACACCACGAGTTCTGGTACTACAGCTCCTCAGTGCACAAAGCTGTTCATTTTTCTGGGTGGTGGTGGTTTTCTCAACGCCCTCTATTGTATTAGTTCTTATCTCTTCTCAATTGCTTAACATTGGGAAGTTTTTAGACAGGTATTCATGAACACTGAGAAACCATAATGGCATATTTTATCTTTTAAACTCACTAAGATCCAGAGTAGTTTTCATAGCAGCACAGTTATGCTGGATAAAGTAAGGGCTGTGGTGCTCTCCATGTTCCATAAGCATCATGCAATTCTGCTCGTGGAATATAAACTCCAGGTGCTGATGTAATACAGATGTTAATCAAAATTTACAGTAGTTGAACTGAGCTTGGAATTTAGCCAAAGGGACTGCAACGGGCCATTAATCAAACCACCACCATTACTGAGCTACACTTGCTATATTGAACTAGTGCAGAAGATGTGTGACACCCCAAACATCTCAATATGAAGCAAGCCCTGCCATGAGAACATGGTAAGATCAGTCATTGCCCTTTACCTTTGGCTGTCTGAGTAAGGGAAAGGGTTATATAGATGTTAGTTGGCTCTCAGAGGATTTAGGAAAAACAAAAGAGGTAAAAAAAAAGGTGTCTCTTCTTAATACAGCAGTATGATTACAGATCTGTTTAAGTGGAGGCATATGATACTGATGTTTGTGACAATTTTCAAGAGGGATGGTTCGGCTAGTGCTAAATAACCAGGCTCATTTTCCCATAATGCAAATGTTATTCACAAACTATTACCATAATTGATGCACCGAGCCACTGTAGAGTAAATAATGTGTTGTGTGTGGGAAGCAAACTAGAAGTCAATGAATATTAAAGAATAAAATCTCTTTTTTTAAGGGGAAACTTCACAAGAATTAGAATGACTTTGAAAATCAGATGGCAATGCAAGTTCAGATTGACTGGTTGTTTTTTAGTTAGGTACATGTGCGCATGCATAAAGATGGACATTTATGGGCTGTGGTCTCCAGTCTGGTTCAGTTGGGGTGTTTTTTCTGCTTGGTGAGTCCAAAGCATCCTCAGACCTGATGAAAGCAAAGGTGTAGGGGAACCTTATAGCATTCAGCATCCTGGGAGCTGCCCAGAGATGGGGGTTATGAGCACACTAGACCTCTTGGCAGTCAAAGAATAAGGACCCATCAGGGTTTATTCTGTGAGGTGAAGAAGAGCTGGGACTGGTAACCCCATGTTTGGGGAGATACTGGTTGTTCCTTTGTCTCTGCCTTCCTGGACTGTGCTGGGTACTTGTTCTGTGCAACACAAGAAGAATTTTGAGTCATGCAAAAACCACGGCAGGGATCACATTAGGTTGAGAGAGGTTTATAGGCTGTTAGCTTGTGTTGACAGAGTGTGAGTGGACTAGTTGAGATCCACGACCTGCTGGTGTGCTGCATTTCTGGGCAGGTCTATGTGGACCTCAGAGGAGGCTGTGCAGTTTCTCCTTCCTTAGTCCTTGATGACTGTCCCCGTGCACAGCCTTGTGCCTCAGTGGGTGTTAAATAGGTTACAGCTCTTATTGCTGAGGTGTAAATTACCCTGTATCCATTGCTGAATACAGGAGCTATTGGCACTGCAGGCTTATCTAGGCTGGTATGGATTTTTTAGAGTAAAACGTTTTGCTGAGCAGGACTTGATTTAACTGTGGGCATTAGTGCCCTGCCATCTAATCCCTTTTTATGTTCAAAGGGAACTTGTGTGAGTGCTTAAATGTATATAAGTACATTGCATGGAGAGGTTGTATTTTTTTTTCAGGCATTGCTTTATTTTCTCTCCTGCTGGATATATTGCTCCCTCATCCTTGTTCCTTGTGTAAATGAGAGAGAGATATATAGACAACTATGTAATGTATTGCAGAGATGTATTCTGGTAGGGTGACATGATGGAGTGTCACCAAAATCACTGCTTTCTGCATTTGGGAATTGTGTCATTTCAAACACTTTTGAATAGTGGCGTGTTCTCAGAAGTGAGCTTTTCTCTAGGTAATAAAATCCTGGCCAAATACCACCGTAGCTCTGAAAACCAGAAAGCCAGGGAGCAAAGTGCAGGAGCATTGTGTAGGGATTACAAAAGCATCATTTGATCTTTTAATATCATAAGCCATTTTGTCCAGATGGCAATTATTGTTATTTTTTTAAAAATTACAGATTATAGCACTGCACCTTCTTTTTCAGAGAGATTAAAAAGACATATTAAGCAACCTTTGCCTCCCATCGCTGAAGATCCTCACACGTGGCTTCCTGGCACAGTTACATATATATCATATAACGTCAGTAGCTTTCCTTATTGTAACCTGATATAACTCGGTGTGGCAGAACTAACATATTGTGAGCCATCATGAGCCCAGCTCCTGTGCGCCAGGCTCAGGGGCTGTCCTTTATCTGGCTCAGTCTGTCTCTTGCAGATTGTAAACCACTAGCAAATGTCTGTTTCTTGTCCTCTGTGGACTGTATCAAGGTGTTCTTTGAATCTTTCAGGCTTGTATGGTTGTGCCTCCTAGCCATAATTTCACCTAGAATGCTGAGCATATGCCTGAGCTGGGTTATCACTCACTGTAACTCATTACAAATTGGCACTTTGCTGGGGGAGATACAGCACTTCAAACTGCTTTTCTTGAGTTAATCTGTACTCTTTGAATCAGGTAGCCTTACTTATTAGGTTTTATCCTAGTCCCAGGGAGCAGCAGGTCCTGACAGGTCTCACAGCAGGCAGGGAAAATGTTACTTGCACCTCTCAGTCATTGCAAAAAAAACCCTTTCCATAATGCATGGCCCTGGCTTTAGGGCCATAGAGGTGGCATTTGTCTCCTGGACCACTTCATCCTGCATCTTGTTTATCTGAAATGGTGCCTGTCCTGGGAACTTTGATAGACCAGACACAGGATGCAACTTGTTCTCTGCCTGCTCCAAGTGGATATTAAAGTGTAAGAGCTCTCGGGTGCTGCCAGCCCATGTTGGGTTCAAACCAGTGACCTAGAGAGTTTCTTTTTAAAACATGCACAGAAGCACAAATTGACAGCAGCATGCTTGGGATGAGATTTTTTCAGTAGCACTCAAGATGAAAGAGCAGATGGTGTTGATGGAAGAGCAGGGTTATAAGGTACAAGATTGGATTGTTATCATGTTAATAACAAGACAGTAAATCCCACAGTGCTTTCGATTAGCCTGAAAGATGATAGTTCCCTCTTGGCCTTCATGTGAGTCAGGAATGTCCGGTAACATGGGTCTCAGGAGACTGCAGACACCTTCTGTAGTTCCTGTTGGTTCTGAGCTGTGGCCATCAATATGTTTGGGTTTGGTCTTTCTGTCCCTTTTCCTCACTGCCCATGCCCTGGGGAAGCCTTTTAGGGTGTAAAGGAGCTTGAAGAAAGAGCTGGTGTAATTCTGGGTTACTTCTAAACCAGCCACACTGTTATGGAATGGGGGTACTTTGAAGTGAATCTGGTATTTGCTAGCTGAAAGCTTGAAAAGTGCTGGGCATGTTGGAAGGCAGGCAGATGGAGCTTCAGCACTTGCACTTCATTTAAATTAATCCACATTACTTTGCAGTTCTCTGAACTTGGGGAAAAACTTTCTCTTTTAGTCAGCTTGCAGATCCCACAGGCTTTGCTCTCAGCTTCAGATAATCTTCCAGAGATCTCTGCTTTGGCTGGTGCATTAGGAGCCATTCTGAAGCGTGAAAAACATTTCAAAATCCCTTTTATTTATACTTACTCCAAATTGCCCTTTTTTTTTTTTTCCCACAGGCTAATTATAAAAATTGCTGTAAACCTTTTCTGGAGCTGGGATCTTCCTATTTATCTAAGCTTTGTTTGTGCTTGTTGTTTATGTCCTATTTTTTTCAACATCCCCACTCTTCACTTTGCTGGTTGGGAAGTGTGAAAGCTATTATGGTAATAGGGAGTGAGCTGATTTTCTGCTCTCGTAATGACAAGGAGATAGGAATGGATGTAATTCATCTTGGATGTAGTCCCTGCTGCAAATACATCATTTTGCTTTAGCCTCCCTGCACACACAGTTACATGTGCAGAGGTTTGTTTTGCTTGACACGAGGGTCAGGGCTCTTTAGCTTGCTCCAGATGAAGGATCAGCGTAGCCTGGCTCCACCCTGTGCCCTTGCAAGTGGGTTCTTCGGGGCGTTCATGCTGTGGCACATACAAGGTGAAATAGTGCCTGGTTTGCTCCTTCCCTTCCTCCCACACAGCACCAAGAAAATGTTAGTTTGACTTGGCAACAAACCCGGAGTCAAAGAGAAGAGGAGGAGGTAGACCCTGCTTTAAGGTGACTTAAAAACCAAATCAGTTCTGCTCGCTCTTTAGTTTGCTTGCATTAGTATGATTAGCTTTGTCATGGGGAATAATTGAAATGAACATGGATCGATATCTAAATATACATTAGGTATCTAAATATACATTATTAAAAGGCTTAGAACCACTGGTCTGTTAAAAAGGAGGTTATTTCAGTTCCTTTGTACATTGTCTCACATTTGAAATGGTGTATTAGAGTATGACAAAACCTGCTGAATAAATCAAAATGTGATTATTCAGGGAGAACTGCAAATATTGTATCAAACTGTGGTTCCCTTTGCAGAGGTATGTAAAATCAAGTCTGGATTTTGGCTGTACAGACCTAGCATCTGAATAGTACATTATTTCATGTATTGATGGGTAATTGAAAGAGAAATGGTGGGTTAACAGAGTTGTGGAGTTAGTGCTAAGGGATGAATTCCTACCCAAGGTATTGTTGATCTGGCTGCCTGTCCCTAATAAGTGAAGATGAATTGGCAAACAGAAGTGAAGCTGTTTGTGATGCATCATATAGACAATAAGTCTAAAATATGGGACTCAAATATGTTTTGGAAAAAGTGCCAACACTGTAGGTTTTGAAATAAATGGTGTGTTTTGCTCAGCTGCAAATGTAGTGTTGAAAACTTAGGCTGTTGTGTACATTGTGTATATATGCAAATCTAAACAGATATTAGTATATTTATACTAATATATGTATAACTGGGTTCTACTGGTACTGGCTGGGGGCGGTTTGAGGATGCTAATATTGGGGGTTTCAACAGGGTGACAAAAAATGAGCAATCTTGTAGCGTGATGGGCTCTTCCCTGCCTGGCTGGGGGACGTGATGGCTGGAAATTGTGTCTCTCCGTTCCTTTGATTCCAAAAGGACAGCTCTCGAGGGATGTCGTGGTGCATTTCCCTGAGACAAAATAAAAGCTCTGTGTTTTGTGACCCTGGAACTTTAGGTCCTGCCAGATGCTAATGAACCAGTGGAAAACATCCAGGGCCTGGTAATTGCTTTGAGGCACAGCTGTTTGTGCTTGGTACACAGTGTCAAAGCTCACTCCTTCCCTGCCTGCGCCCTCTGATATTGCCCCGAGGTCCCCTCGGGACTCCTGGGTCAATGCAGCGAGCAAACTTCCTATAATTGGGTACAAGAGAGCGTGGTGGCCACAGGCAGCTTGAGGATGAGTTCTGCTCTCAGTACCATCTCTGTGGGTCATGTTTGGTGTTCCCAGTAAATCCTGGGTGGCCAGGGCGGTGTGTCCTGCTGCTGGGACCTGGGGAATGGCAGAGCTCTGGCAGAGCAGAAGGGGGTGGTGAAGCTCTTGCACTGACCTCACCTCATTCAAACATACAGCTGGATCTGTCCTATTTGTTTTCTACTTCAAAACCCAGCTTTTTAGGTACAGAAAATAGAAGGTCCTAATAAAAATGTTTGTTTTTTTTTTCTTTGGCTGTGTGTTCCCTGTAGGAGACCTTCTCATCTACTGCTGTCTTTGCAAGACATGATCTTTTCTGTTTCCATAGACCTGGAGAAGACTGGGGTATTTTGTTACCCTTTCAGAGTAGGTTAATTCTCCCACAGAAATGCAGAATTAAATGGAATGTGGGAATACTTTACTGTGGCAACAGTGGAAGGTCATTTCTGGCAGCTACAGCAGTGTATGGCAGTGATTTGAACCAGGTCATCTGAGTTGCATTGGGAGTGGGGTTAGAGGAGACTCACTGGCCCCAGTGCCCTGGCAGATCAGGGAAGGGCAGGGATCTAACTGCAGAGCTGAGCTCAGCAGCCACATCTCCAGCTGCTGGGGATGGAGCAGGGCTTCTTCCTGCGTGCAAAGTCATATCATAAGGTTACAGACGTACAATTAATTAAATGAAGTGTCTGTTATTGGTAAATATTGGTATTTGGTTCATTGTATAAGTCTTAGTTTATGAAAAGTTCTAAAAACCTCTATTGGTGAGTGCCTGAATAGCCAGGCTCTCAAAGTTACAGCATTGGAATGATGCATGGACACCATTATCAGTATTAATAGTACTTTCTAGGTGAGTAATATTGACAAGCTAGGTTTCAGGATCTGTCTCATCCACTATATATCTCTGTGTGTACATATAGTCAGAGGTGATAAGTCAGTGGTACATGTATTTATTCCATCTCACTCTGCCTATGAAAAAGATACCTAGACCTAGAAAAGGTGCAGAGAATGATGAAGAGGATCTGTGGAGACATGCACAGCTTCCCTAAAAGGAGAAATTTAATAGTCTGGGAGCCTCCAGTCCCCGAAAGTGTGATATAAGGGAGATGAGAAAAAAATCTGTAAAATCTTAACTGATCTGAAGATGATGAGAAGCAAATGATTCTCTTTTTTGCAGGATAGGATATTGCAAGGCTCCCACTTCAGTAACCAGATAGCTGGTTAAAAACAACAAAATGAGGTGACTTTCTCCTATTACGTATAGAGAAATCCTGAACCTTCTTCAGCATCTTATGGGAAATATAAGGAGGTTCAACTACCTGTGTGGCAAATTCAGGTTCATTGGTGTTGTTGGACGAGTTACTGAGGACACATCTTTGGACTGGAGATTCCTTGTGTTGTTTCCTTGTGTATCTTAAAGTGTTTGGGCATAGGGTGCTGGGCCAGCGAGCTCCATTTTGGTACAGCACTTCCTCTATACAGCACAAATACAGTAGGCTGATTATATTCATCCTGTAGTTTGCAATTTGATATTCACTGTTCTGTGATGTGCTTGGAGCTGGGAGATTTGTAGAGAGCTGAAGCCGAATCAATGTGTCTCATTAAATCCCAGACAGGGAATGGGGCAGCATTTCTGAACCGACAGGACAATGAATAGTCTGATGCGTGCCTTCCTGGGATATTTTATGCATTAGTTTCATATTGAGAGTGGTAGTTGTTTTGTTGTTGGTGAGTTTTTTTGTTTGTTTTTAAAGGATCTTTCCAGATACTATTTTGAAACATTAGCCTGACAACATCAAAGCTTACCAAGTGGATATGTCGAGGAAGGGCTGAGAAAGGGGGGGAGCAGAAGAGAGCCTGACTCCTGATTAGTTGCTCTGCTTACATGGTAGCATTACTGCAGCTGCAGAATCGGGAAGGAGATATTTGCTTTATGCTTAAGAGGCTTTATTGTTTCTAAACTATATATAGTTCTGTAATCTTTCTTTAGATGGGGGAGGGCGTTGTGGGACAGCCTCCAAAGCATTGCCACCCTGCTTGGTGGGAGAGCGAGGGGTTAACGCGGTGGTGTGGGGTTCTCGGAATGGGCAAGCTCATTGTCAGAATAATGTTTAGCCAGGTGTTAATCTGTGTCTGGAGGGAAGTGCTGGAATTCATTATTCATCCCACTGGGGGAGGTCATGGTCCTGGGAGGCTGCCAGCGCTGGAGCCAGCCTCCTGGCTTTACTGACATGTGCCATTTGTGATGAATGCAGCTGAAGTCCATTTGAGGAATTCTCTTGTCAGGCAGCCAAGCTGACAGCGGAGCGGAGGCATTCGGCGAGCTCTGGTGCAGCGAGCGAGATCGCGCTCGGCGTTGGGAGGGCAGGAGGGGACAAACTGGAACCGTGGAGGGAAAGCATCATTTTTTCTTTCTGTCCTTGTTTTTCCTTCTCTTTTCCCACCCTCCACTTCCCCTAAATACCGTGCTCCTCTTGGAACACCATCGGCTTTGGCAGAAAAAGTGCCGGCACGCTGCTTTCCATCAGCAGGATAGATTGGGGTTGCTTTTTGTTTTTTAACGAGGGCAGGAGGTGAGACAATGATCAAGTCAAGTTGGTTCTACGTCAAGTTCAAGTATGCAGAGAAGGTAAGTCCGTCCGTTTTCCTCCTGCAGCCTTTCCCAAGGGGTTGCTGCCTGGTCGCCTGCAGCCCCCGGCTCTTGACAGGCAGCTCCGGCCACCAGCAGAGCGAACGCCGCTGAGAAGTTTCGCTGGTGAATTTGTTTTCCTGTGGCTTGATAGATAACCCTGTGCCAAAAGCTGGTGCAGCACAGGGCATGGGCTTGAAATATGACAGCTGCACCTTCAGCATGGTGCAAGTGGAAGGGGAAAGAAAAGCTCAGATCCGATTCCTGCGGTGCTATGTCAGTGAGAAAAGAAATACAGCAGTGGTAGAGATGTATTTATTTTTCTTGTGTGGAGCTTGAAAGGGAGGAATATTTCTTCTTGTGTGGAGCTTGAAAGGGAGGAATATTTCTTGTTGTGTAGAGCCGGTTATGAGGTCAATTCTTTTTGTCTCCTTTAGTAGCAAAGTAAGTATTTAATTGTCCATAATTATTACTGGAAGAAATAAGTTTTACTGATCAAAAAGTAGTGAGATGTGTTCTGGGGCTGTTTGCTGGGGGTTTTACTGTGGAACTTGCTGCATTTCCCATTGTGCAGAACACGGTGCTTTCTGTTGGATTTCCCTTTTCCACTCCTCTTCCACTTTATCTTGCCTGTCCCTCCGTACTCAGATGCCTGAGGGAAACAGGGATGGGAAGAGGATGGACCAAGATTTCAGCAGGAACCTGCTTGGCAGTGATGTGTTTTCACTGCCTCCCTGGAGGGTTTCCTGCCCCAGGTTAAACACTGATCTTGATGCCAATAACGCTGAGACCCAGTCAGAGAATTTGGATGTAGCTTTGCTGTTTTTTTTAATCCAGTGAAATGGAGAAAAGAGCAAGACGACTTTTTTGTGAAAATCCTAAGAAGCCTCCCTCTCTGTTCCCCAACCATCCTCGAGCAGTTAGCAACTTAACTATTCTTAAAAGAGAGGAGAAGCTCCTGCATGTGCTATTAGCCTGAAATTTTCTATCCTGGCAAATAGTCCCGCATTGATTTATTTCTTGTCTTTGTGCCTCAAGTTATACCACACGCAGTGAAAGCATATATATTTCATTTAACAAGCAGCATATATATATTTCATTTAACAAGATTGTCCTATCATTTATCCCAGGCTGCAAATAGCCTATTTAACAAAGTCACAGATGTAACTATTCCATTTTCATTTGTTTTGGGCAGTCTTACAAAGGCAATTTGACTGCAAAATCCACTTTATTAGGCAGTTATATTTTATCTCCTTGATGTTTCTCTGCAATAATTCTATGTTCTTGAAAGTCATTTCAGACCTATAAATACCTATATCAAAACAAATTGACTCTGCATGTTTAGTGCATGAAACTCTTCCTGGAAATAAAAATCAAATGAGATCAGTAGTTACGTGCCAGTGAGTGAGGTTGGCTATTCTAAATAGCAGGGGATTTTTTTTATTTATTTATTTTTTTTTTTTGCACCTTTACATTTTGTGATTCAATTTTATTTTTTTTTTTAATAATACCCTTGCAGTTCAACCAGAAAGCCCTCAAGTCCCTGAACAGAGCAGATAATGTTCCTGCTTTTCTGTCACCGGGTGGTTCTGTGTGTGTGTTACATAACCTGTCATACCAGTTTTGTCAGAGACAGATATTTCTGAGATCTACAACCTGGGAAATTTGAACATGGATGAAATCCAGGAAATCCATTTAATCTGTATTCTTCTTAGAGCTGTTTGTGCCTTACAAGATGTTTTTTGTGATTCACCAGAGAAGTTGCCAAGTCTGCTCATCTGTTGGGGTGGGGGGAACCCAAACCTCACCATAATGCACACACAGGGGGAGACAAAACCAGAAATCATGCCTGGCCTTTTATTAAATTTCATGTGTGATTAGAGCCCATTAGTGCTTTGCGTGGAAGTGGAGGTTTCCTAATGGAAGGCTCTTCAGAAATTTCAGGCTTGACTGCAAGGTAGGGATGTATCTCCGTGCTAAACACGGGATTTTGCATCAATGTTCTTGTTGAGGTTGGTGCTTGGCTTGTTCTACGTTAGCTTCAAGTCTTGTCTGCATGTAGAAGTTGTGCTGGCCTGACTTAGCTGTGAATTGACACTGAATTTATTCAGCTGGTGCAGTTCTCTGGCTGGACACTGTGGGCACATGCTCCATGAAACAAGTGCCTCGGCGTGAGCGTAACCACATTGGTTTTAAAAATTAGGTCAAATTCTTTCGCAGCTCTTCTGTGTTGTCAAGGTTTTGAAAACAGGGTTTACGTTAGCTAAGCTGAAGCACCTTTGAAATTCTCAAAGCAGCTTTTTCCAGCAGTTTGCCTCTCTTGGAGAAGCAGTTTCTCATTTTCAGCTGACACAAGTGTGGGCTGCTGCAGGGACGAGCGCTCCCACTCCCAGCTACACGTTGTCAGCGGTAGTGCCTCTGCAGCCACATGGTGACATGCAGCCTGGAGCTGATCGAACTGGAACTGAACAGGTTTTATTCCCTTTTTTTGGGCTGTCTTCATTTTCAGGCAGATCGGTGTGTGTCCCAGTTCACCCCAAGTGTACAACTTTAAAGGATGTTCCTGGAAATGCCTGGTTGAGGCTGAGTAGAAAGGACAGTGATGGCTCTTCTGGCAGCAGCCTGTGAAAACTAGATTAATTTAAGTTTACTCTCCTCATGTGGAAGTGTTATATAATCTCTGTTTCAGGGAGGTCATTTTAAGTTAGGGAAAGAGGTCTCTGCCCTCATGTGGGTGTGATACCTCAGATAAATCAGAACTAAAACTACTTTTTGTGTTTGTGCCACGGTACCGACGTTGCATGGCTCCCTCTTAATTCTCTTATAAAGAAGTTCATTGACATTTTTATTAGCTGGTTGCCTTTGCTAAAGTTGACATCCTTGCCTCTGGCCATCACAAATATTTGTTTATTTATTTTGCCTTTGTTTGCTGTGGAAGATCTTGATGGCTGAAGATCCCTCTGTGATAAAACATATATATTTCTATACACGTCAGAGGTAACTCTGCAGGTAGCTTGTATATTGTAAAATATTCCTTCACATATAGATTATCATCCTGTTTTATTCTCCTGGCATCACTGTGCTTTACTGCTGCTATGAACTATTATCTTGTTTGTATTTGAATGTTGCGTTTGCGCTATCTGCAGAGGTTTGATGACGTAACTTGCCTGAGCTTCAAGGAAACTCAACCCTCACAGGTCTTCTGCAACCTTCTAAATTCATTGCATCCACCTGGCACCTTGAAATCTCTTAGCCAGTCAACTTGTGTCATCTGCCTGCTTGTGCAGTGGTTGGTTTTATACCGGTAGGAAAAAAAAAATCAGTGGCTATGCATTTGTGGCTGCAACAGAAAACCTGAGAAATGGTTGTAAACTGTCTTTCAATGTTCACCTTTTATCCTAAAGACATGTTAGAACTGGAAACCAAGGAGATAGATGTTGGATAAACTGATGTACATGGGCATATTAGTTTTCTCGAGGCATCCAAATGGGTGTTTGTGTTAGACAAGAGCTGTAAAACCATTTCACAGCAGTGTATTTTTAATTGTGATTAAAATAATAAGATACTAAAACTGAACTAGGGTAGAAATCTGTACAACTTCATCTTGAGTCTATTATCAAGTTAATTGCAAACATTCTATTATATAAACTTCAAGGGAGCCTACTGGAAAAAACCCAAAGTTTTTATGTTTAGCCTTTTAAAGATTTAATATAAGGTCATTTGGACACGAGCCATTTTTACATAATACCCATATTCAGTCTGAGTGCATTTACACTGTAATTAAAATTCAGCAACTTCATGTGAATAATAGTGCTGACACTAGGAAATCGGTTTGATCTGAGGGAGGGGAAAAAAAAAAGGCAAGCTCTTGGAAATCTATGAAATTCTAGAAAGTGTGGGAGATGTGTGGAGAGAGGCAGCATGAGTGGGCACTCTGGCTTCACTTCTTGCTGCCTGGAGCTGAAGGAGCTTATGGATGAAGTTGGAGGACTTGAAAGATTCTGCTTTGTCCTTGAAAAGCCCTCTCCCTTGTTTGAGGTTCATTGATAGATGGTGCTGAACTGAAGCAAAGCTTAATTTTCATTCCCAGCAGTGCCCAAGGGAGAGAAGTGCTGTATTCCTAGCTGGAAAATTAGATTAAAACACCCAGTACCTAGATACAGGGTACATTCATTTCTTCCTCTGTTGGAAGACTCCCACTATTCTGAAAGGCAGTTTATGGTTTTGACAGCTAAAATAAAAAGCCTTAAGGACAAGCAACCACTTTGAATTTTCGAAGGGCTTCATTTCCAGCAGAAAGATTTCAATTACAGTCATTTTCCTTGAGTAAGTACAAAGAGGTAAATGGAACCCCTGTTTCAAATGCTAAACTCACAGACTACGTTATTACCAGTTGTACTTTGAAAGTAAAGGATAAAGCCAATCTAAATCAAAGCCCTGATTCCAAATTGCTTTTTAAGAGTATGATGAGGTCTGCACCCAGTAATTCAGCCACTTGGCATTGAGCAGCACATAGCACATCAAATGTGACTTTCATTAGATTGTGTTGCTCTTCCGGGGGGATCGGCGCAGGAAGCATCTCTCTCAACCACTGAGAGCTGCGTCTTGAAAGGGCTGCTCTGCAGCTGGAGATTCATGTGTTGCCTGTATTTTTAGAGAATTTGGAGGGTTTCTTCTCTCTTCTCCGACTTTGCTCATTAATTGTCTTGTCTTTTATAACAGTAATTTGACAAAGATCTGGTTGTTTCTCCTGTGCGACACAACTTCTCCTCCTTCCCGTTCCCTGCAAAAAGGTTTTTCATCTCAGGACCATTTCCACACCTCCTCTGAACACATTTTCAGAAATCTGTGGGGTTTTTAGACTAGATACAGAAATGTGCACAGTGTTTGTGTAGCCTAGATGCTCAAAAGAGCCAGATAGCCAAGGTGATAAATCAGTTTGGTGACCTGAGCTCACTGAAACACTCATTTTCCCTGGAATGATGAACTCTCCCAGAAATCTGTACCCACGGCGTGATCAGGTCAAGGATAACTGCTTCAGTCAGTGTCTTCTTGGGTCAGACCTGTGCCCAGAAGCTTCAGAGGAAGGGGCAGGGAGTTAACCAGGCTGCTCCTAGAGCAACTCCCTCCCTGTTCCATTCCAAAAGTGCTTGCTGGAGCTGATTGTGCTGATTTTCTTTATTGAATTTTGCTGCTTCTTTTCCTGATTCCTTTGTAGATGGATTTCTGCAGGTGTGAAATCAGATGTTATTCCTTAAACTGGTGGAGATGATCAGCAAAGGGATGTGTCTTCCAAAATTACTCAGCACAGACACCTGGTTCAGTATTTTATCACTTTTAGCTACTGAAATTTTCCCTTTCCTGCCTCTGAATATTAAAAGTATACTTTTTTTTTTTAATTGTGTTGCAACTGTGACTGCCAGCATTTTAGGGAAATGAGTGAGATTTGGGGTATTTGTTATGTGCTTGCATACAAATATTGGGCCTACTCAACAAACTCGGGAAAACAGATGTAGGAATTTACTTTACTTGTAAATACAGATTATTACAAATGTGCCCTAGTGCTTCAGGAACCCACACTCACTTGGACTCAGCTGCTGCCCCTGCCTGGCTTTGCTGGGTGACCCTGTGATTGTCATTACAACCCTATCACTGAGAATTGCCTTGCTTCATATTTTTGGCTTTCTGTTATCAAATTATAATTTTCCTTGGCATTTCTGTGAACACAAAGGATGACAGGTGCTTGCTGATGGTGGACGCAGCCCCCATTGCTGCTGCACTTTGCTGGAGGCTGGCAGGTGGTTCTGGGTGATGTTTTTCCTTTACTTTGGCCTCAAAGGCTTGGTTTGGCTGATGCACCAGCAGTGAGATAGGCTCAGGGCTCCATGGTCTTGTGTGCCCAGTGAGAAGCAGGCAGGGCTGGAACCCAGAGGAAGAAAAGCCATTGCTGTGCAGCCACCAGCCACATGCTGGCCATTCTTGGTAGTTGCACCAGTTCTTGGGAGAACCTTTGTGTGGTTTTAGATAAGGGTATTTTCAGTAAGATGTTAAATCTTTGTGATTTCTTTCAGTTCTGCAAAATGAACTTTTGCAGTTTGCTTTTTGCTATAAGTGGTCGTCACTAACCCCTAACATTTTGAAGTGAAGAATCAGAAGGGTCTAGAGGTTCATTTGGCTTTGCTGGGAATATGGTAGAGATTTAAAGGAATTTTTCTTCCTTGAATCTAAAGCAGTTGTTGCATCCATTGTATCAGGACAACTGAAGGATTGTTCCAACCTGGGCAGGTGCCCAGAGCCCCACGGGACTTGCAGCAGCTTGACATGACTGACTCATTGGGAAGTCCAAGCTCCACCTGTTTTCTCCTTGGTATTTCTCAAAGGAAGTCACTGGAGCAGAAGCATTTGAGCATCTCAGTGTCATGTTGGGATCCTCTCACCTATAAGTCTGCATATATGGGGTTTTTTTTCCAACTGGGGCCAGCTTCTGGGCAGCTTTGTCTTTAATGTGGTTTGGAATCTAGGCCTGAAACTTTTCCACCCTCAGTCCTGTTTTTTTGAATCTATTTGTGAGACTAAAGAGAGTTGAATACTAATGGGAAGAGTCAGTGGCAGGTAAAATAGAAAAAAAAAAAAGTCCTTTTACATTCTTCTGATGTAAATTTTTAATCAAAGTATTTTCTCCTGTTAAGCAACTTTTACAGCCCGCTGCACAAAACATACAACCAAAAAACTCTGCACAATGAACTGCATGTAATGAGCTGGGGATGCATCCATTACCCATTTTTAGGTGTGATGCATTTAAATTCATTTTTGTGTGCACGGCAGTGTAGCCTTCAAAAGGTAATTAGGATTTGCACAGTTGTGCTTTCAGAGTTCTTTAGATTTTCTTCAGCTTGCAATGCTTTGGAGAGCTTCATTAGAAGCGGTGCCTTTTGTAACAAGAAGGAAATACAATTTTAAATACATTAGGAAATAGTTTTAAATACATTAGAAAGGTGGAAACTTTTAATCAAAATTTCTGAAGCGATTGTGCAGTGGTTGAGTGAATGAACACACAGGACAGCACAGCTGGACTGAAGAGTTGGTAGGTGATAGACTAGGTTGGAATAGCAGCAATAGTTACATTAAATAACACTTTTCAATCAAAATAATTAGAGGTAAGCTTTGTAGCAGCAACTATGGACTGTGGATGTATCCTTTTTATGGGTGACTGGACTCAGCAGTGTCGTCACTGTGTGTGTGTTTTCTACATGAGGACTCCTGCCTGGGGACCTCATTTGAAACCAAGGTACCACCTGCACGTCTCTCCACCAGCCAGCTACCCTCTGGGAGGTTAGGGACAAAATGGATTTTAGTTTTTCAAGCTAGAGGCCAAGTGTGCCTGTGGATATCAAACAGCAGACTTGGAGATGCTGCCAGTCAGAGAGTCATGGTGCTGGTGACCCTACCAGCAGCCTTTTGCCACGCATCCCTGTCATAGAATCATTAAGGTTGGAAAAGACCTCTAAGACCATCCAGTCCAATTGTCACCCCAACACTACCATGACCACTAGACTATGTCCTGAAGTGCCACATCTACATGCTTTTTTGAACACTTCCAGGGATGGTGATTCCACCACTGTCCTGGCAGCCTGTTCCAGTGCTTAACCACTCCTTCAGTAAAGAATTTTTTTCCTGAATTTTTGCTTCCTAAGCCACTTCTGTTACAAGACTCCAGCTCCCATTTGGCATCTGGCCACACAGCTGGGCTGGACCTTGCTGAACCTCTGCTCAGGCACTCAATGAAACTACTAATCATTGTAGCAACACCCTCAGTATTAAAGACATCTGAAAAAGTGATATTCTTCATGGGCTCTGGGAGGTTTGACCAAACAGGGGGTGCTTTCACCACTGTGCCAAGAGCCAGCAGGCACAGGACCGTGCTTCAGGTTGGAGCAATGTGGGCAGGAGCTCTCTGAGTGTTGCTGATGGGCAGTGCCCAGTGAGGTCTACCCTGAGGTGAGTCACTGCCATGGGAGGACAGAAGAGTGTGGACCAGCTACCTGTTCATGGGTGATAAGTGTTGGGAGACCTTCTACTGCCTGGGAGGGGCTGGTAAAGAGATGGACTCAAGCGTGGCTGGGCACACACTAATGCAGAGGAATTCTTCTGGGCGGCTGCTCAGGACACAGCTTCTGACTTGTAAGCCTGTGGTATGTTCAATGCTGTAACCAGTAACGTGTAGGTACTTGGTAGATTAATATTCAGGACACAGTAGATGAGAGAGGCTGGCTGGGGGAATGTCACATGCAATCTGTTCATCTAGAATTATTTTCTGTTTTGAAGCTAGATTCACCAATTCTGTAGCTGGGAAGAAAAAAAAAATAATCTATGGGCTTACTCTGATTTTTTAAATTTTTAATTATTTTCCCCCGGACTTCATTTGCCTGAGGGCTAGTTCTGTCCTTTAATTATTTAAGAACTGGGTTTTGTTTACAGTTTGTAATAAAACTGATAAAAGATTAACAAGGTGCTTGTGAATCATTTTAAGCAAATTAAAGCTTTGAAAGACTTACAACTGCAAATATTTGAAAACTCTAAAGCAGAAGAACAAGAACAGACCAGATCAGATAATCAAGTTATTGGATTTGTTTGGGAGAAAAAATAATCTTGTTTGCAATGGGATGTGAGAGCAGCATTGTCTGCTCTATCAAATATTTATGTGTGCTTTTAGCAAATTTGAAGGTACTGATTGTATGAAACAGCATGTATGTTAAAATAATGTTTTATTACAGTGTGGGGTCACTGCACAAATAGAGCATGGGTTGGAGAAGGGATTCAGAGTGCAAGTACAAGTGTCTGTGTTCACTGTAGTGGCAAAGCTGGGCCAAAGCATGTGTGCACCTTATACTGCTTTGAAGGACTGTGTTGGCTCTTGTCCCAAATAATCCTAATACCCGATATGAAAGGGTGGTCTCTGAACTGATTTCCATGCAGGACTGAAGTCAGGGAGGTTCTAACCCAATTTCTATGAGGGGTTATAATCAGTATTTCCATCAAAACCATCAGCACAGCATTCAGTAGTAAAAAAGACCAACTATCTAAAGTATTGGGAAATGTACTGGGTGGAAGAGGGAACATTGCTCTGATGGAGTGGAAATCCCTGATTTACCTGCGTCATGGGCACATCGTGCAGCTCTGGTCTGCTCCAAAGACCTGCAGGCACCATGAAAGCTCGGAGAAGAGCTGCAAAGCTGTTCAGAGGTGTCAAACTGCCTGTCTGTGAAAGAGCTACATGAACTAGAACCCTTCAGCTGGGATAATAGGAAAAGGAGATGGGACAGCAGTCTGTGAAATCAAGTGGGACCATAGGGAGGATGAGGGTTGCTCATTGCCTTCCCACACAAGAGCTTGGGAATGTCAAAAGGAAGTTGATAAGAGCCAGGCTGAAGGAGATCAGAAGTAAGTAGTTGTTTGTGAAGGTGTTGACCAGTACAACTGGTTGTCAAGGAGAACTGTGGCTATTACAAGTTTATATTGCCTCTGGGGGAGCGGACAAATTAATGGAAATCAACTGATTGCCACTGAGCAGGCAGAAACAACATCAGGAGCTCAGCGAGCTGGAAATGACTGGAGGTGGAGGCAAGGGGGAAAGATGTACATATATAAATAGAGAGAGACAGGAGTATTATATATACTTAGCCTATTTTTGTTCCCTTCCTTTGGACATCCATTTATGGCCACTGTGAGAAAGAGGATGCTGTGCAAGCTGAGCCTTTGATCTGGCCCAATGTGGCCGTTCTCTGTGCTGGTGGTGCTGGGACAGCTCATTCTGAAACATCTTGTCGTATACAATGACTGTTATATAAAACTGGGCTTCTTCAACAGCCACCAAGCTTAGCAGCTATGGATTTGGCTGTGACTGATACCTTAAAGCAAAGACATCTTGTGTAGTGATTACAGCTTAGTATTAATAGCTGGATTCCTGATTTTCTGCTGAAAGTGCTCTGGGACTGGGAAGAGGAATCTCATTTCTCCTCTTCAATGTGCTTCATTTTCTCCACCCATAAAACGGGTGTGAATGCATGCACATTATCAGCATTATTATCTGTGCAGGACTTTTTTGAGATTTACAATGCATTTCTTTGAAGCTATTGGACAAGATACAGTACCAAGAGAAGGCAAGCAGCATTTCTGCTGCAGTGTCCCCGGAAAAGTTTCAAGAGGAGTAAATGATTGCATTAGGGAGCTCTTTAGCACCCTGGTGAAAAATCTTTAAGCCTAAATTATGTTTACAACTGAATGAGGTGACAAGAATCTTCTAGGGCAGATGAGGAGAGTTTGAGTCTAATTAAATGGAGTAATTTTATTCCTTTGGGAAAGAGCTGTGAAAGCTAACACAGTAACAGAGCACGTTCAAAGGCCTGTGTGTAGATCCTAATCTGCTTAAAAGATGGGGTAGAGTTTCACTGGCTGTATCACAAATTTGAGTTCAGTAACCAAATAGTTCCTTTCTTGAACATCCAAATATAAACCGTGAAAGAAGACAGAGGAGTCTTAAAGAGATTAATTAAGATCTGCCTGTGTACAATGCTGTCTATGACTTGGGGATAATGATAGCTCTGTAGTTAGTCTTTTTTTTCCACCCTTTTCAGCTGGCATCATTGCATGACTGATGGCAGCTCTAAAGTACCTTGGTAAAGTTATGCTGTGAGGCAAATACCTAATCCACAGGTCTCAGCAATGTTTTAAAACGCCCTTATAGCTGATGTTTCCATTTTGCTCTGCACTTCTGCAAATGAATTCTAACCAGCTTGAGCTCACAGACGGGGACCGACTTCCGTGTCAGAAGAGGGCAGTTCACCCCCATCTGGGGGAGCAACAAGGGGTGCATGTGGGTTGCATTACTCTGTAGCTTTATTCAAGCAATATTTGTAGCTTCCAGTGTTCTACAGATGTTAGAGATGAATAGATAGTGTTTCTATTTCCTTGTTTAGCATTCTGTAATTTTTCAGTGTTGCAATCAATCTTTGTCCAGCCTTCTTGAGACTTTGCTTGTGTTTAGCATGTTCTCTCTGATTGTCAATGATCCCCTTCAAAAACCTAGGATCCGTTCCATCTGGTCCCAGGAACTTGGCAGCTTGCGTGGCGAGCAATAGCTGATTTTTTTTCTCTGTGAGTGCTAGTACAGAAAAGTCAATTCATGGCTAAAAAGATTAAAATCCCTAAATCAGAAAAGCTGGAAAAATATAACAATTGCAGCTCTGCCAAGGAAGTGCTTCTTGTTGGATTAAAAAGTCTTATGACAAGTTGAAAGAGAGAGATTTGGAAGTGTAATTCAATTCTGTTGTCAATCCAGGAGAGTTTAAGCTGAAACTGTGGTAGAATATATTAACGGTGCTGCCTGGACAGAACATCAGCTGCCTCTCCAAGGCAATTTTGTGCTGGTTTCCATTCTGCCTCAATTTGTTATGATCCCGTTTGGATTTCCTAAGTTTGATGTGACTGATGTTCGTCATCTGGTGTGTTCAGAAAAAGGTCTCTGCTTCTGTGTCCAGGGGTGCCCCTCCTGAAATAAACTGCATTCTGCAGCAGTAAGGGAATGGGGAGAGGGATGCTGGAATGGAACGGGGTCAAGCTAGCAAATTTGGAGAGGCATCCATATGGCACGTTGGAGGTGTTACGGATGCCTTGCTCTCACCTTTTCTTGTCAGGGATTGGCAGTAGGTGGGTACAGCACTGGGGTTCTTGGTAACAAGGGCTCTGCGTGGTGGGAGGAGAGAACTGCTTTAGCGTTTGGGATATGGTGGTTATCAGGGCTTTGGATGTGCTGCTAGGGTCGTGCTCCTGGAGATAATGTGAAATCTTGCAGGAAAGGCAGCACTTTGCAGCAGAGCAGTGCCTTCAGCCTACCCCTTGCTGCTGGTTCCCTGCCTCTGATGTTGTACTCACCAGCTTCCCAATATTTTTCTTTTCCTCTTCCATATAAAATGGGGAAACTGAAGAGAAACCCAAAATCATCTGTCCCCTTGGCTGGAGGTACAGGTTGAAGTTTTGTTGTTTGATCTCAGCATAGTACCCCATTGATTTTATAATGCATTCTTCTTGATCTTGTAGGCTTAAGTTGGGGTCAGGACGTGGGTTAATATAAAAGCTCAGTCCTTTCAAGCTCCAGGCAGTGAACTGATTACATGGATATCTCACAAGATCATGAGAAATATTTAAAAACAATTAGTTAAGGGCATTTGGTGGGACTGGCTGCCTTGGGAGGTACTAGGCAGTAGCTTCAGCCGATTGCTGTAAAGTGTCAGGTAGTGAGTGACCTGGATGTGGTCATGGGCCAGGAAGGGGAGGAATCATGAGAGCTATTTTAAAAGCTCATAGGTTCAAAAGCAGGGAAAAGTTCCCATTCTCACTTCAGACAGTTCAGTTAGACTTGGATCTTTCTTCCTCTGACTTCAAGGATGTAAATATGAATAGGGAATTTCATCACTTTAGTGTCTCTTGGTCCAGGAGGAGAGAAATGAGCCCGCTCCAAGGTCTGAATGGCTTTTGAAGGTTCCCAGTTTTCCTTGGTGCAGCAGCCCTGGCAATGAGGCACTAATTTCATTGTTTCATTTAAAGATTTGTTTAATAGGTGAAAATTTGAAAGATTTGTGTGCAAATGTCTGTGTGTGTGCAATTTCTAGTCCTGTAATACTCCCAGGTTTAAACATTATCAAACACAGATACAGCATTGATTGGATCTTCATGATTTTGATACGTAGTCTAATATTTTTCCACTTTGTAATAATTTACTAGAAGTGTACATGAGAAAATGGTAACGGCTGTTAATTTAATTCAATAATCCTGACTTTCATGAGCAACTCAATGGAAGGCAACATGTCTAGATGGAGATGCTCTGATAAGTGCTTGTGTCACTTGTCTATTAAACATTGCAAAGTCTGGAAGACAAGATATCAGCCTGTGAATTTCCTGGAGATCTTTTCTTTCATAAGCTTGTGTTCTGTGACAGGGGGAATTTTACATAATTCTATGGATTTTTTTAGACTGGATTAGGGCTTAGCTAAAATAAAAATTTTGGAGCAACTTCATCAGCATTTTTGCTTGTATAGACGGATCTTTCTTGCAGCTTCACAAGACAGATGAATGAGTTGAGCATTAGGGGATCAGTGAGAAACAGATGCCCAGATTCCTTATGTGATATTGAATATTACACCAAGCATCTATTGATATATTTTGATGCCTGCCTTTAGATCTCGTCTGGGGTGATTCTGTACAGGTCCACTGGCTTCACTGTAGAAATGCTGCCTAAGGATCAGTTAATGAGTCTAAGCCACTTGCACGTCTCAGATCTTTCCTGAGTGTGCCCAAGACCTCATCATAGTTTTATCAGGTTATTACTGTTGTGATGCTATGCAAGCATGACATACAATCCCAGCATGATATAGATAGTGGTAACTGGACAGCTACAGATCACTGCCATTGTCTAAGGATGAATTTTTAAGGGAAGAGTAATGGTATGAAAGACCCTTGTATGTCATGCAATTAATCAATCTCTAAAATGAAGTCAATACCTCCTTTTACATGTAAGAACACCAGTCCAGGAGCCTGAGGGACTTGCCCAGAGAAACATCATCAACTGAACACAAGAGTGAGGTTCTGACCTGGGTTTAGCAAGGTCGGGTTTGCTTTGATTTCAGAGGGGTCAGGATTTTGGCACTGCCTCATCTGGTCTAACAAAATTCACATGTCTGTACAAGACAGGCTCTCCTCTCAAAGGAAACACAATGGCATTGGGGGGTTTTTGTTCCTCTCTACTTAGACCAACATTTGAGCAAACACAGGAACAAATAGCCCGGAGCACAAGGCCATCTTTTCCTGGGGGAGCTGAAGACATTCCCAGAGCTGAGCCTGGCATTGCTGTGTGCTGGAGAGGTGCTGCCCCACCAGCACGTTTAACTGCAGCCAGGGTGAGAGCTCTGCAAGTGGGGTTGATGCTGGCTGAGCTTCCCTGGCCAGAGCCTGACGAACAGATTTCCATGCTGGAAAATGGCATTAAATTAAATAGGTATCAGCCTGATACTCTGAGAGCTGAATGTCAGCGCTAATAAACCAGAGGCTCCATCCTTCCCAAAGGACCTTTGGAATCAATTGAGAGCTGCGTCCTCCATCCCCCTTTCCCAGCGGGTAAATGTTACTCTTGTGCTGTGCCACTTTCTGTACT
Source organism: Brachypteracias leptosomus (assembly GCA_013401335.1). Lineage (NCBI taxonomy): Eukaryota > Metazoa > Chordata > Aves > Coraciiformes > Brachypteraciidae > Brachypteracias > Brachypteracias leptosomus. Next base: position 172,022 of record VYZX01021052.1, on the reverse strand, counting down.
GGGAGTGAGCTGAGACTCCCAGCACACAGAGCTGATTGACAGCATTGCTCCCAGCGCTATGAAGAGAGGAAGTGACCTTAAACACTGGGGTTGTGGTTATGTTTTGACTGTAAGAAAATACTCTTTTTTTTTTCCTTTCCTTTTTTAAAAATATTACCCTGCCAGCCTAGCTTTCTATTCATCTGTATGTACTTTTTGAGGTCTTAACCCCTTCCTGCCCTGAGGTGGAACTAGATAAGCTTTGAAATCAGTTCAATGTCATTTGTTTTAAAAAAAAAAAAAAAGGGAGAGAGTAAAGCAAGAAAGGTGACCTTGCAAAGTTGCCTGTAGAAAAAGATCTCTCTTATCATAAGCCTAAAGTAATTAGCTTTATTTTTGGTGTTGCCTTATATGAATTGTTCAAGCATCTCAGCTGGCTGTGGAAATGCCTAATGACAGAGTGTGCTTTCCAGATGGGTTGGCCATTGCCTGTGAGTGCCTGTGTCAGTGGTGAAGTTTGCTCATCCCCATTAAATGTTCGCTAAGGACTAGCCCCCTTCCATGGGTGAGTGTTGTTGCCCTCTGTGGTAAAGTCTCCACAGTCAGAGAAGATCCTGCATCAGTAAGCACAGAAACTCAAGGCTACTAGACAAGAAATAGCAAAAATTGACCACTCTGTTACTACCAAAGCAAGAAGTTTTTCTTGCCCATTTTTTCCCAAACTGAAAGTTAACTGATGTTGATGTGGCAGATTGGCATAAATGGATCCGTTGCTCTATTTCTGTGGTTGCTCCTTTCTTTGGGCAGTTGAAAACTGAGGACTGGCCAAGTGTGGGAGCTGAGATAAGGACTTTGGTGATATGGGCAAAGTCATACAATGTACATATGTGCAGTGTGGCAAATAAGTGGTTTTCTTATTCGTATGAAACTCACCTGAGGAGTTGGTTTGAGTCCTCTAACTCATGTGCAGGTTCTTAAGAGGAGGGTGAACAGAAGTTTTCTTTGAAGTCACCCTTTGTAGCATATTTAACAAGGGCTGGTTCTCTTTCCCCCGTCTGCTTCTCCTTGTTGCAGTCATACCTCAGCTGTTGGGTCAGTGGACTCAGATTTGTGCGGTGTCTCCTCGCCTCCTCCAGAAGCCCAAACCCAGCCCCCTCTTGCCTCTTTTAACAGCTGACATTTCCACCGAGCACAGGGGCCAGCTGCCCTCCAACAAAAGGTGTTTAGCCATGGGTGAAGCACGCAGATGGGTGTTGCAAGGAATGTCACCCGTGTTCGTTCCTCATCTGCCAATGATGACAAGTCCAAAGAGGACAGGGCTGTCATCTCCTGGTGCTAATGTAAACTCAGCCATTATTTTAAGCAGCATTCAAACACTAAATGCAAATATTGCTGTGCAGATGGGAACCAAAGCACTCGGCTTTTGCACGACTGTGCTTGTGTAACCTATTTCTGGGTGTAATCACCTTCCCTGTTATTGTGGTGGTTGTTAGGGTCTAGCAGTAATCAGGTTTTGGCACGACATAGTGCTTTGTGTCTGAGAACCCTCTGGCCTAATCAGGAGGGAGGATCAGGCTGTAGCAGGTTGATCAGCCACAGTGTGGGCTGCTCTGAGCCCAGTGGATGTGACACTGTGCTTGAACCAAAACAGCAATACCTGAGATCTCCGAGCCTTAAATTTCATCATAATCAAGAGATGCTGTCTGTGGGCAACAGTTAACTCTGATATAAGTGCATGTAGAATGTGAGATAACAGGTCAGTGTCTCAAATCCAGCAGTTCTGGTGTCTGGTCCATCTGATGGTGACAGTTCTGGTGCCATTAGAGGGAGGACTTGGGAGGCAGATGTGGGATAATCTCTTCTCCACCTTAAATCTCCTTCTGGTTTAAACCCTGAGAACAAGTTTTAATAGCATTCTAAATGGGTGCAGTTCATTGAATTCTGCTTGGATTATGGCTTGCTCCACTTGGCTTGATTTGGTTCAGCAAGGAATTGGGAGCAAACTTTATGGTGACTCATTATGAATCAGGAAGGAGGTCGGAACAGCCTTTGATATGTATTACTCTGAAATGAAAAAAATTAGTCGTGTTTATTCCCATAGTTGAGTGTATGCACTTCATACACTTTCAGAGAATCACTGGAATGCCTTGGCTATGGTAGTCAGCCATGGCAGTTCTGCAGAGCATCCCTTAAAAAGGATATATTTCTGGCTAGCTCGATGGGATGAGCAATATGTCTAAATGTGGATGTGAAACACCACTGCAGTTCATTCCCTTGCTTACACTGACCTTCAGGATCATTCCAGCTCCCTCCACTTATCTAAAGGCATCAAATGTAATTTCTTACATGCAACTTGTGTGGCCCAGTGTTGATTTTCTTTTTTTTTTTCCTCCTTCCTTCCTTCAAGTAAACTGAGGCTACTTCTGCCAGAACATAATCTCTCATGTAGCTCAGTAATTAAATGCTGGTACTTGGAGAACTAGGAAAGTACAGGAATGAATTCTTGTTCAAGAAAGAGAATATTTTTGGAAGATATATTTTGATTCATCACTAGCGTTTGTTTATGGCAGTCTCTGGAAAACTTGAACATTTTTGGTGGATCAGAGGGGTAATAACTATTCTCCTGAGATCAACAGAAGGTGCCATATGAACCAGCCTGCAGAGCGTGTCATGGTTACTTGTATCGTGTATGCACCCTCCTCCTGCAGCCTCTCCCTCGCCTTCTCCTTCAGACTTTCAGAAATGCCTGATTGGAATCAGCTTAAGGGTTTTTATTTTCCCTTTCCTTTGTTTGAAGTTGAAGCCCTGTGAAAATCCATTAGAAAAGATGCATTGTTGGGTAGTCCCCGATAGCATCAGCTGCCAGTTTATCTTCCATGTCGCACAGTGGCTCCCGTTACTCCCCAGGGGCTGCTGGCTTGGATTGTTCCCATAGTTTGGGTGGCTTTTGACCCACAAGAGTCCTGAGCTGGTCTTGGGGCTTCAATAAGCTCTCTGTTATCAGCCTCCCAAATATTGGTGTACCTATCAGAGCCTGGCACCGTGTCAAGGCTGTGGGCGTCCTTAAGATTCAGCAGTGATAGCTCACATGCTTTTTCCTCTTTAGCGAAAACAAGCACTTTTTGTTTAAGTTCACTAATGTTTGGCAAAGAAATATAGTAGTAATTATACACTCAGCCTCCTCCTTCCCCCCCCCGCACCTCCCCCAATCCCACTTTTATAAAAGCAGCTAGCACTGGAACTGAAATAAATGTCATGAATGAATAATAATTTCTTTCATTTACACAGTAATTAAACTTGTTGAATACAGACTTAATGCTTTAGTGCACACTGCTTAATTTGAGTGGTAGATCCAGGCTTTTGTTAAATTCAGGAAGGAAGAAAATGGAAGTATCTACCTGACTATCAGCATGCCTTGTTACAAATGCTCTCTGGATTTTTTTCTGAAATGATGCTTGAAAAGGGGAGGACGTTGTGGGTATAGATGAAGCGTCTTTAGGGATTTTACCTTTCACAGCATTTGTTTTGTCTTTCTGTGCAATTTTAGTTAAGTGCAGATCCCCCCACCAAGAATCAGCCTCTCCTCCTTCCAAACTGAATACAGGGCCCCAGTTATGGCCATGTCCTCATCCAGCTTGGTGTGCAAAGGATGGGTTGAATAGTTACAAGGATGGAGAATTGAGATGTTTCAGATAGAGAAACAGAAAGTAGATGGCAGAGGTGCAGGTTACCTGGTTTACCCATCGCCTGCAGAAGTGAAGTCAGGCACTTTTTGGAAGGAATGGGAAAAGACTTCAGGTGCCTGTGGTGAGGGGAATCCTGGATAACTCAAGGATGGGAGCAGTGATAGTGTTGATGGGAAATGCTCTGGTTACTTGTCAGGCATAGGAATTTTGGGAGGATCCATCCAATCTTCACTCCAGGGAAGCTCAAAGGGAATCAAGTGGGCCCATGCTACTGTCAGCCTTAGCCCAGGTTTCCCATACGTTCATTTTGGTTGGTTCAAGGCTTTGAGAAGCTTGTCCAGAAGGAAACACTTGGCCAAGGAAAAGAGGCTGAAGTTAACTATGATCAGTCTGGGCCACCCTCTCATATCTTGATGGTTCAATTTCTTTTCAAATTTTGTGAATTTTATGTAATATTTTTGAAATATAGATTTGCAATAGAGTTTTTTTCCTTTTTCTGTGAGTGTGTGATCCTCCCATAGACTTGGAATTTGTGCTTCTGTCCTGCTACTTCTGCCATTGATAAGCTGTTGTTGAGGTTGTATGTGCTGAGTGCAGGAGGTTCTGCAGCAGCGGTGGCAAAGTGACTCCCTTGCATCTTTATGCTTCACAAACACTTTGTATTTTTTAGGCTATAAAGCCGGTTTATTGATTTGGTTGGGACCATTGCTTAGTCTTGTTTACCTGTTCTGAAGAGATCGCTCCATCGAAATGATTGTTTCTAACTTCTAAATATTCCCTGAGGGGGTTTAAGCAGCTCACAGCAACCATGTTCTGGTAAGCACTGTAGAAGAGGAGAGGGAACAATGAGGGATTGCATGAGGTGCTGGTGCAGATGCCTGGGGGTGGGTGTTTTAGCAGGAGTTTGGCACCTGAGGCTTTCCAAACTGACCAGTTCTCACAGGTGAAGGCAGCAGCATTTTCAGCTCCTGCTCCTGCCAGGTCCTTGGTTTTGCCAAGTCACCATTTCAAGCTTGTGAGCCCTTTGGGTGTAATTAGAGGAGTGTGCGACAGACACGAGAGGTGCACGTGTCTGACTGAGATGCATCAACAGGAGCTCCCAGAACTCGTGGCATTTTGGAGGGGGAAAAACCATCAACGGCTGGAGATGTGGCTGTAGGTGTGTGTGGGGGTTTGAGTCATGAGGCAGCTGTTAACCAAAGAATTGCAATCACAGAAGCCTCTTGGGAGCTTTCCCAGAACACTCTTCTCAAAAGCTAGACAAAGTATTTTAATTGTCATACACCCAAGGATCTTTTTTTTTTTCTTCTTCTGTTCTCTGGGGGCTGACATCTACAAATGTGTGTTGGTAACTTCATTTTCTTTCTTAGTCAGGGAGCGAGAGGCGCTCAGGCTGTTTTGTTTATAGCTGTGCTATCAGCCTGCTGCATGTCTGGAGATGAAGGTGACAGCTTGAGATTTGTGAGCCTAATTGGCATACAAAAAAAAAAAAAAGAAATCCACTGGGAAATGAGTTATTTGCAATTATCTGTAGATTTGGCTTTATTTCATGGAGACAAATATAGTTGCTTGGTGACTTAATTACAACATTTTTTTAAGATTATGAGATTTTAAAAAGGATATCATTATTAACAAGATCTTGGGTCTATATTTGGTGATTCCATAATTACAACTATGGCCATATTTGTTAGCTTAGAAAATAGTATGTAGAAGCTTTTAATTAAAATAATGAGATCTGTCCTTGCAGATACGCTTTCAAGTACCACCCTTGGATAATGGGACCCTTTATTGCTAGATACAGACTAAAACAAGCTGTACTGTGCTAGGATAGCATCACAATTAAGGCTGAGACAGATCAGCATTAAAATACTTTTTGGCTGCTGGTTAGGAGGGTGAAAGAATGAGCTGGGTGAAGCAGCTAATTGTCCACATCTCAACTGATCTCTGCTCACCAAGTCAACTTTCTCGGAGTTCTACCGGTCGGATCAGAGAGAAAATGGTTAGAAAGAGTGAAGTACTCTACATCCGTGTGGTTCTCTTGATGTTAAGGGTGTACAATCACGTGAACACAGATATTGAATTGCCTCTCTTAGCTGATGATTCCCAGTCACTGTAATTTACACCAGGCTGTGGTTGCCCCAGGCAGTTGCATACTAGCCCGAGATGAACTTTGAGAAGGGTGTCCCACATGTACCTTTCCCCCTTCCCACTCCAGCCATGGGAGCAGCGAGCACAAGCCAGGTGAGCCCCTAGGTCCATGTCACTGCAGAGTGCATGTCTGACAAATTACCTAGCTGGGGCTATTAGAGGAAAATACTGTAATTACTCTTGTCACTCACTTATGATAGACTTGTTGAAGGAGCCTGAAGTACGTTGCTGTGCTGAAGGTATTAGCAGAGACTCATCAGTGTGGTATCTCCACTGTGATCACGTGTTATTTACCCTTTCTCTGATTTAGTTACCCTACCAGACCTACTTGGCATCACCATTTTCATAGGCAGGGTGCTCCTTTTGCTGTTCTCCTGCTCTGAAGTTAACGTCATTCCTCCTGGGATACAGCAATGTAGAAAAGCACAATCCAGTGCCCTCTGGAAGCAAAAGGAAAGGCTTGAGTGGACTGAAGTGTTCTCTGAATCAGACCCTACAGGAGAGAATTAGTCATGCAACATCAAAGAAATAGTTCCACATCTGGGAAAGTATTTAGAGAGTCCCCAAAGGTAAGATTAAAAAAAAAAAAAGTCAAGTGTGTTCATATCTTATTAGTGAAGTTGTTATTGGCAGTGAGATATTCTAATTGAATTACTCCTAATTAAAATAATTATGTTTTCTAAGTACTCTGATCTGTAGAGACCATGTAGAGAATCAAAGGTAGAAATAAACAGCACCTAGTAAATTCTCTCTAAGCTGGCTTGCTTGATGATGCTTAAAGTGGTTTTTTATGATTCCACTTGCTCTGCGAAGGCTGGTGCTAATGCAATAAGGGTGGCTGTCAGAAACCTCGCTTCTGTCTCACAAGGCCAACTGCTCCTGTGTGAAGGATTAGCTGGAAAAAGCTCGAGGCTCAGCTAAGGGAAATGGGGCTGGTTCTCTGCCTCTTCCACACCCATCCTGCCTGACGTTGAGCAACGTTCTTGAACCTGCTCCACCTTGATTTCCCCCCAGTGGCTGAGGGTGTTATCTCAATCATCCGTGCATCGCTGTCTGAGTCTAGTCTCTAATGTTACCTTTTTGGCATGCAATAACCAAAAATCTCAGCAGAGATCTCTGATTTGTATCTGAATAGAAAAAACAAATTCAGGAAGGCAGCATTTTGTTTATGGTGAAGGGTGAAAAGGCAAATCCCAGTGTTGGCCATTAAGCCTGCCTTGCAGGGTAGCTGTAAGATAAAGATGCAATTCCTGCTGAGGTCTGGCATCAGAATATTGCTTTGCTGTGTGTAGACACCTTGCCTTTTGCTCACTTCTGTCTGGACTCAATAATCCTAGTTTATCTCCCAGTTGCAAAACTCTTGGATGATCTAAGGACTAATCTGTCTGGGGGAAATAGAAATCATTAGTCTTAGGCTGTCCAGATCCTTCTCCTGATCCGCAGATCAGTGTCATCTTCAAGCTGAGCTTTCCCTGAACCTTGTTCTGGAAACGTACCCTCCTCATTCCATCCTCCTGTGGTGTGCACAGGACCCTGTGCTGTGTGCCTCTGCCTTCAGGTTACATCCCAGAGCAAGACCGTTTCTTTGACTTTTTAGTATGGCATTGACTTTTCAGTATGTTTTCTGTTGTAAAGTTCTATCAGTTATTAATAGCATCCAGTTTGTAGGGTCATATGGGGACATATTTGACAGCTCCCAGTATCATTTGCTTGGCGTCAAGCCGTCTGAATAGCCAGGACACCTCTTGTGAAGCTGTGTTTACTGGATTTTGTGCAATGGTTTTAGGTAGCATCTTTTCTTTGAACAATGACACCTGGTTTTGCAGCCTTAGCAATATGCTTTCTAGAGACAGGAGAGGTTGGGACTTTCAGCCCAGGGGTCACTTTTAGTGCTTAAACAGCTCCTGAAGCTGAGATGTGTGGAAACCTTGCCACAAGGGGTGTGTTATCTTGTTGAAGGGAAGCCTGCTACCTTTACAGAACGTGAATGGTGAACCTTAGCATTGCCTGGAATCAATCCCAAGGCCTAATCAATCTCAGAATAAGCTAATATTTATCATACACAACCTTTATAAAAACCAAACACATAGCAATTTCTTCTGAGGAGAAAGTTTCAAAGGTTTCTCACATCAAACACTGTTGATTTTTTTTTATTATTTTTTTTTTCTTATGATCATGATTAAAATTCATTCAACATCCTCTCACAAGGAAAAAAAATGTATATTACATCCCATGGCTTTGTGCTTTTTCCCCCCTCCCTCTGTAAAAATAGAAAAGCTTTCAGATGTTGCATGAACAAAGATATGGAAATGTGAGAAGAGGGCAGCATCTGGAGGTTTTCAAACACGAGAACACGGGCTGTACGTTTCTTTTGCTGTTAGAAGAGTGAAAAGCTGTTTCCTGTCATTTCCCATCTTGTCACTTGTAAGGCTGGCATCTTGCGGCTTCTTGCACCAGCTGTTGTTTTTTTCTCCACAGACAGATGGTACAACCTCTTTGATAATTTTTTTTCCGTGTTCTGAAGATTTTGCATGTGTACTACCTTTATGTAATGATCATATAACCCTGTCACTCACTTTATCCTGTTAGCGGTGTCATCCCCGTACAAGGGAGGAGGCAGCAGTGGTAGAAGGAACTTAATCCTCTTGGTATGTTCTGACACGCTTTGAAAATATGCCGTGGAGCTGGAGTTACAAATGTGACCAAAAGCTGCCTCTATTCTTGTCTGAGGGACTCTGGAATAGTGGGGCTGGGATTTGGTAGGATTCCTCTGTTTGTGTGAATTTGATGCAAGTTTACAGTTATTTGAGGGTTTTTTATCCCCTTCTAAGGTGATACTGTAGCACAAAGGTACATTTTTGCTTTGTATTCCTGGAATTAAAACCTGGCCTGTTGTTATAAATAATTCCAAGGCAATTACGGTTGCATGTGGAAAGGAATGGGAGTGACTTCTCGATCTCATAAAATGGCTGTACTTAAAACTCATAATTACTTTATTCCCTTTGATTTCCACCTGCTTTCCAGTGTTAGAAAATTGCACTTCTGATGGTTCTGTAATGCTAAAGATTAAAAGCTTTATAGGCTTGCTGAACCTATCTGGAGGTCTGGAGGCTGAAAACGAGCAGATGCCATTACCCCTCCTTCCCTCCTCGAGCAGAATGGCAAAACAGGCCACGTTAATCAATGAGAAGCAAATTGAAGATGAGCACTTAGTGTGATTTCTTTTGTACAGCAAACTTTGCTCTCTGCTTCCATCTTGCAGAGTTAAAATGTCAGCGTAGTACAACACAAAGGTGTTGTCAAAGGTGGGAATAATTAGTGAGATAGATTAATCCTGAGCAACTGTGCTGCTGAGATGTGGCTGTGTGTGCTCTGACTGGGGGTTGGAGATGGGGTGTCCACACCAGTGGCTGGTGCAGGTGTGGTCCCATCCATTCCCAGCAGTGTAAGTCAGAGATCAACATTCATTCCATCGTAGCAGAGCATCATAGAAACTTCGTTGACAAGGGAATAATGCCTTAAAATGAATAGATTTAAAATTGGAAATGAAATAATAGAAGCCTAGTTTTTCAGGTATCAATACACAAAATTAACATAATGGAGACCATGGTAATGTCCTTTTGATGATGAGGTGTCTGTCATTTATGGGGTTGAGACAATTTTATCCATGAGTGGTGTTTATTCCATGGTACTTTTGATACTTCTCTTGGAAAATGCTGTGAGTGAATATATATATATAATTATTATTATTATTTGCACTGTGCTGCATATTCATTGGTTTCATCACCTCAAGACTAATAAGTGTAATTGGAAGGAAGCAGGTAGTAATGAGCCATCCTGTTTTACGCTATTTCCCCTTGCATTGTGTTTGTCTATGCTGTAGCATATCTCAAAAGAGCATCCTCTTCCCACAGCCAAAAAACCATTTGCTCTAAACTGTTTACTCCAAGTGCCATGTATAAAAGCTTGGCTGCTGTCAGAAAAGCGACTATAAAAGTGACACCATGGGGCTCACTGTTTATTTTCTCTTCCTCTCTGTCTTGAAGACCTTCTAGAGCACATTTTCTCAGCTCAGCTACCAGTGCTGTAATCTCCAACTGTCAGCAGGAAAATTAGAGCTTTGTGAACCCCGCAGGGTCAAGTTCATGGTGGCATTAGCAAGCTCAAAGCTGGCGCACTCTGAAACATCCCCTTTGCTTCCCACCTCTGGACCACGGCAGTGGTTGGCTTCTTAAGAGACCCGCGGGGCTCCCTCCTTATGTTTGGGGGATTTTTTTTTCTTATTTTTTCGTGATCCAATCCACGGTTTTTATTTTTCCCTTTGTGTTGGCAATGTGATAGGGGAGGCAGATTCCAATCCCAGCTGTTTCTGTAAGGACAGACAGATGGAAATAGTGAGTCAAGCAAGCTGTATCCAGAGGGCAAATGGCAAAGAAATTTCACCTTGGGTGAATGCGCTGTTGGGAGGGGTGTGTGTCAGTGCCTGGCGTCCCACTGGGGATTCAGTGTCTAGATTAAGGCTGATATGGTTACCCTAAATCAAACTTAATTCTCAAAGAAATATGGATCTATGTCATAAATTATTCTGCACTAGACTTCAAAGGTTCAGCCCCTATTTGCCTTGTGCTGTATAAAAGGCAGGGGAGTGTGTGTGCATGTGTTGGCAGCAGCGGGGCAAGGAGGCTCTAAGGACACATGGAGTTACGTGCTTTAAGGTTTGGAGTATAGGGAAACACTTATTCCACTGATTTCGGCGTCCAAGAAGGTGCAATATGACTAAGTAGATGACAAACGGACGTGGATAGGAGATTTTCAGGAACAACTATGTCTTCATTCTTAGAGAATGTCTTTCCAAGGCTCGAGGTTTTATCAGTCGCTGTGTTTAATCATTGTTGGTGTATCGGGTGCACTTTCCACTTTGGAAGGTGGAAGCTAAACCAGAGAAGCCACTGGACATCATGAGCTTTGCCATAGTCATTGAGAATTAGCTGCTGATCTCTCCATGTTCTGCTGCTTCCATCCTCTGCTTTTGTTAAAATCCATTTAATGCTTCTGTTGGTCTGTATTTCCTGTCTCGCTTTTGTAGCTGTTTTCTTTCAACTGCTTTCCCTTAACTTTGTCCCTTTCACCTTAAAAATCTGTAATTCCTTTTGCATCAACTATTTTGCTTTTTTTTTTTCTTCCCTCTTTGCCACCCTTTTTGTTCCGCCTTAGTTTTCCAGGTTTCTGCTCTCTCATCTGTTCAGTATTCCTCCTGGTGCCTGATGAAATGGTATTTTCCTTTTGCCCCTACTATTGCATTTGTTACTTTGGTTAGAATTTGAGGAAAAAAAATATTCTCCTTATGGGGAACTGTTTTTCTGGTATTTCTAGACTTCTGTGGTCTACAAAGTTAATCGGTGCTAATGGTTTCTGTGAAAATGTGGGAACACTGAATTTGAGTGTTATCCTTGTTCATCAATATCCTTGTTTTTTCTGTTTTGATCAAAGTCAGGAAATGCAGTACTGCTCATGCTGTCTTTGATCCTGAGATTTCCAGCCCAGTTTCTTACATCGAGTAGTTTGGGAATATTAAAACCCTGCAGCATTTATTGAAGTGAGCAGTCAGAATTTCTTGTAATGCAGATAGCACAAGTTAGTTGTGTTATGAATTTAAGAAGAATAAGCTACCCTGGATTTGGCAAATTCATGCTCGATTCTAAAGAAGCACTTAAAGGGATTATTGAAATTTGTCTTGTAAAACCCCCTGAAGATTTTAGCAGCTTGTGTGGGATTTTGGTTAGCATTCGTAGGACTTGGCAGGCTCAGCAGCTGTACAGAAGGTCCTGTAATCCCTCAATAATGGGAAGGTACAGGAAAGGTTTCGAGTCTCGGCAGAGCACCCCTTGGCATCTCGTGTGCTCTGAAATTTTCCTCTGGTTTTCCGCCTGAGCGCTGGTACGGTTCACCTCGCATCTCTCCCTGTAATTTGGGCCACTGAAGCTTCAATCTGTTCTCCTTTGAAGTAACCTGATGGTTCTGAGAATTCTGTCGTTCAGACAGAAATGTCTCCTGAGCTTGTGTAAAACAAGCCTACGCCCAGCCTGCTGCACACACCCTCCCTTGGGTACAGCTTGCCAATAGTGTGCCGACAGCATGGACAGATACATGTGTATTGGCTAAAAGAGATTGACACAAATCATGCTTTTGAGAAACCAGCTTTCAGCAGAAAGTAGATTGAATTCCTTGGAGCACCCGAAACTATGGTATTTAATGATGGACTACACTTTGGCCAGGGAAGAGCCTGGGCGCTGGATGTCGCTGCCTCTTCTCTGCCACTATCATGATCTTATTCCTGTGGACCCACAATTACCTTCCCTGTTCTTGTGTTACCTAAACAGAGTTGTTTTCTCTGCTACAGTGGGATATATGATTTACAGGAAGAATATATTGAATAATTTGAGCCTATATTTTTTTCCTATTAGCTTGAATATTTACAAAGAGGTTGTGATTTCCCGTTTGTTGCTTAAATTTTCTGGTTTATATATATATTTTAATCTATAGCTTTATCACAATTATTAAAATTTCACTTAGGTGTGTTGTCACATAGTAGCTCTGTGAGACATCTGATTGTTCAGTCATTGTACATGCACAGCAGAAGAGCCAGCCCCTGAGGAAGCTTTATTGTTACAGCTTATTTTAGGTGGAAGGGGCTCACATACAGCAATATGTGATGGCTTCCATTATTGGAAGCCAGTGTAATAGCTAAAGACAAGCAGTCTTTGTGCCAAAAATAAATCTGTGTTGTGATTAGCTGTGTAGATATGATTTCTCAGCAAAAGTAATTCTGTGAGGATTTAAATAATGATTCTGTTAATACTGTGAGCAACTTTGAAATTCACTTTTCTTGAACATTTGTGCTCGTAAAGCTCAATTGCGCAAATGTATGTGGAAAGCAAACACAAAGCAGACAAATGCTGAGCCAAAGCAGACTTACTTCAATTTCAAACAGACTGCTCATTGCGTGTAACTTGGGGGTTTTTTGCGTTATTTGCCATCTCTAATTGAGGGTGGTTGCAGTCTCACCTCGTCTGCAGCTGCAGCGGGCACAGTAAAGGAGCACCGATGCAAAGCTACTTGAAACCCCCTTACTTTGTCACTGTTATTAATTAAGGGCATTTCTCCTTTCCCACCGTGAAGAACAAACTGTTTCTGTGGAGTTGCATGAATACATTCAATTTTTCATGTTGCTACAGTTTCTTCCTTCTCTTTGCCAAAAACCTAGAAGTAAGCGGGTACGTTCCCTGAAGGATGACCCAGGATCTGTCGCGGCTGTCCTGGAAACCTCTGTGGGTGGAAGCCTTAATCTGGATGAGGAATTCTTGAGCATTTACCCTGAGGGTGGTGAGACACTGGCACAGGTTGCCCAGGGAGGTTGTGGATGCTTCATCCCTGGAGGTGTCCAAGGCCAGGCTGGATGGGGCCTTGAGCAGCCTGGTCTAGTGGGAGGTGTCCCTGCCATGGCAGGGGGGTTGGAACTAGATGATCTTTGAGGTCCCTTCCAACCCAAACTATTCTATGATTCTATGATTTTGAAGTCTTTCAAGAGGGAGAAGACAGGTTTCCCACTACAGCATGTACACAAGCCACGTGCCTTGAGCTCTCAATTCTGCCTCTTGCTGCAGAGCACACCAATACTCACAACCGTATTTAGCGAACAAGCCTAATGACAATTGCGGTCATTTAAAATTAGGAAAAGGGCAAGATTTACCCAAAGGGACTTATTTTCTGCCATGATTGACTAAAGAAGGGAGGCAGCTGCTGAGACTGGAAAAGGTCACTCAGTCACATCGGTTGATGAAAGAATCAGAGGAGCTGTCATCTCCACCACAGCTCCGCCTGCCAACTGCCGGCCGTGCGCAGCCTTGGCAGGACAGAGCTGTCACTCCTGGCATCTGTCAGGGCTCCCGGTGCACGGGCACATGGCCGGGGGGCAGGGGGACAGCGCCAGCCTCTTCTGGGATCAATTGTTTGTTCAGCAAATGGTGTTAGGAGACTCTGGCTTTTCTCTTGTGCAGTTTGCGGGATCAAGTTCAGCTAAATATTTGAAGCTGTACTAGGCTGGTATTGACAAAACACAGCGCTCGGCTGGAAGGGAGAAGTACGTGATAGGGATCAGGATGTGCCAGGGGCGTTGTGGATCAGGTTTCTGTGATGTATTTATAATTTAAGATATTTCTAGTGTAAGGTGAAGAAGGTAACAGTAAAGATGGCTCAGCAGGTGCGTGTTGTGAGGGCTCACGTTACACTGGCTGCAGGTATCCTAATGCTGGATAAATTGTTATGGAGAAAATTCCTTTTGGGTTTAGGAAAGAATCATTTTCTCCCCTTGGTCCATCCAGAGAAAAAACTTGTGTAGTTTCCTGTGGCTGCCAAACTTGGCTTCTCCGGATAAATTTTCATCATAAATTTTGGAAAACTATTCAGAAAGAAAACTAGAAATTAGCAGGTGTACGTGTTCCAGGGACTTTCAGCCATACGTTAACTGAAAAATAGCTATTAATCATTTATTCTTGTTGTCTCCTCAATGGGTTTTCTCTCACGACTGCAGGACCCTGCAAATCCAGAGAGCTGTAGTTCTTTCAACTTAAAGGTTTGCTCGAGTTGTATTGAGAGCTGTCCTGCAGTCATCCCTAACTTAGACTGTGATGTTTCAGAATCAATCATGCTCTCTACAGCTCCCTGAGAGGAGGTTTTAGCCAGGTGAGGCTTTTCTCCCAAGTAACAAGTGATAGGACAAGAGGAAACGGATTAAGTTGCCCCAGAGGAGGTTTAGGTTGGACATGAGGAAAAATTTATTTCCACAAAGGGTTGTCAAGCTCAGGCCAGTGGTGGAGTTCCCGTCCCTGGAGGGGTTTCAAAGCTGTGGAGATGTGGTGCTGAGGGACATGGTTTAGTGGTGCCCTGGTAGTGCTGGCTTAATGGTTGGACTTGATCTTAAAGGTCTCTTCCAACCAAAACAATTCTGTGATTTTGATATATTTGCCTATTAGTACCTACTGATACAGAGTCCTATGGTTTGTTTTTAATGGGAATTCACTATCTATCTTTTCTTTCTCTCTGTGGCTATTTTAATCCTGCTTGAACAGACCCAGTTTTCTACCCTGGCCCTGTGTAACCTCCATAACTTTTTTGAGTCTGACATAGCTTTGTTTATTGTTCAGGACTAGATCTTGTCAGAGGGACCATGTTTGACTGGGGGAAAATGTGACATTTTGAAGGAAATGCACATTACAGGAGTTGTTTCCCTACCATAGTATGATTACAGTGGGGTAGCTGTGCCAAATGTGGTCCTGTGTAGGTGATCCTTTGGTATAGATGTTCATGTTCAAGAGGTTTGAGAACTGGGTGTTGTTTATGAAAGGGCAGATGAGAGGACAACCAGGGAAGCAGTGACACATAGAACTGTCCCATTAGCTGTGTCGAAACTCTTGTTAATTGCAGCGTGATCCCTCAAAACACACATCTTGGAGAAAAATGAATCTAAATTCAAACCCACGCTGGCCAGGGAACAGCAGAGTCCTCTCCAGTATGTAAATTAGATTTGTAGTTGAGTGGAATTGATTCCGCTGAGACTAAATTAATCACAGTGCTTAATCACTGTAACCTTTAAACATAGCAGTCCTGACCACAGCTGCAGGGTAGCACATTGTTCACACAGACTTTTGTCCTTCCAAAGGCACTGGGACTCTCAGCAGAGCAGTGGGAGCGTAGCAGTGAGGCAAAACTGCTTCAGTCTGACCTTCGCTTTCTTCTGCTGCTTTAGAAGAGGGGAAAAAACTTCATTCCTTGTGGATATTAACCCATGGTGAGCAGATTATAATGCCAGTGGTTGCATTTGGTGCAGAGCCTCTTCGTATCTTTGCTGGGATAGAACGTTTCATTATAAATGGTCATGAAGTAACTCTTGATCTGCATCCATTTACAGCAATGGAAAAACTCTGTGGTGCCTGTTTAGGACCTCAGCTGAAGGGTTAATCTTTTCCCAAGTCTTGCTATGTCAACATGTAAGGCTCCAGGTTGTGGTTTTTCTTTATATTAGCAGAGAACATGAGAATCTCTGGATGACACGTGTTTGGGCACAGAGGGGATACTGGTATGTGCATACATTCCCCACCAAGACAAGTGTTGTAGGATGCTGAGATCACAGTGGCAGAATATACAGCCCGTATATGATCTTAAAAACCAAACACCAGAAAAAAAATCACTCATGCTTCCTCAAATCAGTTTCCTGCAGATCGGTTTGGTATATGTGGTAAGAGCTAATGCACTTGCACAATGGAAAAAGCAGGCAGAGACATTTTAAACAAGTTTCCAACCTAAATTTCCAAGAGCTGCTAGGGTACAGTCTCCTTCGGATGTTTGCATTGATTTGTAGTGTGGATGCCGACGTCCATCCTCCTATAAGATGTACCAGCAACCTGAGAATTCCGAAATCACTGACTTCTCTTGGAAACCAAGATCTCCTCCTGCAGCCCACAGCTCTTCAGAAGATGGGTGCTGAAAGAAGCCTCTCTGTCAAGCAGGGAGAGAGTGTTTACTTTCCACAACAAGGACAAAGCTTTCCATTAACTGGACTAGACAGTGTTCAAGCAGCTGTTTGCAGTTGATTCTCTTAAAATTGCATTTTTCTTCTACTTAGAAGTATTTGGGGATATCTTACTCTGATGCTCTATGAAAATATTCCATCTGTATGGCTGACATGAAGAAGACTTTAGATGAGAGCCCAGCTATGAGTGTAGTTTGTTGTTGGACCTGTTCCCTATTCTCACCAGCCAGCAGGCAGACCAGGATATATTCTCAGCCCTTCCACATATCTCCTATGGCCTTCCTATCTTTTAAGGTTACTATCTTGTAATCTGAAGATGATGTTGTTTCCTTCCCCTACCATCCCATGCATTTTTCAATTGTTTACCTTTTGGGAATGTATGGTGCACTACATGAATAATGGATAAGCACCGTTTCCAACCCAGTAAAGCCTTGGTCTTGATTGACGACCTTCAGGTAATAACAGCAGCAACTCTCTTTGTGAACATCAGGTTGACTTCTTTAAGGCTGTGTCCCTTCCCTAAATAAACTTTCACAAAAAAACCCAACCAACCCTTTAAAACCCTGTGCTGAGAAGAATTTGTCATTGCTTTTAAAGCTGATGCTTGCTGTGATGTATTGTTTGGTTGGGTTTTTTTGTTTGTTTAATAAAATATCCAGAAATTTCTCCAACTGTCTAAGAGACATAAAAATCCTGGCTTGCTGTAATATAAACTTGTTTCACACATAGACTTCCTATTAACCACGAAGTACATCTGTGACAAGAAGCTGGGTAAATTGTCTGACTCCTTGAAACCATCTTTCTTTGCTGTAAACTATTAAAACAACACAGCATCACTGTGGAGTTAACTAACTGCCCCCTGCTGCGTTAGAAGCAGAGGTAAAGGCTGAACGTTGACAATTTGCCATTGCTCTGCCACATGAAGTAGCTGTTTAGACATTGAAGATGGGTTAAATGCTGCCAATATGCAAAAACCCAAACAAAACATGAATAATTTGAAATGGCTTTTAAAAAACCCCCTCATTCTTTACTGCTCTAAATCTCCATATGTTATTTGGTTATTAATATCCATATCACAGCTGTATCCTCACAGGAGGGAACTGAAAATGTACAGTTAATGGTCATTAGAGTAGGGAAAGTCTGAAATATTGAAGGAAGCGTGGTCTGTGAGCAGGGTTTGAACTTAGGAATTTATGCATCTGAATGGAAAAAGATGGAAATGATCCAAATGGCAACAAGGACTCAGCTACTGGTTTATCTCGGTTTGGAGAAAAAGGCCTGTGATGTGAATTTTTGAGTGGTTTGGGTGGTTTTTTTAGGTGGTAGTTTGGTTTTATTTTTGTTGAGCATTCAGAGATTTGAAGCTTATACTTCAGAAAAGAATATCCCATGATACCATATCTGACAGGGCACACAGGAATTGGTCACCTCTAATAACAGTGTTCTCTGATGCCCCTTTTGCAGCCAGGTCTGTGCACAAGCACGTAGGGAAGTGTCCCCAAGGGAAGCAGGTTTGCTGTTGCCTTCATTGAGACTGATCATGCAGAATTCACTGCATGCTTTCAGCCTTGCTCTTCTGTTTCTTATTACAGCAAACCTGCCAACCATATTGCCATAGCATCATTTAAAGGAGAGATTTCATCATTTCCAAATTGAAGCTGTGGCAATTCCATTTTCTACAGCTTGTGTAGACCTTGAATTTTATCAGGAAACTTGGGCTGATGAACTGAGGGGACAAGGAGCCCAACCATGGGGCATCCTGGTGTCTTGGTCTAGGTGATCCTGCTCCGACAGGGGGTTGGACTAGATGATCTTTCGAGGTCCCTTCCAACCCCTAACATTCTGTGATTCTGTGATCTTCATTGCCTAAGTAGAGCAGCAGTTAGGTGTCTTTTAAACCACACATGAGCCTTGTGAGAGGTGTGGGGATGGCAGCCAAGGAACTCAAGGTTTTATTTTATCCCCAGCTGCTTTCTCACTTGGGCATTGTTGCCGTCTGCCTCCTGACACGGGCTGAGCGTGCGGGACACTTGAGGTTAAGGAGTCACCCAGTAAGGTCAGAAGCTAATTTAATCCCCATGGTTTATTCATCTGTTCTTCATGTCTTGGCTGAGACTGTCCTCCAAAGTGCCAGTGAGTGCCAGTTGTGATACTGGTTAGGGAATTTGGCTGGTGCCTGCCGACCCCTTTCACAGGGGTTTTCACACCATGAAGTGAGGTCTGCTCTGCTCTGCTCTGCTCGCTCCTTAGGGGGTGTTGTGTTGATCCATGATTATGCACTTGGCTTCCTCACAGCTTCAGTAGTGTCAGAGTAAGGCCTGATACCAGTGAGGTCTTTAAAATAGATGATTCTGTTTTGCTGGATTTAATTAATCGTAGCTGTTTCAAACACAAATACATGTATATATGGTTAAACGTGTATTTTGTCATTTCCTGCAGCTGAAATTTATTGTGGATTGAAACATACAGGTTTATCTGCCTGACCTTTTGCTAATTATTAGATTGAGATAAGTGTGTATGTAAGTGACAAATTGCCTTTAATGACATTTAATCTGCGCACTGACATTAATGGCAGGTTTAGCAGCCTGGTTATAGTCTTTGTTGCTGAGAGACGGAAAGAGCAAGGACTTTTATCTTAATTTGACCTTATTCAAAAGGTGTTTGTAGTAGTAGTCAATTTCTGATTAACTTAATGACCTGTTTTACATAGAAACCAGTCAAACACTGATATATGAAAGGGCCTGGAGGTGATAGATGACAGAGTCAGCAGTGCTCTTGCCAGATTCTCACTCTTAAGGGATGGGGGAGAGAGAGCTGGGGAGAGGGGCAGCCCCAAACTCTTCTTGCTGGTACAAGGAGGATAAGTGCCACATCCAGGAGACATTGGTGGTAAAGAATCTTTTGAACGTTGGTGAGAGTAAAAAGCCAGTATTTGACTTTGCTTAATGATTTTCTGTGCAGCCCAAACTTCTGAAATGTAGAGATACACAACTGTACATGTACATTGCAAGAGATACGTTTGCATCTCGGGAGTGCCTGTTGTACAGTGTATTTTTTTGTTGACTTTAGTGGGAGCTGAGAGCCCACCGTGCTGGGCAGCCTCGGGGGTTCTCATTGCTAGGATGCCATCAGGTGCCAGGAAGGGTTTCCTTGTTAGAATCTCCAGGAAATAATGAACCTGGTGAAAGTGTCTCCATCGGGGATTAGGGCGCTGAGCTGAATCCGTCTGGGTATTACACCACACTCTATTGAGGTCAGCCCTGCCCTATTTCTATGACAACAGGGAGACTAGAGATCCCCAAGGGTAAGCAGAAAAGAAAGCCCAAGATGGAAAACTCGAGTCCTTCTCTCTCATTGCCCTGTGATATATTTACAGAATGATTTAAGAGGAACTTCAGAGACAAGAGCAGAGGTTATAAACTGCTTTTAGTAAAAGTAAACACCTTAGCAAATCATTCAAGAACCCATTAAATGGCTAGACAGCTCCTATAAATACAGTTCATAATGCACTTAGGAATGCTCCACCACCTACTGGCACCAGTGGCCTTTCCTGTTAGAGCTCTTGAAAGTTTCATTTTAATGATGAAAATTGTTCCTCACTGAAAAACTGTGGAGAGGCAGTTCAGAAGATAGTTGGAAGGTTAATAATGTACCTTAAGCTTGTAAAACAACTAATTAATTTAGGGTTTAGTGTCTTTTTTTTTGTAACAGAAATGCCTTAAAACTGAACCAAACTGAGTGGCAAATTGACACAAATGTTTAGTGAATTGAGATCAACACTTATTACATCAAATTACAATGAAACTGCAAACAGAATGCCTTGGCATGTCGTTCTAGGGCTTTTCAGCTGTCGCCTGCCTTGGCGGGGAGGTGCTGTGGAGGCATCAATCACTGGGCTCTTAGAGTCTGCAAAAGCACCAGAAGAGTTGGGGAGAATTGTTTTCAATCAAAAGTTTCTGATGCTTTGGATTTCAACTGGTTTCATACTCTGAGGTTTGGCCAATAGGTGTGTGCAGCTGGAGGATGCTCCTTTCTGCCCTGCTGCTGTTAGAACATTGTTAATAAAGTAGTTGTTATTATTCAGTAAAACCAACCACACACAGCTACTGTACCTGCTCACTATCAGTGTGGAAAGCTGGGTGGCTGCTGCTGCCACCAGGGGATGGGAGAGTAAAGGAGTGATATTTGTTGCTCTTCTTTCCCCCCACCTCTCTTTGTGACAGTATCATTCTGGACCTTTTTGTCTCCAGCATGGGATCACAACCATTGTATGGGCATTTGCTGAACTTCAACTTTTACCAAGTTATTCCTTTCCCCAGAAGATGTACATTCTTTGATAATTCCGTGCTATGTAGGTGAAATTGAGCCTGCAAGTTAAAAACTTCTGAGAGGTGAGAGAAGACTAATAACTACGTGTGGGAATAGGAAAGCAAGCAAAAGCCAGAATGTGGTAGAAAACCACCCCCCAAATGGATGAAGAGTCTCATATGCATCTTATATGCTAAAAATTGTTTTATGCCTATACCTTTTGCTAAAGAAATTAATTTTAAATTGGTCCTGCCCCATCTAATTTCCGTTCCCTGTTACTATAAAGGTCAATTTGGATGGGCCATTTTGTATTAATATTATTGTATTATTATCCAAGCACTATTTTCGTTGTGTTGATGTTGAGTTGGGATGCTGACCCTTTTGAGGGCAGTGATGGTGTCTCATTGCCAGCACACTGGTAGTTTTGTATTTTGTAAGTATTTGTATTTCCTTGCTAGTTCCCCCATTTCTTCTGGGCTGCTCTCTGCTCTGATCAGAGACCAGAATGCCAAAAGAGACCATTTGGGTCTTTTTGACTGAGCTTCTGTACAACTCAGGCAGCAGGAGTTGATGTAATTAATTCCTGTTGGAGCATATCTTTAAAATAAATAAATCTGGTCTTCACTTTAAAATTGCCAGTAATTGAGAATCCACTGCAGTCCTTGGGAAGTTTTTCTAGTGGTTAATTACCCTCACAGTTAAAAATTAACATCCTATTTATAGCCTGATTTTTTTTTTTTCTAACTTCTGCTTGCAGCCACTGAATTTTATCACGCCCTCCTCTGCAAAACAAGGAGCCCACTGTTCAAGTATTGTTCCATGTTTTTCTTAATTTCCATTTTTCTTTTCACTTCCATATAGATGGAACAATGCTGCAGTAATACTTTTTTTTTTTTTCCTGAAGGTTGGACTACATTTGAAATGTATTTTAAGATTCTTGGGTGGAAATTGCTACAATACACAAAATTCAAAAAGATCCCTTAATTACCCCTGTTTTCCCAGTGTGAGCTTTTGTACTCCTCGGTGGTGTGCACCCAGCAGGGTTTCTCGCATCCTTTTGTCTTCTGTTAATATTGATATTATTTTTCTACGACTGACACCTGACAACTCAGGGGGGGAATTAAAGCTTCCTCACTGACAGTTAAGGGCTGAGTGTCTGTCATTGTGCGGCGGGGGGAGTCACAGCCCTATCCCACAGTGGGGTTTGCAGACATCAGCAGAATTAGCTCCGTTGTCACTCTGCGTTTCCTCCTTCCTTAGAGACAGTCACGTACACGTTGCATGTTGTACAGCAGCAACCATGATGATGGAGTAAGAAGAAAGTGGTGTTCATCACTAGCCAGTTTGTGGTCTCCTCGTGTTTTAGGATATTATTTGGTGGCTGGCAGCTGCAGGGACTCCTGTGCTAACACCACCAAATGTTTTAAAATGGATGTTTTCATCAAATTTACTCTGTGTTTAAAAATGTGTTGACCTCAACAAAGATCTGTGTTGTGCTTTATCACGTATGGATGGTACCTGGATTTCTTTTTCCCCATGACCTGAAACTATCCAGAAATATGTTGGTAGATGGATTTGAAAACATCTGCTCCTTGCATTCTTCTCTTCTTAGGAGCTCTATAGACTCTACTGGACGTGGTGAAGGCGGTGCGTAATTAAACCTGAAAACAGACACTGACCTCGTGGTACAGTTTCCAGATATAAGCGGTAGCTGAGGTTTTTTGGCACTCATGGCACCTTGAAGATGGAGCCTTGTTCAGCACACCAGCGTGGGTTCAGCCTGGCCTTGGCTCCTCACTGCTTTGCAGAGACACTGGACAGGCTGGGAGGGTTTTGCTGTGATGAGCTGGAAGGTTTTCTGGGCATCAGATGGCAATGTTGACTTCGGAGGGCTTCTGCTTGTCAGCAGGTGTAGATGGTCAGTAGGATGGACATTTTGGTTCCTGTTTGACCCTGTACATATGTGTTGGAACTGGGAAAAAGCTGCAGAGATTTTTATCCTGCAGGTTTTCATTGGATTTTTAACCAGACATGCTTTCTCAGTGTCTGTTCTTCCCACCACTGACACTTTAGCCTTTTAAAGTACTTTTTATTGCTGTGATCTTTCTGATAAAACTGTAGAAAAGAGGAATTATGTTACGTGACAGAATCAAAAATGGCAGGGGTTGGAAGGGACCTCTGGAGATCATCTGGTCCAACCCCCCTTCTCCAGCAGGTCACCCACAGCAGGTTGCCCAGGATCATGTCCATGCAGGTTTGGAATCTCTCCAGAGCAAAAGACTCCACAACCTCTCTGGGCAGCCTGGGCCAGGCTCTGCCACCCTCACAGCAGAGAAGTTTTTCCTCCTGTTTGGATGGATTCTCCTGGGTTCTGGTTTGTGCCTGTTGCCCCTTGTCCTATGACTGGGCATCACTGAAAAGAGTCTGTGGCCCCATCTTCTTGAGACCCTTTAGATATTTTTAAGTATTGTTAAGATCCCCTGATGTGAATATTCACATTATAAAGGTACATGTTGGACTTATGGCAGTGACAGTTGGAACATTGCTGTAGTCAGAAAATGCCAACACGTGGTCCAGTTGGTCTGTACCACTGTGGCTGTGAAGGCTGGGGATTTTTCTCTTTGTGTTCTGATATTTCATTTGTTTTATTGACAAGAGGGGGTGTAGTGGGTCTGTCTGAGCTGATTTTCCTCATGCAGCCCTAGGACCCAGAGAGTGTTGATAACACACACCCTTGTTATGACTATCAGTGCTCACACAGCACCAAAGGTACGGGGGGGGGACAAGATGTGGGAGGGGATACAACCCAGACAGCCAACCCAAGCTGACCAATAGGATACTCCATACCATATGACGTCAGCTCAACTATAAAGGGAGGAGGACGGGGGGATTCGGGGGAAGACGTTTGTCCTCCGAGCAACCGCTCCGCGTTCTGGAGCCGCTTCCCGGGACAGGCCCGACACCACCTGCGCATGGGCAGTAGAGAGTAACGGCTTTGCTGCTTCTGCTTCGTGCACACGTGACCTTGCTTTCTCTGCTGTTTATTAAAACTGCTTCTGATCATAACCCACGGGTTCTTCTTCTTTTCCATCTTACTCTCTCCCTGCTTGCCTTGCTGATGAAGGTTTGGGTTGTGGGGGGGGGAGTGATAGAGGGACTAGGGGGGGGCACCGGGCACCCAGCCAGGGTAAACCCACCACAGGGGGATTTGTAGCCCATGCTGCCTCGCCCTGAACCAGGGTGGGGGGACCTCAGCTCCCTCTCCAGCCATCAGTGATACCTTTGCATTCATAGACCATGCATTAGGAGTAAACCATTTGGTGCTGAGCACCCAGTGCCCACATGGGCCTGGGAGGGTTTCTTTCCACTATCTCTAGGCTGGTCTCTGGCTGGGGCCCATGGTCAAAATTAAATTTTAGTGAGCACAGTCTGATATGTGCTTAAAATTCCTGCTTAAGCATTGTAAATGTGTCCATGAAAACCACAAAGACCTGCCTGCAGATAATAGATGGAACCAATCTTGTGTGAAATCATTTATAAAGTTCCTGGGTCTTTTTTTTTCCTCAGTTTGCCTTCATTTCCCCACCCCTGAAATAAAAATACCAACCTTCCCTTTCTTTCAGACTTTCTTATCTGTGCTAATACAAAGCTGTTCAGAGATGCTTTTGTGCCATATGTCTTCACAGTGGCAAGCAGAGGGGGGCTGTCAGTCTCAGCTGGGGGCCTGTATTACTACTCATTCTGTAGTAATACAAATAGTGGATAATATAATAATAATGCAGAAAAGAAAGTAAATACTCTTTATATGGAATAATTGAATATCGCTGTGACATTGAACAATGACTCTTAAAAGGATGGGGGGAAGCCATGCTTTTTTCTTCCTTAATTACAGCTGAACTAAAATTACTATATTTAGCTATTTCTAAAGCTCCATTGTATTTTCCTGTTTCTGAAAGAGCACAGTGATTTGGATATGCATGCATTTGCCTCTCCAGATGTCCTACTGCATCCTGAATGTGGTTTTATATCTTCATATCTGTGACAATGGAAGCTTGTATTTCTTCAGCAGTAGTGTGTGAGGAGGCCAATTATGCAGGTCAATATTAAAGAAATATTATGAATGGTTTCTGGAGGCTTTGAATAGCTCTATCCTGCTCTTGCCAGTACTTTGGATGTAGATAACTGGCTTGGCTTCCTTGCCTTTGTGTTTTATTTGGACTAATGAGTAACCTAGATATTTTTAAGTCCCTGTAATACAGTCCTTTCTCAGAGAGCCTGGAGAAGTTCTTGTACTCTAGGGTTGAGTTCCCTGTTAAATTTGCAACAAGTGGTGCTTTATTCAACCTCCTATGACAGTCAATTGTTAGATGTTAAGATGAACCCAGGTTGCTGGATTTTGGGTGGATTTAGAGTTCATATTGCCAGGAAATGCCAGGTGTCCTGTATGGAATCATTCTACAGCTTCTTCTACCTTGTATAAACTAGGAAAATTCATTGATTTCCTGGTGTTTAAAGAGCAGGTTAAGTCCAGTGGCAGTCGCAGGGAAGTGCTGTCCTGCATCAACACCAGCCTGCTGCCCTGCCTGGCATTTAAGATGTTGTCTCCCTCCCTACATCGAGTGCTCCCGGACTGAAAGCTCAGCCTCTCTGTGCCACTTGTGTATTACACAGCACACTCCAGTTTGAGCTGGGGGGTTGGCTGAGCAGATGGGCCTCCCTGCCACTGTTGCTCATTACACTTCCAAAGATTGAAATGCGTCACTTCACAAAGTGATGCAATTCCCGCCCTTTTAAAAACAGATTTTAGAAAGAAATCTTTGATTGCATGGCTTTCCATCAGCTCTTTTCTGGTGGATGAAGGCTGGTGTGCACACCCTACATTCAAACTCACACTATTTAAAGGAGAGCTGTTGTACTTGCTGGCAAACAAGATGCTCAGGCTTCTCTTTTGCTGCTTGTCTACCACCTAAACATCTCCCTGCCCCAGGTTCCCTGTCTGCTAAGCAGGTGAGATATTTTCTACTTCAAAGAAGTATAATGGTGGCAATATCTTTTGAGATCCTTGCTTACCAGTTTGTCTCACTAAAGTCTAAGGAGTTTAATAAGCTGTAAGACATGTTTTTGTCTTCCCAGCCTCTGTCTTCTGATAGCAAACTATATTCATATCAAAGAGTAGCTTGTGTTAAGGGTTATATACATGAGAGCACCCTTCATGGGAGGCATGTAGAAATGATAACAAAAGTGGTTTGACACAAAGCTGCCTGGAAAGGGGGAACTCCTCTCCACACATCTTTGCTCTTATGTGCATTTCAATTTACACTACATCAAATTGGATTAGAGTCTGTTAATTCAATTAATGACTACATTGAAAGTTTGCCTTCACTCATGGTGAAAACAGGAGGGCAGCTCCTAATAGCCTATGGATTTAATGACTGCAACTTTGAAGAGTGTTAAGCTAAAGTGAAGTTCAGAATGGCTTGTTAACTGGGTTTATTAGCTGTTGACCTTCCCTTTCAGCATAATAGTAGCAGCCAGACTGAAGAAAGCATTAACGTCCTCATTAGCATTTATCTAAAGATAGTCTGCTGCCCATTCCACAGTAAATTAGCTCAATCAGCCATAAAGAGCCTGAGAAACATTTTCTCACATACCTTTAATTCTTTCTTGCTTGCTCTCCTTTTTCTTTTTTTTTTTTTTAAGTTGAGTTCATTTTGTCCGGCTTATTGAGGATGAAGCCTCAGGACAGTTGCATGTAAAGAAAGTGTTTGTACATGCTTAGATAATTAGAGACCTCTCCTGTGAGACACAGTCATGGGAGTGGGATTACAGCATTTTCAGGGATGTCCTTGGTTTAGCCTTTTGCAGAGATTACTGGTATCTTGCTTGTTTTCCAGTGTGGTGATACAAAACTTTTCTCGGAGATAGCATGGCTGACTGCAGAGTTGTTTCTCAACAAAATAGTGTCTTTTGTATGTGTGAAAACTTGTGTGTTTTGAGGTGCAGAGTGCACTTGCAGAAGCTGATGGACAGGTTTGACCCTTGCTAGTGACTGGTGTTACAAAAAACACGTTAATACTTGGGAATTCTGTAAGCTCAGCTGATAGAGACAACTGTGATTTATGAAATGCCCTGGGTTGGGTGAGCTGCAGACAAAAAACTTTTGTTATCTGCCATCCCCTCTCTGGTGCCCCAGCAGCGTGCTCCTGGCATGGCTTTAGGGAATGGGGTTTGAGAGGGAAAGAGATGGAAAGTGTCAAACCTTGTTTCTATTGGTCACTTCCAATGGTGGAAGGATTTATGCCTTTAGCAGAGCAGATACCGTTCGGCATAAATAATATTTATAAAATTGATTGTGATCTTCTGTATATCAATAGCTGGAATGGCTCAGAGTCCTGCCCTGTACCCTGCCCACAAATCTAATGCGCGGTTAATGCAGAAAAACTTTTGAAGAATCTATAATCCCCATGGAATAATAAAAGGTCCCAGAAAACAATTTCATTTGATCTATGCAATCTGGAAATATGGTGAGAAGATCAGCCCCAAAATACTTTGTTTATTCATATTAGGTAGGCCGCTCATCTTTTCTGTTTACAGTTAGGATGCATTTTCTGTTTACACTTAATGTACTCAGAGATTTTGCTGTATCAAATCTTATATACGCTTTTTAAGTTTATAAATGAACATTAATACAGATCCCTGTCATACTGAAATAAAAATGTTAATAATATTTTCCTACTCTTTCAGTACATGAGACAAAAATATTAGAGGTTAAGAGAAATTAAGAAAATAATGTTTTAAAAGAAGGCAAGGAAACCAGTGCCACTGTACTTACTGCTACTATCTCACTTGATCCAGGTCACTTCATAGCAATTTAGTGTTCTTAATTCTTCAGCATTTTGTAAGAACTCTTCAGAGTTTTAGCTCTATTATACAAAGTGTCACATAAACTTCTTGTACAAGACTATTGCTTCCTCAAAAGCTTTTAAAACAGGTTGTAAGGGAAGAGCAAAAAAGCAATCTTGGTGCGGACGAAGGAGGAAGAGGATGGAAGGAAGAGATGGAGGTGAAGGAAAGTATGAAACTATCCTCTTGAGACAAACAGTATTGTGGTGTCCTCAGCTTGTAGTTGCCTGAGCCTGTAAATTTCCCTGAAGTGATGTCCCAAGTGGTATCTTGCTGGTAGCAGGTGGTATCAGGTGTCCTTGGTGTCCTTGGCCTTGAGGCTGGGCTCAGTGGTACAGCTCTGTGAGAGCAGGAGTTTGCCAAAGCTCGTGGTCCCCCTCTTCTCTGAAACATCAACGTGGGTAGAAAGATTCAGAACTTGGGTTTATTTATGAAATTCCCATAGGAATTTTTTTAAAAGTCTTTTTGCTAGGTTTCTATTTACTGTAAAAAGGTCTCTGTTTCCAGTGCTTCCAGTACACCCTGTCTTTAGGTTTCTTAAGCCAGTAGTTATTCAGGATTTTGTTGGATGTAATATTTCTCTTGCAGTAATAATCAGAAGCCCTAACTTTGACAGTTTCAACATAAACAGTTAAACATCCACTCAGGCTTCAAAATTTACGAGCTTGATCTTGGCAAGTACCAGTCCAGGTCTAGCAAGTACTTAAGCCTGTCCTTAATCTTAAACCCCTGGGCAGCACCATTAACTTCAACAAAACTCTCCCTGTATTTAAAGTTAAGCTTGTCCTGAAGGATCGGGCTGAACTGGAGCAGGGATACTTGGCATCTTGCAGGATAAAGCCCATAAAAGCAACCCGTTTATTAAGGCAGCTCAGCTTCTTCAGCTGTTGCTGGTTTTAAGAGGATTTCTGAACATAGTGATTTTTTCGCTTCTGGAGAATCCACAATGGTGGCTGCTGCTGTATAGAAATTTTGGCTGTGATTGCAGAACCTACATTTTGGTGATATACTTCAGGGAAAGTTACTTTAAAATGGTGAGGATTTTCCCATAAATACAATGTTTAGGTGCTGGAAGTTCAAAGAATTTTCTTCCCTTAAAGTAGAATCATACTTTTTTCATTTGTTAACATCAGAATATGTGACCTGGTGGTGGTTGTGAAATTTGTATCCCAAGAGGAGTATTTTGTTGTTGTTTGTGATTTTTTTTTTTGGGCGGGGCACCTGTTTTTTACCTATACTACATTTTGGGTTATGGGTCAGATTTATTAAAAAAAAAAAAAAGTTGTAATGATGGTGAGGGAACAGCTGCAACATTGTTCTATCTTAGAGTAACAAAAACACCTAAAAACTTATTTAATGAGGATTAAATCCTACTTCTAATAGGGACAGGCAATATGAAGAGCTCTGGTTTATCTTTGGGGCACTTTTACTTGTACTGGCTGAGCTTCCCGGGATGAAGGAGGATGGAGATGCCGCTGTAGTCAGGAGCTGGTCCAGGTTCCACTGGACACCAGGCAGCTACAGCAAGAGCTGTACTTGGGGCTCCTCAGCCTTACCCTGGACCTTTTTTGGGTGAGGAAGATGCCTGGCAGCACCAGGATCATTTGGCCTGTAGCTCCACCAAGGCAGCTGCTGTTTGTACCGTTGTGAAATTGCTTTTACAAAACTCCCTTAAGTGCTCCGGCCGCCGACTGCCCCATCCCCAGCAGTCGGATACCACAGCGGGGTGTGATGGTGTATGGAAGGGTTGGGAAAACATGAGCTGGAAGTGAACAGCTCCTTTTGGTATGTGTTTTTCAGACTGTATATGGCTTTTTTTTTTTTTCCCTTAGATTGAAGGGAAACAATTCTGGAGCTGGGGAAAAGCTGGTCGGTAGCACCATCTGCAGGCAGCTAACCAGGGTGGGCACCGCACGCTGCAGCTTAAGTCCTGCACTTGCAGTGAAAACGAGGGACAAAACGCACCTGAAGAAATGGAAAGTCAGGGACAGCTCTGCCAGTGCAAGTGGTCGGCTGTTTAGGGGTTTCAGTGGCTGCTTTTGTATCCCACAGTGGTGTCCTGCCCAGGGGAGGAGGGAAACCCGCAGAGCTGGTGGCACTTCCCAGGGCTACAGGTGGGTGCACAGTGACATGCTGCTGCGCTGGGACTTTGCTGCCTGGCAATGGAGGTCAGGATAGTGCCAGGAATTTGTTCTTAACCCTCAGACCTGTCATTCTTGCCTGAGCTAACACATCCCTTCACTGGCCCAAATAGCTGAATTAGCTCTAAGCTGTGCTTTACTCAAGTAAACTGAGTGCTCAGGAAACCCTCTGAAGTTTAAACCTTGCTCTTTCAGTCTCTCTTGAGTGAGCATCCTCTGAGGTATGATGTTGTATGCTGGAGTAAAAGATGATACGAGCCTGTTCCTGTCAGGAGATGAAGTTGTACTGTTTTCTCCATCCTTGCTTTGCTCCAGTGATGCCAGAGGCAGCGCCAGGTCCAGGCTGGGCCATGGGGGCCTGGCTGTGAGGCTGCAGCTCAGTGCTTAAGACTCCACTGCATCCTCACACAGGACCACAGCCAGCTCCCAGACCCCATGGCCAGGTGGGACCATGGATACAACCACTAGAGATGGCAGGGGAGCAGCTAAGCTGAGTGTTAGAGCTTGGCCCTTTTTAGTGGGCAGCCCTGTGAGCTTTATGCCTGCCTGGAGCTCGGTGGCACATCCAGCGCTCGCCGCTGGCCCTGTGTCTCTCTGGCAGGGCTGGAGTTTCTCCGGCTCTTTGCAGCAGATGGCACTCTTTAGTTCTGTTTCAAGCCCTCTCCTTCTGGAAGTTTCTCTGGGAGAATCTGTTTTAAAGGAGACTCACCAATATCCCAGCCCTATACTCCATGAGGCTTCATGACAGCTTGTAAAAGGCCATTGACTCTGGGAGGGAGCCGTTGGTGGCACGCGGGTCCTGCTTGGCCTTGGTAAGCCCAAGTGATAGGCTGGTCACAGTTCTGCACTAATTCAACTGGGATTTTCCTTCTGCTCCTATATTAGTAGTACTGACCCCTCCAGGAAGCCTGCTTGGGAACCCAGTTCTTCCAGTACATTTCTGGTTTCTTGAACCCACAGTGGAGAAGGAGAACCCTTCCATGTTCTTGACCCACCTTTATTTTGCCAGTCCTATCCTTTGTCTTTCAGAGCCCCATAGTAGTGTTTCAATCAGTTATCTGAGATAATTGAAAAGCAGTGATGATAGCAAACCACTACTAGTTTCATAGCCTTCCTATATCATGGAGGGGAGAAAAACAGCAACTACAAGCTAAATGAGCCATCGCAAAGAGCTGTGGCATTCGTTGTACTTTATCTGCATGAATAAGGCTTGTATTTAAAACAGTTTTGCAGCAAAAGAGCCAAGATTGCATGGGATGCCATGAATCTCCTCATGCAAACCAGCAGGGACTCTCTATGCGTGTTGTTGTTCGTGTCCTCCCACTCCCCCCTCTCTGAGATGCTGTTGACCATAATTGTAGGACAGATTGCACAAAGGACTCACTTCTGCTGCCATCCTGGTGATTGGGCTGGGCAGGATGAGGGCAATGGTAATAGGTGTCAATAAGGTACTTAGCTGAAGTGGCTGCTGAGCAGAGCAACGTGAAAGGGTGGCACGTACAGCTTGAAAGGCTGGGCTGCCTCCTGTTAGGAGGAGGGACAGATGTTCTCCTGTTGGCTTTATACACTGAGATGTTGTCTTCTGACCTTTGTACCAAAGGCAGTTTTGTCACAAATCTGAATAAAACACTATATGGCAAGCAGGTATCAACCCTGAGATTGAGAAAAGTTGTCCTCCATCCCATATGACAAGCTGATCTGTGGCACATCAGGCATTGCTGTGTGTAATTCTGCTCCATGTTTTGTTTCACTGCTACCAGGGAACTAAAATTTGCATTAAAAATCAGATAAATCTTTGTTTGCACCTGTTTATGGAGGTTGTTTATCAGGGAAGATCAAAGTTTTCCAGCCCTTACTTTGTGTATCTGCCTATAGGAAGAAGAGCTTGACCTGATGTAATTGTTTTGGATTATTTATTTATATGTTTGGCTTTTGTTCTTGTCCCCTCTTAGATGGGATGCCCAGTTGTTTTTCACTAATTGCAACATGGTTCCTCTTCTGAGCAGAAACTGCCTATCTATGGAAACACACTACGAGATGTCTCCCTTCCATAAATCAGTCCCAGGACTTTATTAGACTGTTTATGTAACCTTAGTTTCTGTACTACAATTCTTTGCTGTGTTGCCTAGAGTAATTCCCAAAGAGGATGTTTGTTCTTCTTGAGTGTAAATTCTTTTGTGTGCGATTTTCTTATGACATCTTTGCCCTCCTTCACTTCCCTTTTCCCCTTTTTTGGGTAACACTTGGTAATATTATAAACTCCACTCAGTAAAAACTTATTTTAGTTACACATCATGAGATATTGTCTTGAAAATGGGAAGGAATAGTTTTTTAGTTAACCTTAGTGCATTGATTTTCTTTTTAATGCTTATGAAGACACTTTTGAAGTATTTAATCAAACCTTGGTTTGATTCTTGTGTGGAAGATGTCCTCTTTTTTGGATACCCTTGAGTGGGCCTACCTTGTTTTGGTCAGATCACATCTAGTTAAGATAACTAGTAATAATTAAATAAAATAAAGATCTAATGATTTCATGAGACACAGAGCACATGGTAAGTGGTTGGTGTAGCACAGGTTGAAAGCAATACATCTGCATGTAACTCCTGAAGTCAACAGGGCTTCTTAGAGGCTTTAGCTGAAGCACGTTCCATCTGTTTATAAAACCATAGCCTAAAGCATCTGATAAAAATCAACTGCACTTCTTTTCTGAAATCATTACATGGCCATATGCAGAGTTTTTTGACATAAATCTACAGAGCCCTAATGGAAATGACTAAATTGGTGGTTGTGGGGAGAAATCAGCCATCTCCCCCCCGTGAACACACTGGGTAAGATGGTTTCACATCATTTAAATTTTGGGTCTCCTGCTGAGGCTCCCATTAGGGCAGTTGAAGTGCTGGGGCCTGGGCTGTGGGCCCCGAGTTGGAGTTGACCTATGGAGGAGTCACAACCCAGCAGTGTGTTTTGTTCTCCAAGGCCCCAGAGACAGAACCTGCCCCACCTGTGTAAGGCCCCACCTGCCCCCAGGTGATCATGGTTGGGATGGTGGGTGAGGCTAGAGCTGTATCAACCAGGAACTGAATCAGTTTGAGAAAAGCAACAAGGAGCTGATCAGTTTGAGGAGAGTTCCTGTGGAAGAGGGTTCCTGTTGGGGCCAGTTGGAGGAGCTTCTTGTTGGGGGCAGCTTGCCCCCATACGTAAGAAATTAATTAGCATCCTGATTTCTTTGGAGTTATGGAGAAGCATGTGAGAGTTATCTCAGTCCTGCTTGGCTAAACCACCTCCCCCCTGTAGATAACTATATAATTTAATGTTAATTTTCTTACTGTGGCTTTCTCTGTCTTCAGTCACTGCCCCTGATCTGCCTCTCCTTTCTCCTCTTACCTTCCTCTAGCCTTTCCACTCCACAGCCTCCCACAAATACCCTCTGGTTTTTGTAGGTAGGCAGCAAATTCCCATTGTGGTTCCTCTCCACAATTCACACTATGTGCTTCAACTCCCTTTTGTTCTCCTTTTAATTTTTTTCCGTGACTAATTTGACCAAATTTAATCAATCATAACTGAAGCAGGGCAGGAGAACAGTACATGTCTAGTTGATATTGTTGTCCTGAGGCCGAGCCAGACCCTGTTGTGAAGAAGTGGCAGTCCTTCAGAGAACCATTATGGCTTACAGGAATCTGTAGCATATTTCACAACAGCCTGCTTTCTCTCTCTTTTCTCTCCCCCCACCTCTGTAAACATATGAAAGAAACATGAGAGAGCATTAAACCACAGAAGACAAATCATGGTCAGAATAAATATACTGTTTGCTAGCAAACTTAAAAATACGCTTGTGGATTCTAATAGCTGTAGGCAAGAGTTGGATATTTATTGCAACCAAGGCTTACTGTGGTTTATTATGTTTATAAAACAGTTTAATACTACTTTTCTTTTAAAATGAGTTTTTAATTTAGAATAATTTTTTAGGATTTGTTTCCAGAGTACAGATGGCTGATCGCTGCGGGGGTGCGGGGTGAGAGGGAGAAATGTGCTTGTGGGTGTGTTTTAAAAGCACTCCCAGATGGAGTGTATTGAATGAAATTTAAACCATTGCCCTGTGAACTACAAGTGTGATAAATATAATCAGTCAATCCACAAAACCATGGTGGAGAGGGAAGCAGATTGATAGGCACACAGTGAGGAGGGAGGTGGGTTGAAGAGTGTGGCCACCAACGTCATGGTAGAGCAGTGTCCCCACCGTGGGCTTCTCTTACGGACGGGTTACCTCATCTGCCCCAACATGCTAATAACATCCCTTCTTTCCTCTATAACCCACTGTGGTCCCTCAAATCCTCCAAGTGCAGTAATCACATAGAAGGGCTGAAACAAGGGAGAAATCCTGCCAAAA
This sequence comes from Brachypteracias leptosomus, assembly GCA_013401335.1. NCBI lineage: Eukaryota > Metazoa > Chordata > Aves > Coraciiformes > Brachypteraciidae > Brachypteracias > Brachypteracias leptosomus. The sequence goes on along the minus strand of VYZX01021052.1, from coordinate 137,882 downwards.
AGAAGGCCTAGCTGCTGGAAGTACTGAGCTCTTGGAGCATTTTTCATTTACTCAGTCTTAATGACTTTCTAAGTGTAAGAGTTTACAGACATCACTGTTCTCTTCCAGAGGTTAGTGTAGCCCAGTATTTTAAACCCCCTAGATTTCCTTAGAAGGATTTGTTTGTACAGCTCCTTTCCATGTTTAAGACATGTAAGTCACACTGAATAAACTGTGCACAGATTTTTTTTGGACAATATAACAGAACAGGTGAAGGAAATTGAGTGAATTTTAATTGCTCCAAAGTTCTGAAATCTTCCAGGCTCTGGGAAACAGTTTTCAGCTAAAAATGGTCTATGGGCCTTGAGCTGTAGTGTGGGAAAGTATGTCTGTGTCCTGACTTCCAAATGAACGATGCAATGTTCCCCCTCTGTTAAGCTATAGAAGACGGTGTAAGACAGGCACTTGGTTTCTCTTCTTTCATTACAAACACGTAGCAACTCAGCCTCTTTGGCTCCTTTCCTGCCAACTTCCATCAAAAATAAAGTCATCTCTGCCCTGGCCAGGATAAATGTCTGGCCAGCTCATTTTACAGAAGGATGTGCTTTGAGCAGGGCTTGTTAGAAAGGTGACAGTTTGTTTTTTCCTGGCCAATACAAGTTTAAAACCATGTCCACACTTGCAAAATTTGGCATGTTTTCTCCTGCATTGTCCTTCCACCGTGCTTTCATCATGCCTAATGTCTATAGATAAACATGCCCAGATAGGCTTCCAGACTTTGACACTGCCATTTGGATTAGATATGCTTCAAGCAACACTTGCTGGTGCTCACTTGCACGGTGTCAATGTGGACAGCAGTCACTGGCACGGCTGCTGCAGTGGTACCACCGCTCCTGCCGTTGGGGTTGGGCTGCCCCCTGCTCCACCAGCCTCTGCTCTGCTCCCAGTGCTCCCAGCCTGCTGGGCAGCCTGGCTGGAAGCCTCTTCGCTGTAGGCACGCACTGCATGTGCACACACCGAGAAGCTCATTTGTGTGCCTCTTTTTCCAGCGACTGCCTTTGTTCTGCTGCTAGCACTCGTGTGTTTTGGGGAAGGCACGCTCGGAGCAGCGTGCCAGCTGGCCGGAGACAAGAGTGCGGGCACCAGAGCTGCTCTGGAGAGCTGGTACCCAGTGCCAAGTGAGCTCAGTCATTTAGATCACTTGATACATTTTCAAGAGACCAACAGAGATACTAGCATCACTTTGGCCAACTAATCCTTTCAAGGGATGATATGGGAGATGTAATGATCTGGTGCAGCAAGGATATGCAGCAGTACAGGTGGTTCCTCTTGGTGTTGAAGTGGACTTTATCTGATATGGGTCAAATTATTGAAAATCCCTCCTGATAACAGGAGGACACCTCTTGGTGTACACATGGAGTCAAGTATGTAGTGTTCCAGTCACCGAAGGGAATTATGTAGTGTTCCAAAGTGATGACCATTTGGAGCTGAGATGCAAGATGTTTCCTGGGTGTTGTGATGTGTTTGAAAGGATTCAGCCAGCAGTGGGACAGCAGTGAGAAGGGAAAAGCTGGGTAAGAACAAGGGAGGTAGCAAATAAGAGGGCTTCTGCTGCAGGTACATATGTTGCTGTTGATAAATAGAAACACAGACCGAAAGCCTAGAAAGTAGTTTTCTATGTTGTCATAGAGCTGTCATTCGCATTTGTAAAAGGATGAGTATCATATGAGGACAAGGGTGCTCATGTGACAGAGAGCAGCATCATCACAGTTGGCATCTTTGTGAGTAATATCATTAATAAGTCTAATTGCATTGTAGAGTTTGTTTCCTATGCCAAATGCTATTTTTCAGTAGCTCTATCAATTACTGTTCTGTACTAATGCTTGTGTATCTGATGCCTGGTGCAGCCATGGCAAGGGGGGAGTAAGTATTCTTTAATTACATGCAGGTCTCCTTTGCGGAGAAGCAAACCTGCCCTCCAGGTGAACATAATCCTTGTAATATTAATGGATTTAAACCTGTAAAGCTTTCTAAGGAAACTTTGTAAAGGACTTCTCTGGCGTATGTAAAGTGAGCTTAAGATAGTAGTCATAATTAGAAGAAGCCATTCTTAAAACCTAATAAGGGATGTTAGGTCAGACATAAATTGAAAGTGGAATTTAGCATGAGTCTGTTTAACAAATGAAGTTGTCTAATAAGACATGCAATGGAAAAACAATAAACTTGCTGTAACTTAATAGTTTCAGCATGCTTTTGGTTTATTTTGGGCTTTGAAGAGTTTAGGCACAGAATCTCTGGATTATTATTAGCATTATATCTGTGGCAGGATTCTTGGGTGGGGCTTGGGTTTGGTGGTATAAGAAAGCAAACATATATGCTGTTTTTATTGTGTTTAAAAGAATTGTTCACTGCATTTCAACCCACTTTTCAAAGACAGTGTAAATTCTGCAAATCAGTGGTGAAAATTCAAGCTATGAGATTTGTAACTCCACAGACAATCAAACTAAAGCACTGGATGGCTGCAGAATTTGTCCTTAAAACAACGAGATCTAGAGGATTAGCTCTAAACTCTGAACCTGATTCTAATTTGCTTTATGAGTATTAGTTTTTCCCACGTGTAAAATGGAGATATCTCTTTGGTGAGCACAGCTTTGATCAAGCAGACACCTACGTGAGTTAGATGCTTGTTCCCCTACTCTGCGCCAAGCCATGTGTGTGCTCCTGACAGGAGATGCAGCTCCACTTCTTTCCTGCCTCAGATGTAAACAGCAGGATCTCTCATCTGCAAACAGGTAGAGTTCTTACAAATGCAGAGTTGCCATATGGAGAACAAGAAGTCCATGTGTTCTTGTAGTAATAGATACCTCAGTCTGTGCCTGCTCATCTTGGGTCAGCCTTGGCTGTCGTCTCACTTGTCTTGCCTCTTTGGATACAAAGCCTGGTCCCTTGTGCTTCCTGCCATTGCACGCAGCCTCCCTCAGTCTGCTGTAGTACACTTTTTTCCCTGTTTTACCAAGGTCTCTTGATTTGTCTTCATTTTGTTTTAAACTCTGAAACACTCGTAATGCAATTGTAGAGCTAAATAAACACTGTATTATGTTTGGGGATATTGCTTTCAGGAAAAATGGTCCAGTGCACAAATTGATAGTGGAGTATACTGCACTTAAGAAAGATAGACTGCACACTTACTGTTTGCTGGAGAAAAAACTGCAGGAATTTCTGCTTCTTTTTCTTTGTTGTTTTTTTTTTTTTTAAGTCTTGTTTTTTTTTTGTCATCTATTTTTAGAAAGTGTGTGTGGTGTGTAAAATACCAACATCCATAAGACATTATATTTTAAAAAGCACATGTCATCTCTGTCATTTTCCAACCTGCTTCCTGCAGGAAATCCTTGAGAAGCCTAAAGCAATCCCATCTCCTCCTCCTTTTTTTTTAAGGTTACTGGTATGCCTTTTTAGAAAAAAAACCCCAACAGGTTTCTTTTGATCTCAGTACCAATGAAAATGAACAGTAGGGCTTTTCATTGGCTGCTTTTTATCTTGTCAATAAAATGGTGTTAGGGACAAAAGGGAGAAGACAGCGACCAGCTTCTTTTCTACCACCGTTGTTTCTCTTTCCTAACTTCTTTTTTCCTTTTTCACCTGGCCACCTCTCTGTCTTTTGATTATACGGTCCTTAGAAGCAGAGGCTGTGCTTCCTTGAATGTCTGGAAATGAGACATCATATTGTGAGTGCTACCACAAAGAAACAAGAGAAACAAAACAAGCCCCAAAAAGGGATCAATTTGCATACTGTGTCATATAAGTCTACTGTACTCCACTTCCAAGTCAAGTGTGACTTGGAAGAAGATATGAAGAGAGGGGACAGGTAATGAGAGGGATTTAAAGACACACAGCTATGCAGGTAACAGTTCCCTGGGTGGAGTTGTACCTGGGAAGATAATAGATCCAAGATTTCTATTTCTTCAAGCGTGAGTCTGTACTGCTTGATCAAGGACTGGATGTATTATTTGAAGCAGTATCAGGTTCATAAATCTCCATTTTCTGGTCACTTTAGGGATCCATACTTATCTGGTGTAACAGGTACTCACATAAGCTGGAAGTCATTGCTGAAAATGCACCTTCCAGAGAAAATACTCAGTTGTGAGTAAAACCAAAAGAGTATTTCTTAGCACGTGGTATTCTAGCAAGCTAGCAGTCTGCTTATATCCTCTTACAAACAACTCCTGGTTATTAGCAGGCATATGCAAACCTCATACTAACGTGTTGGCCCCTGAAAAAAATCCATGAGTTTGGAGTTGAGCCTTTTCATTTATTCTTCTGAAAGTTTATCTTTCTGAAAAGTCCAGAACTGTAGTCCCAAGAGTCCAAGAAGCGTAATTCACCCTACAGCTTGGCAAGGTTCTTTGTGAATTTTTAAGATAGAGGCTTCCAGTGTCCCACAGAGGCTTGTGAGTGCATGGCCCCATTAGAAGTTAGTGAGACCTTTGCTTCCATGTTGTATCTTCCTTATTAAGAACATCACTACTTATGTTGCTCCCAAATAGTTCTTGGAAAGGAAGCACTGCAAATTCTCAAATTGCAACAGCAAGAGAGCTAGAAGAACTCGACTGGTGGTCAGAAATTCATTTTGAGCACAAAAAAAGCAAGTTGCTCACCCACCTCAAACCCAAGTGTCCCAAGCATTGCTACACTGCCCGAGGTTAAATAAACCATCACTTCATGGTGGTTTTAAATCCTTCATCCTACTTTTGTGGTCTCAAAAAATTAATAATAATAAAAAATGCAGCTTGGATACTTGAAGACTTACTTAACTGTGCTGACAGCTCTGGCAATCGGGTGGTTTTGTCACTTTGCCCATCACAGGTAAGGGCATGTCTGCGAGTGCAGAACTCAAGTAGTTATGTTGTTGGAACTGCAGTGGTCCAAGGATATAATGAGGCAAGGGTTGTAAGGAGAGATAATATCTTGTGCTGGAATAATTCAAAGCTGGGGGGTTTTTATGGCTCTTTTCACTTGTGCTTCTGGCTCATACAAAGAGTTGCTGGCAAAGGCCAGGCACTGTAGCTGAGGAGCTGCTGCCTTCCACCTCTGCCAGTCTTACTGTGGATAAAGAATAGACCTTGAAGCTCCAGAGCCCACTATGAATCAGGGGGGCCTTATTGAAGCTAAATGCATGTGAATGTTCATAATATGATGTTCCTAATAAAGTCTGTTTCTTTTGAGTAGGTCCCATTATAATGGGTAAGAGAAAATCACTTAAGTAGAAATGCATGTTTTTATCATTAACTTCTGTAGCTAAGCAGAGTTTACTAGAAGAACTAGATTTACTTTTACATCTTATTCCTTCTCTCTCTCATTTTCTGTCACAATTCACTACGTTCATCCTTACTGTGGCTTTATTATCTTGCTGCCAAAATTAAAATGGTACTGATGATAACTGATTTTCTGGTGGTTGTGCTGACAGATCTGTGATGTTGAGAGGTTTGCATTCTTGCCCTCCCTCTGAGTTCCCCCTCCCCTAAGGGGCGTCCGTGCCAAAGAACAAGCTCTTTGCCTACGGCACTCGTCATTGAACCTTCAGATCAACCAGTTAATATTCAAAACATTTTCTGTTTAAATTAAAAACTTACTTCTTCTTAATCTCCCTGTTCCCCGCAAAAATCTCAGGCTCAACCTCTTATGCTCCAAATCTAAACCCAAAGGGTAAGTGATCTTTACTGTAAGAAACTAATCAGATGCAGGAATTTACTTAATAGAGAAATTTTTGAAATAGATCTCTCCAATAATAGAAACGGAGAGCCTCAAAACACTTCTGTGCTTTTTGAAGTCTTAGCAGAAGGTATCAATAGACATCTTCTGTGGGAAGGATTTAGCCTAAAATTTATTGAAATCCATCCATTAGGCCCAAGTCTGTTGACTTCTGGGGGCAGCTGGTCCCCTGTATTATTTATGTCTCTTTGAAAATCTCAGATATAGTTTCAGATTTACAAAACAGAATTTTATTTTGGCAGTGGTCCCATGTTTATGCTGCTCATACGCCATGTATTTATATACTGTATAACTTGGATCATGTATGTATAACTGTCCACTGGATTGCTGGGTTAATGAAGTGCAATGTCACTGCATAAAGGTATTTCCTTCATGGATGCATTTAGAAAAACACCAAGCATAGTTTAATGATAGCTCTATTTATTTCCCTTAAAAGGCTTTACAAAGGATATTACTTATTGAGCAGCATTAGGTAAGTTGGGAGGGAGAACTGAACATTTCAGAATGTTGAAACTTATTTTCTTACTGTTGTGTTCAAAGGCAAATTGCTTTCGTTTTACTTTTCATCCTTTTTTTCCAATCCTTCCTCTCATACCTGCTTTTCCTCAGCTGCCCCATGCTCAGTAGCAGCAGAGGAGGACATAAGATTGTGAGAATACAACAGGATTTAAAAAAAGAAAACTTAGTTGGGGGATTTTGAAAAAAAGCAAAGGGAAATTTTGAGAACCAAAATATTTGGTACATGTTACTGGTTCTACCTGCTCGTTTAGTAGCTCTTAAAATGCAAAAGCATAGGTAGCCCTTTGTCCAGGACCTAGCTCTGTGTGGGCCTCCTAAACAGTTGAAAATTCACATCTTGGTATGTGTGTCCACATCTGCCTTTCTTAAGGTCTTGCTTTATCTTCTGAATGCAAGGGAAAACTCAGAACGTGGTGAATTAACCTGTTGCTTCAGCCAGCTAAGGTGTGCTGGTACATGTGTACTGGAGACCCACTGCCTGTCGGCATCAATGAACTCATGAGGACATGAATCATGTATGTTGGAAATATCTTCTTCTGAGGCAGAGGAGCTCAAATTGCCTTCTCCTCTGGGTAGGTCAGGAGGGAAGTGCTGGTTTTGGCTGAAGCACAGAGCCACGGGTTGCTGACGGGCAGTTAATCTCCTTTGCTGTGGATGCAGGTACTTAATTCTTGCAAATGCCAGGCTGTAAGAGAGTTAGAGACTGGGAGGGAGAGGAGAGCAGATTAAAGTTACAACATGCTTAAAAGGCATAATATGGGATTGGCTCTGCTTTGGGGGGCTGGGGAGGTGGGGAAAGGAAAATGGAGACAAAACAATGTATATTTTGCTTTCTTTTCATTACTCTTTTTATGGGCTTTTTTCCTCCTTGACCGCTTCCTCCAACAAAAGGACATTTTTTCATCAGGAATTTCTCCATGCCTTCTTTGGGGAATAGCAGCATTTTTCTCCATCTCTCTAATCCACTTTCCCCCTCTGCCCATATTTCACACCTCTGAGAAAATCTGAAAGCACTTCATTCCTTACCCCTCGTCAGTCGGTTCGAAGTGTCGTCAGGGAATATCACCGAAAGCTGTTCTGCACCAGAAGGACAAAGCCTCTCTGCAGCTCTGTTTTGCTCCTTGACTCCCAAAGCAGTTAAGTCCCAGGCTTTTATTTCCCAGCCTGGCTGAACACTGTGCACCATGTCACCGGGAGATTCCTTAACCTACTCAGGCAATTAACATCCCTCCTTTGCAGGGTTTCCATTAGGTCTTTCAGCACTTGAAAGGGCTGCAGTTCACTGCTGGAATGTCAGCATAAGGTTTTAATTTTGGAGTCGTAGTGGGAACTATGTCTATAGAGCTTTGCCTAGAAAAGGGTTAATGTGACAGACCCAGACTTCTCATAGAGTAAAGCAGGAAAAACTATTTCCATCATGGTAAATAAAAGTGCATTAAAAAGACATTTAGTCATGGGAATAAAAGCTAAAGAAACACATGCTACATTGGGATGGTTTATATTAGTGTCATTAACTCCTATGTTTTGGAATAACTCCCAGATGAAGGATTATGCTGAAAGTAGGAATTAATGGCACTAATGTAAGCCATTCTGTGTAGTGTGCATTTCTACCTTTGATTTCAGAGGCATGCAGTGAGCAGTCAGTAATGCAGCGAAGCTGTGCCTTGTACAGACCATGATTAAAAGTTAGTATGAACTACCCTTGCTTTGGGCCAAGGGAGCTTTATCCTGTAGACTTAAGACAGCTGGAAGAAGATTGGAAAATCCTTAAGTAACCTCATGTAACCTACCATTAAGGTCTTAAGCTACTCAAAAAGCAGTAACCCTCATTGCAGAGAAAAATTTGGTGTAGAGTGCTTCACAGTGGAGTAGCCCGCAGACCATAACAATGACTAAAAAGGCCTTTCCCAAAATTCTTATAATACTTACAACCTAAAATGAGCAAGGTCCTTTGCAGCTTTCAAGGAGACCTTTCAAGTAGAGGAACATTAATATCAGTGGTGGAGCACGGCTGAGCTTCTTGGATAACGCCAAGGGAGCAGTAGCAGTTGGCTCCTTTCACTGACACATCTGCTTCTTTGGGGAGTTTAAGGCCAGTAAATTTTCTGAGAAGTTTTGAATTCAAAGCTGTTTTGTTCTGTAGGCTGTGAATTCCACCACAGAAGCACTATATAGAGCATCAATAGGTGACTCAAGTAGATGCTTATTTTTTTCCATTGCTTTTTTCTAATCACTTCTTTACTGATTATTTGATTACTGTTTATGATGGGATATTGAAGTGTGTGAGCAATTTAGAAGCATAACTACAATGAACTTCCATCCTAGTGAAAATCCCACCTGTAATGTTTGTATTATTCATTATATATGCCACAGTAATGTTTTATAAAACACCACCTCTTGAGCACAGGCCCCGTAGCCCCAAGTATTGATGGTCCTACCTTTCTTGGGCCTCCTGCAGATGCGCTCATGTCCTCAGCATCCTGGAGTGCCTCTGGAGGAGAGGCCAGGAGGAAGATGCTGCTCTGTGCCCTCCAGCAGACTCCCTGGTTCGTGTGGGTGTCAGGAGAAGGCACATCAAAGGGGTTCACTTTGCCACCTGCCTCTCTCTACAGAGATAGAGATTGAGAAGTCCCATGGTCCTCACGTTCTTGCTGCCTCACATCACTCCAACTGATGAACCAGATATTGTGTGGGAAAGGGGCCATAGTTTTATAGATGAAACTTCAGTGGGGGTGTTTGCAGAGTTACAATTGCCAAGAATTTCTGCCATTATGAACTTCTGTTAGTTGCTTAAAATTTATAATACTACGATTGGGAAAAATGGTCTTGGGCATTATTTATTTCTTTGTTTAAAGCAGGGCTGTAACTAGTGATTCAATTGTTTTGAGTGTGTAGAAAAACACATCAATACGTTGTGGTTGGTTTTTAATATCTACGCATGGTATCCCAGTGTGGTCTGCTGGAATTGTGAAAAGTTTAGTGTAACAGAAGACATGTACTCATGTCTGTTATCCTTTTAAAAGTTGTTTGGATTATAGAAGGATACACAAAAAAAGCAGAGTCTTAATTTTTATGAATGTGCTAACTTTAACAGCCAATTGAAGATGTTTTTCTTTTAAACAACTGTGATATTTCTTGATTCATACCCAGTTTCAGACAAATCCAATTTTGGTTCTTTCCCTTATCCTTTCTGAAAGTTTGAGGTACAAGTTGGTGATCTGTAGGAGTCTCGTCTGATTTTGGCATTATCATCTAGTGCCTCTAGAGGCATTAGATAGAGATCTTTATAGACCTATGTAGATCTTTATATATCATGTTGTCTTGGCATCATGAGCTTGTAAAACCTCTCCTACAAGGATTGTGGTGTCAGTGGTAAGCTTAGAGAGGAGTCCACCTTTTAGTATTAACTCCTTTCTCCTTCCTTTTTCTCCGAGTAAAAGGAAATCATAAAAGGAAATCATAAAGAATCCTTTCTCAGCATTACAATTGTATGTCTTTTATTGATCCTTCTATTTGTAATAAGGGTACGCATATGTTAAACAGCAAAATTATGCATTTTGGTTAACTTCAGTTGGTCTAACTAAACTTTGAAATGGAAACTAACTTCACTGAAAGCAGAAAGCTTCCAGACTAATCCTGGAATTACACACTGGATTTGCTTCATGGAAATAAGTGTGTTTAAAAAATTACCTCGGCTAAGTAGGTTTGCATTGTTTGAAGAACCCAGGAATAATAACTGAGTTTAACCCCTTCCATCTGCCAGGCCCCTTTGTCCTGGGAAAGGGAGGGTGTTAAGGTCAGCGTAGCTCATGCGTGCTACGGTAGCGTGCACACCACCCACATCAGTGTCTTTTAGACCACTTTCAGAACCAACCATTCTGTACAATGTGATTAAAAATAATTATGAATACAAACTAGCTTCAGTAAAAAAAGGCATTTGGGGTGTGTTGGTGTGATGGTTGCTGTGGGCTTCATGCCAGGCTATATGTGTTCAAAGCAATGTGGATTCATGAGGTCACTCTCCAAAGTGTAGGATCTGTAGTGTGTGTGCCACTGTGGATGTTAGTGTTGGGTATAAATGGAACATCCATTTGCTGAATTATAGATGCATAGCTTGGAGATGAAGGTGTCTCCCAGTGAAAACAGCTGAAACACCCCCGGTAAGGTAGCTTGGGCTAAATAAAGGTCCTTCAGAGTAAAGTGGGAAGCACGCTGCGGATCGCAGTGACGTGTCCCAGGTTGTGGGAGCTGCTGGGGCTGCCGTGTTCTCTACTTGCATGTTCACGTGTAGCCTTACTCTGATTCAAGAGGTGATACTGTAAGACTTGCAGAAAAGTCTTAAAAGCCTTTTGTGTCATGGAAAGGTGAGGACATGTTTGAGCAGGGAGCTCCTCCTTGGCATGGGCACTAAAGCTCTGATGAAGCACATGAAGGGAGTAATAATCTTACACTGAAAGCATAGCAGCTCGGGAGATAGAAACTTGGCTTTGTCTCTGGTTTAGACTCAGTCTGTCCACAGAGACCTTCTCTTTTCTCTGCCTCATTACCCCATTTGTGAAGCACCTATAAATTCTGCTGCTTTTCCTTACTGGGATTTTGTGCTGTTTAATTCCTTGTGATAGCCTCACATAGTGCAACGAGGAGTCCATGTAGGTTCAATAAATAAATGATGAACATGATTATTTCTCTTCTGTTTGCATATTTACCAGGCTGTGTTCTTTTGTGCACTATATTTAGTGCAGAATTTGCAATGAATTGTGTTGCAGCAGCTTTTTCAGTGGCTTCAGAAAGGTCACAGTGAGTTGATTTTTACACTATATCATTTATGTCTATTTTGCTCTGACTTTAAGATAGAACTGGCTTTGCTGAGTGGTGACTAAATGCCAAAAAAACCCCCATTCTGTTCTAAGTTCAGCCTCACTTTTTTCCCCTTAAACATATCATTCTTTCCAAGTGAATTTGGAGAGAAGTAGTTTACTTTTGGATGATGTTATACTACAGCCTTAATGCATCCTTCTCAAATGTCTGTCATCCTAGAGAAAATGGCTTCACATTGTTGTTGTTTTATCCAACCTTTTAATGGTTAAGAGCATCCTGTCAGTTTCTCAGTGTCACCATTAAGCACTTAAGAGAGGGAGGGAAGGATGGAATATATATGTATAATTTTAGAATACCTTATGTACATACTGACATTTACCACTGTACCCTCAAAAAGCGAACAGAGACTTGAGTATCAAACGGCTCTGCCTGTACAGCTCTTGCCAGGCATGCTTAGCACAAGGAATGAAAGATTCTGAACATCTTCAATATTTATGCTTCACGAGGCAGTTATCCTCAGTTATCCTTTTAGCAAGTCCCATTTCTCCGTGTTCTGTCATGGGCTCATTTATACTAGGCTGATTTAGTGCTAACTGGGGAGATTAGATTGCCCTGCTTGATGCTGTCAGCTAAAACTGAGTCAGTGTCTGTATACTGTGGCCCAATTGCTCAAAGAACCTTACCCTTTTCTGTATTGCTCATTCTATTAGATACAAAAGCCTTTCTCACCCAGCTTTTGTGCTGGGGTCAATTAGCTCCTGAAATAGCTCATATAACACAAATAATAATGGCAGCGCTAATCCTTTGGGCAAGCTCAATACAATGGCCACTTCTGGCCCGGAGGACAAAGAGGGCTGTTTATCTTCACTGCACACAGTCTCCAGGACTTTGCCCAGTCATTTGCAGAAGAATTTATTATCACAGGGGTCATAGGTGGTTTGCATTGGAGGAGATTTTCTACCTTGCCACCATATGGGATGCCCTTGTCTTATTCCTATAGGATTGAGCAGCGCTTCAGGTGAATTGGATCACAAATATATATGTTCAAATAACACTATCTTAGGTAAACACGAACTTGAAAGACATTTAAAGTGAAGACTAACACAGCACATTGAATGGTCTTTCTTGTGTGCACAGAGAGAATTACAGCAGGAGTGATGCCTCCTGTAAGCTGCCCTCCAGCATGAGTCTCCCACAATAACAGTCGCATCAAAGTGTTTCAACAAAGGGAAATTACCCTCAAGACAGAGGTAGAGTCTGGCTGTGTGGTTATCATGTCCGAGCTCCTACACTCAAAATAACTTGATCTTTGTCTCTTTTTCCCATCTAAATGGTATCTTAAAAGAAAGAAGTGAACTGCTAAGCTGAATTAATAATAAGGATTTGCTATGTGTCCACAGAAGGAAAAACTTACTCCTAGCCAAGGATCCTGCAGGTTAAAACTCTTTTGAGCTGTGTTTTTAGATTTATTTAAATCCTTTAGAAGGGGACAGGAATGGAAATGCTGGCAAACCTTACACTACCTTACACTTACCTTCCCGGACAGAATTGATAGACACTTGATAAAGCATGGGAAGTATGAGAGAGCAGCTGCCAGGCAAGAAGTCAACTTCCTCAATCTTAAATATCTCTACTGGCTTTTTAACATCATAATTAGCATGCAGAAGTGAACCTCATACCCAGCTAATCTGTATTGCTCCTCCCTTCACAGGAGGTTTTGAGCTGTGATTCTGCTACAGGTATTGCTAGCTGGCATCTAGGACAGGAGAGGGATGATTTATAGCCCTGATATGTGAAAACAGCACTTCCCACTAAGCACTTTTCCAGGCTTGCCTATCTATTAATTTTACCTATTGTTCATTTGTTTTTCCTCGCAGTTGGTCTTTTTCCAAAAGATTGATGTGCCTTCCCATTACACACTGGGGCAAAATCTCCCATCGTTATGGGGATAGGTAGTTTACATTTCTCTTGCCTTTCTGGTTTTTGTTTGATTTTTTTTTTTTTTTTTTAAATTATTTCCTTAGATGTCCTCCATCTCATGTCCCAGAAGGCTCCTGCTTTCCAAGCAGTTGTTTCTTGTGGTTTTGGGGGGACAGTAGCTCATGAGTTCCTAAGCCCTGAGCTTTCTATAGGATTTCAGTAGGACCGAATCATTTAAGCTGCCATAGCTGCACACAGCCTGCAGACCCAGTGTGTGCTGGGAACTTCCATAGCCAGAGACATCAGCAGATTGGTAGGGTCACGAGGAGAGAAGCGTGATGGCTTTTAAAAAGTTCTTTTCCAGTGTTAGTCAGTGTTATGCCAATTATAGACCATCCTTGCTGGGAATTTGGATAGGTTGTGTTGCCTTTCTGTCTCTGCTGTTCCTCTTATCTTCCCAGAGTGCCATATGAATTGGTCCCAATGACTTTTATTTCCATAGCTTCTCTCCCTGTGCTTTCCCCAGTCTAATTTTGCCAGACTTTTTCTCCTCTTGCTGATGAGAAGAAAAATAACTGTAACTTTTCATGTTCATATAAACATTAGAGATGAAAGTGGATGAGAACAGAACATGGCAAGCAAGTTGTACCCGTAGTGTAACAACCATTATACCAATTGCTTTAGTTTAGTTCATTCTCAGTAATAAGATCTGCTAAACTTTCAAGGCTCAGCATCGAGGGAACTATCTTTTAAAAGAATAACAAGAAGATATGTTTTAAAATATCTCCTTCAGCCTTGGATAAATCTAAGAGTAGATGACATGTAAGTCTCTTGGGTCGCAACTTTCTGAAGCAAGTTGGATGAGCTTCCCCAGTTACTTTTTCATTAAAGAGGAATGTATAGTGCATGTTCAGAGTACATTAATGACTACATCATCAGTAATAAATTAGGTTGTTAAGAGCTGTATGTGATGCTATCAGATCATTGTAGCCATACTGCTTTCATTCTCTATTTTTAAGTGAATCTGGAGTCATATCTTGCGAAAGTCAAAAGCTTCTGAGGCTAGAGAGGAAAAAAAAGCTGGATGGCTGATTGGGAGAGAGTAACAATAAACTTCTAGAGAGAAGAAATAAAGCTCGATATTGTTTTTATTTCTATCTCACCTGATTTTTAAGTATTGTATCTGTACCTAAACTCCCATATGACAAGAAGCATATTCTTGAACAATGGAGAGAAGGTGCAGCATGGAATTAGGCATTCTCAAAAAGTACTATTTTAGTAACTACAGAAGCAAAATGTGGCTCCTGTAACCTGCTGGTAGAACTCTTGTATGGCTGACCTGCTCCCAGGCCCAACTTGGTTGGGCATTAGCTCTTGCCAAAAAATGTTGAGTTTGTTTTGTTCTTAATCTGACTTCCCTTTCACTGCAACCACTCAATTGTCCTCTCCCCGTGAATGCCATGGACCATCTCCAGGCTGGTCGTTCGTTTCTCTGCTAGTTCACATCTTAATAGAGCTCTTGTCCTACATCCTTTCCTCATTGATACAGGAACAGCCAAGCCTTTCTCTAATCATTTAGAAAATCAGCTGTATTTAGTGACTAAAAAGATTACTTTGGTCTGAAATATATCCTTCCCACATGCTGTTCTCCATTGCTTGTCCAGCTGGTTTAGTTGGCCAGTAGTCAAGTGTGTTGGAGAACCAAATCCTACATTAGAATATTGACCTTTTCTTTATTAGACATCTAATTTCAGCCCGTGAGTTAGGGCAGTTTTCCTGTATGAAATGTGCTCCCTCATCTGTTTTTACATATTCCAAAAGATGTTGCCGCAGAATTCCTGTCTCTATGTATTAACCTTTGCCATGAAAATATCCCAGCTTCTCTTGGGCAGAAGATTATTTATTTAGTAGCCTTTAAAGGATCCTGACATAATCATATATACTGGCTTATTTTTTCTGCCCCATGCATATATAAAAAAATCTGCTGATAGATTATTTCAGCTCTTACTGACCTGGGGAACCACACTTGCACAAGTGTATTTGGCTCCTTTTTTTGAATTTATTAAAGTTTTATATTTATTATAAATAACCGGCAGAATAAACACACACAGTTTAAGTAGAATTAGCTGTTTGGTTTGCTTTTTGTAATGAAAGGGGATGAAGATGTGCAAAAATACAGATCTTGAGCATTATAGTCTATTTTTATCTTGGCTTAGATCACTGAGAGTAGTGTGTAAACAGCACACCAATTATTTCCAAACAGCACATCATCGTCCTGCCACCTGTTTAAACAGAATTTTACAGCTGACAGTCATCCCCTAGAAGAGACTCTCTTCCAGGGCATATTTGATGTTCAAAGTTTGAAGTGTGAAATTACATACCCGTTGGGTTTTGTGTCCAGTTGTGCCTCTGTCTCTCCTTTGCATCTTAGTTTATTCACCAATAAATTGATGTGTATTGCTTGCCTGTCTCACAGGAATGTTTGCAAAGCTGTTTGGTTAAAGAGATTACTCCCAATAAAATCTGTTTCTAAACATCTGAAAAAACTGGACAATATTCAGATCCCAGATGGACGTCAATGGCTTGTGTCCATGAGGGTTATTGACAGCAAGAATTGGGGTGGGATTTTCATAAGGGCTGAAATGTGGTTTGTTTTTTTTCCTTGTCTGCCTTAAATTTGGGTACTGAACTGTAAATCGCTGTGGTTTTTCAAGCCTAAGCTCTTACTTAGCATACAGCTGTATGAACAAGTTATTTAATGGTAAGCTAGTATGTGGATTTAGAAAAATAGGAGCTTCTCTGTGGTTGTTGGCTGTGTGCATACTTTTAGAACAATAAATACAGGCTAGCTTACCCAGCTTCTACCTGAAGGTGCCTTGTATCTTGGCAGGGGCAATGGTGGGCAATTGTAACGGACCAGCTGATTCCCTTACAACCTACAGACTCATTTCTAGTGTGTTATGATTAGAAAGGAGCTGGGGGTGTGTGTGTGTTTCATGCTGTAAAGAACTACCTGGCCAGTGTTTCTGGCTGCTTCAAGAGCCTCCATGAACTTCAGTCCCATCATTACTTCCTTCACATTCCCATCAATGCTTCCTTCACATTGACAGCAGAGCAACCCATCTGTCTTTTCTATTAACACCATAATGCAGGTTTATTTTAAAGAAAAAAAGAAAGAGGAAAAAAGTGATGTCATGGAGAATGTCTTCAGAAAGCCACAGTGGGAAGCTGCTGCTGGGTTGGCAGGTGGCTTGGTGCTGTGGCATTGTCCTCATATTGCTGCCTTGCTGCAGGGCCTGATGCTGGCAGATTACAAGTCTGTAGCTAGTCATTTTTGATCTATTTTGAACCTGTTTCTCCAGTCTACTGAGCTTTCGCTGGCCAGCATCAATTCAGACACATTGCAATTCCTCAGAACCTCTCCCCCATCAGATGGTTCGATCTGTGAGAAATTTAGCTAGAGGCGCTTAGACAAAAAAGAAATATTGTGGCTGGGGAAGCATTTAAGTTAGAGGAGGCAGCCAGGGCTGTTTTATTACTTAGACCTCTGTCACCTGTGATGACCCATGAGAGTGGAGAATATTGATCGCTTGTCACTCACGGCATTCAGTAGATTGCATTGACAAAGCTTGTCAGGCCTCTAATAGCAGGGTTAGTGGCCTTGGCTGCAACCCAGGGGAAAACTCTACAGTGCCTATTACTTGGCGGCCTTTAACTCTTACAGAATTGGGAGTGAACGTTGACAAAAGTGAGGGAATCATTTTGTAGTTACAAATGCCCTTTCCTGCTCTGTGCTTTGTTTTGGGTTTAATTTCCTTTGCTTTAAGACCTCTTGTCCTCATCAGCCACGCTGCTTTTGCTGAGGCAGGGAAATTAGTTTGGGATGTTTGCCTCTTCCACCAGCATCTCCTGCTCTTGCATGGACACAAATGGTCTTGGAGAAGCCAGATGGTCCATTGGTCCTACAGCTGCAGTATATTGCAACGTATTCTTGTAAAGGGAATGGAGAGATACGGAGCCCAAAGCTGAGCCTGATACCTGTAGCCACTTAAAAATACAGTTATCAGTCAACGTGGAGGGAAGGTTAGTCAGCCATGGCAGATTTGTATTTAGCTGCACATCTCTGTCACTGCCACCAGCTCTAGTTACAAAGATAGAAACATAGTGTGGTGGATTTATCTTGCCTTGACTTTATCTTTCCTGTCATCTGAGTGTAGGAGTAGGACTTGATTATTAAAAAAAAAAAAAAGAAAAAAAATATATATACTGGGGGAAGGAGGAGGAGAAGGCCTATAGCAGGTGGACTGGATGAATATTGTAGGTCCTTTCCAAATGAAATATTCTCTCACTTCTGTTCTTGAATGTGCAGCTTAGCTGCACGTGCAGGGGTGCTGGACACTGCATAAATGTTCAGACATATCATCTATGAGTACAAGATTAAATGTTCTTTGCTCATTGAAACTTGCAGTGAGATGACTTTTGTTTCTTTTCTTTGTTTTTAATTCTGATTTGTTTGGGGTTGTTTTTTTCAATTCCATGCTGGTATCTTTTCTTTGAGATAGCAGAAAAAGGTGGCATTTGAAATATATAGTTTTCACCAGTCTTTTCAAGAAAATGTGGTAAATAGCATGTAAGAAACACATTCTATATAGATGTTGAACAAGAGAGCAGCTGATAGAACTGCATATCATTTTTTAACTAAGCTGCAGTAAGTATCCATTGGGAAAGTCCCCAGCTGGAGCTTAAGAACACAGCTGAACTTTTCCAGAGAAAGAGAAAATTAGGGCTGTGGGGTTTTCGTGTGCCTCCTCTTTAGATTTTTTAGACCAAACTTTGTGTTTTGCTTCCAGTAATTTTCTTTGATCCCTATAGGGTGTGAACTGGTGGTAAATAATCTGTGTCCCCTTGCAACATGTTGTTCAAGGAGTTGGCAAGAAGCGTGAAAAGGTAGTTTGAGTTCCTATGAGATCTCCCAATCTGTATTGAATTGGGGGGCATTTAAAAGGAAAATCAGGATCATATCAAAACCCAGCATGTATTTCTGAATTTCCCGTGGGAACTGAAACGGCTTTTTTCCCACGATCCCTCAACTCTCCAACTGGTAAGAGACTGACAGCGAGTGGGCAAAGCTCATAAAGCACTTGTGTTCTCCCCCCAAAATACCCAATTACACAGCTGCTCATCGTGCCTTCCTCCTCCAGAGCAGCACGCAAGGCACCATGCCATCCTCCTAACTTCTCAATATCCTGCTTTTCACACGTTAAAGGCAAGATAGTTTTGTTTCAAAGATGCCCTGCTTGGCATTGTGGAAGTTAATGATGACATTTTTTTGCATCCCAACAGCAAAAATTAAACCCAGCAGGAATAAACCTGGGAGAAATGAGCTCTGTGGTAATTAGGCAGGTTTCTGAACATGCTAATCCTGCCTGAGCAAAGCATAAAAGCACACGCATGAAAGTGAGTGGGATTATTAAACATGCACTGAAATGTTTCTCAGTGTCACTACTCACAAACTTTCTGGATGGAGGATGAAGCTGGACACCAGGCTTTGAGGAGAGCTTGCTGCCAAAATATTTCCCTCCTTGCTATCCCCAGGCTTCAGGAGCTTCATCTCTGCCTCAGGATTGAGACTAAGAGCTGCTTTTTTTTGCATCTGCTGACCAGTTCTAAAATTCTTCCTATAAAAAAGCCTTTCAACTTTAGTAAAATGTATATTGTATGTAACGTGCCATCCTCTGCCCATCTGGGCACAGGCTAGCTGGTGGGAAGAAGAAATTAATTACCTGTGTGACTTTGTCCCAGATTGAAACTTGGCTCTGGAAAACAGATGCCAGGCATATTAATTCACCATATCACATTCAGCCTCGAGTTTGAGTTCTCTGTGAAAGGTTTTATAATTCATATAACCTGAAATAATTTACACCTAATTAGATTTTGTCAACTGAATAATTCTGTCCCACGCTGCTTCTGCAGAATAATTTAAGCAACTTCATTCTGTCCTCAAAATAGTTGTAAATGTCACATTAATTTTGTTGACATGAGCAACTTATAGGAGAGCCACTTGGCAGAATTGTTTGTCAGCTGAATGTGCTACGGGCTTTTCACACCGAGTGCAATGCAACAATGGACATCTTCTGTGCTGATATTTTATATAGGCTGTGAGACTGATGGTGCTTTTTATGATAAGATGCAAAGCCTGTTACATCAGAGGGAGGTCTGGTGATAGTTTGTGTGCCTTGGGTAAGCCAGGAACTGTGGTTCCTTTTGATTGTTGGAGAGTTGATGTGACTGGCAGAGCCTTCTGTTGCCTTTCTCACCAGCCTGAATGATCAGATCCTGTTTTGCAGCCTGGCCACTTTTGGGGTAGCCCAGAATGAGCCATGGGCTTTACCTGCAGGTCTACAACAAAAGACGTGGGCAGTCCTGCCCTATGCTCTGCCTGGCATGGGAGGAAGGATGAGAAACCATTGGCACATTTCGCTGTCACCACTATATCAGACAAAAAGTTTTGTGGATGCTCTTGAAAGTTGATGTTTGTGCAGGGTTTCAGTTAGGGTCAGCATGGTGGTCTTAATGCTAATAAAAAATTACAGAAAGTCAGTATGGAGGTGAAATGACCTGTGGTGCCACCCACGGGTGGCTTCCTGAAGGCATCATTCCCCATATCTCCCAGACCTGGCCCAGCTCCTGTCCAAAGGAGCTTGGTATGAAGCACTGTCCAGCTGGAGTGTGAACGAGGGGTGAAGGGAGGAGCAGGTAATTGGATTTGCCAACATCAGATATTAATTTTATGCTTTTCCTATTAAAAAAGTAGAATAAAATTTAAAAAATACCAAATTACATGCACTTAGATGAGCTTGTTACACAGAAGGGAAGAATTATTTACAGTTGTATTGATTATACACTTGCTTCTTTTGTTAAAATACTTGAAAGCTTGTTGCATGCTATTGAAGGGCACAGGTTAAGTCCTACACTGGATTGTTATGTGCTAAATAAATATGGTCTATTTGCCATATTCAAATGAGGGTAGATAATGAACATGAAAGTAGAAGACTTTAAGATGTAAGAAAATGTTGTAATAGCTTTTGGAAAGGAATTAGATGTTTCAAATAATTAAAAGAAATGGAGATAAAGCATAGCTTTTATGATTTTGTAAAGTGCCATTCAAATTTCCTTTGATATCTATGACATTTGAAATTTGAATCCTATTCTTTTTTTCGAATGCAATAGTTAAATACATATTTACAGCTGAATTATTGCTATAGGGTGTAGGCCAGAAAGTTTCAACTGCTACCTTGTAAGTGCTACTTGAAAGTGCTGCTACCTTGTCCCACACTGTTCATGTTGGGGGGTTGGAACTAGGGAGGGTGGAACTAGATGATCTTTAAGGTTGCTTCTGACCCAAACCACTTTATGATTCTATGTTGAATTTTTCACTTGGTCTCCTGATAGACCAGACTGTTGTACTGATGTTCATAGTTTGCAGAGTAACATGCCATAGTATCAGACCAGGAGCATTTAGTTATTTTTCAAAAAGAATGGAAATGTTGTAATGAAGGACACAAGGAAATGGCAGCTGCAAGGACTAGAGAGCATTCATTTGGAAAGTATCAGTGTGGGCCAAATCCAGATCTCATGTTACTGAATGGCAAAATACCTGTTGTCATCTTCTGAGCCTTGGTTTTGGCTCTAGGTTTTGAATGTCAGGTATTACCCGTTCTAATTTTAGTCCTTTAGTGAAACCCATCATTAGCCTGGATTCTCAGCTGAGTCAGTTGGTAACACCACCGCGGGTCTCTTCCCAGTGACGTGCCATTGCTGGGACAACATTCCATTGGTCCCCTTTCCTTCCCATCTTCCCTCATGTGGTAGGATGGACAGTGTGAAATAACAGCTGTTCCTCATCTCTCTGCTTGCACTTAACCACTGAATGTGTTTGAAGAGTTGGAGGATGTAAGGGAGAACCGCAAAGCAGAGCAGTGTGGCTGGCTGTCCATGTATGAAGCTGTCCTTTTTTCCATACAATAAATTGTACATCTGCACACTGACCCCCACTCTTTGAGAACACAAATGTGCTTCTGAGTGCATAAGAAAGTGCAGCCTTTGTGGCCATGCCCAAGTAGGAGAAGAAATCTTTAGACAACCTTCCCCTTATTGTTGAGGCTTGTCTGCAGCTCTTCTGAATGCTGTAATTTAACTGAGCCTGCTGAGCTTTAATCAGCTTTAATGATGAGGATTCATACTGGGTAACATTGTGGTAGTTTATTGGTTTTTCCCTTGAATTCGTCAAATTTCTTTTCTTTGAATAGATGGCAGATAGACTGTCACGTTAACTATAATTTTTAGCAACTATATTTCCAAGCAGCTTCTGTTGTAATATCATTTTGATCTATTTTTACACTATTCTTGGCAACTGAGGAAATAGGAGGAGATGGTTCCTTTGAGTTATTTTGGGTTAGCGGGGCGCCCACGAGCACACAGGTACCTGTTTGAGATGGTGCATGGACTATAACTGACAGTCTGGGGATGGGCCCATTTGTGTGATCAGCTTGAGGTTCCTCTTGTACCTAAATTGGCACCTGAAGCACTTGAGGTGGTGTGTTCAGGGCTCTGCTATCTTGAAGTGTTGTTATAAACTATTTCTGGTTTTGGCATTGACTTTCACTCTCCCTCTCCTAGGTAAGTGAATGAGATGATATATTTGGTATCTCTGATGTTTATCTCATATTAAATCCTGATACTACAATGTATTTTTTTTAATGGATCCCACTTGGCTATCACAAGGCACCATGTTGGTGCTTTGCTGTGCCCTCAGAGATCACTGTGTAGGCATTGTGGGCTAGAGGCATTGGGACGTATACCTGTAAAATTAATTTTGAAATGGATATGTTGTAAATTAATTATACTTGGTGGGTGGATTGTTTTAGCAAGAAAACCACAAAGTAAAAGGCAGTGTGTTTGGAGATAACCTAGACTGCTGGAGAGTAGCATGATGAGGTAGAGAATGTGCAAGGTTTGGTTCAAACCTGGTTTGAGCCGGGTTTTATTTGCCTTCGTTCAAAGTGAGCAGAAAAAGTGTATGCATTTTAATGTGTACATAAAGAAAGCTTTTCAAACAGATTCAAAGATAGGCACTATCCAGGCAAAATTTCTGTATGTTTTTCTGTAATAGTTCTAGGTTCCCTCTAATTAACTTGTAACACTTACATTATGCTGCCTTTATATGATACTGCAAATTATTGTAACCAGTGTGTTAGTTGGGAAGCCAACAAGGTATCAGGACAGTTGCTGATGCAGACACTGAACTTCTCTGTCTCCATGGAAGAACAGCAAAATTCCATTTCTCTGGGGATGTGTTTATTTAAGATAGGAAAACAAACTCTTTTTACCAGGGAAAAAAAACCCCTTTGATCATTTAGTCTGATGTTTTACATTCATCGCCTGTAGAGATTTATGTCCATTAACTTGCATTTGAAATAAAGCCTCTCTGATAGAAAGGCTCCATTATTGATTTAAAACCTTCCAGGTAGTGGAAGACTTACTGTGCCCAGATATAAGCTGTTCTAAGGTTTGATTTTTTCCTTCCCCTTCTAAAAATTACATTTTATTTTCCTTTTGTGTTGCTTTTCTCCCTCATCTCCAGCCACAAGTCCCTTGGAGATGCCCGGGACATGACTGCCAATATATTGTGGAATTCACATTTTGAGAGTCTAATCCCATTGGCAGCAGTCCTGACCTGTACTGAGAGATATGCAGATATGATGCTTCGGTGCCATTGCATGAATTATTGTGGCATAGATACAGACAGACCATGTTCAGAGCCATCAGGTCCTGCATAATTTACAGAAGAGCTGAGAAAGATTTAACATCAAGGCATTTACATTTTGTTGTTGGTAGGTCAACTCAGGACCTCTAAAGTAGCCACCTAATGACCTGTGCTTTGTTGTGCTGAACCCATGGATTTACATTAACACTGATGTTAAAAGTAATAATAATTAAAAAAACAGAGAGGAAGATGCAAACTGTGACACTGGGGTTGTTTTATAAGAGAAGTTTGTCCTGACAGATTCCGAGGAACCTATGTTGTAGCTTGGGTTTCTCACATTGAGCACATTTTAGCTATAAAGCTAATTATCACAAGAGTTTTCAAATGACTCCCTCCTAGTTCTTGTCTGGGTACCAATGGAGTCCACGTTCTGTTTTTGAGCGGATAAAATCCTCCTCCTGGAAGCATTTGTTTATCATATTACAGCTTCGCAAGAGCTGAGCTCAAGCCTGACCCGATGTTAAGTGTCTGTGGTAGATTTCATTACATCCATATACTGGAAGTCCTGCCAATATACTGGCAGCAAAATCCTAGTGGAAAATAAATGGCAATAAAAAAGAGAAATGATAGCCTCTGTGAGTGGTGAGGAGCAGAGCTTTATTGAGACTGGACAACCCTGGAGATGTCACTTGGCATACAGACACAAGCCTAAGAGAGTGCAAGTGAAAGCTGATATTGGAATAACGACTCTGTGGCACAGACAGGGGAATAATTTAATTAATTGCACCGAAATTTCTTTGATGAATAGTTATGTGGTGATAAGCATGAGGTCGAACAGTAGAATGAGTTTCAGCTTTTTAATGGGCCAGCACAGCTGCAGTTTTGGAAGTGTTCCCATTTTATGATGGGTTTTTTTTTATCCCCTCTCAGTTTTCCAGTGCTGGCTCTCCCCCTGCTCCGGGTGCGTAGTCGTGGCCGGGGCTCCACACGCACACACGGCTTGAGCACCCAGCCAGGCTCAGCTCCTCATCCCCTGCCCCACGCCGGCCCGGGGACCAGAGCTGGCCAAAGCCACTTGGCCAAGGTAGCCGCTTTGAAATCAATGCCAGATCGAAAGGAAATTGGAGGATGGTTTCTTTATGAATCCTGCATTTTTTTCCTATGATGCTTTTAACAGGGCCTCTGCTGCAACAGTTGTATGAAGATTTTAATAAAACTTTTCTGGTCCCCAGAGGAGGAGGCATGTCTTTGTTGTTGGAGAGCTGGAGGGAAGGGAACAATGCAACACAGCTGGAACTTGAGCATTAATCCTGCGATTCTGGGCCATATTTTCAGACAGATCAATTGCTCCTGGCTGTAACCAATCTCCAGCCATTTCCTCGCTGTGCAGGGCCGCATTTACAGTCACTTGGATGCTACAGCTTGACAGAACTTCCTGACTTTAAAGAACTGGAGCTGTAAATATCACCCGTCAGACCTGTGGCCACTGTCAGCTATGGTTTACCAGGAGTCATTAACTGAAAAATTAGGGGTGAGAGTTGTGGGTGGTGCTGGCTGCTTGGCTGGAAGCTATATTTAGTACCACTCTGTCCAAGAGCCTCTGTATGAGAGCTGCAGCCTGCCTGTTGTGAGTTCTGGATGGGTTGTGCAGGTTTCTTCAGGGGTTGCCTCTGCCAAGAGCTTGGAGAGAGAAGCCGCCGTGCTCTGCGGCAGGAGGGCAGTCAGGACAGGCCATGGGGAGGAATCCTCTCCAAGGATACATCCTTGAAGATACGCTCAGCAAAAGAGGAGACCCCTCTGCTGTTATCCCAGGCTTGGGTCCAGTGAGTAGTCTGCCAGAACGGATATGAACTCTTCAAACAGAATGAAAGAAAACATGTAAATAGCTGATAAAACCTGTCAACATCAAAACATTTTTTCAAATGTAGCGGAGCTCCAGACACCCTTGTTGTTGCATTATGTTCTTATTGCCCTTTGTTTTTTTTTTTAAGAGTAATATCACATTACTCTCCAACTGTAGCTTCCCACCAAAGTTCACGTTGTGCCTTGCAAATGTGCATTTATTGAGCTGGGGAAGCTGAGACCCTGATCCCAGCCTAGTCATGGCCTTCACATGGACTTTCCTGCTGGTAAATAAGAACTTAGTCTCTCATTGCAAAATTTATAAGTATACAGTGTCTTCTTTTGGATTCAAGTAGCTTGTAGCATGGCCTCCATAAGGACTTTTCTCCTAGTATCTTGCTTCTTTAAGTGCTTTGTGAATATATAATACACTGTGTGATGCACTGTTATCTTTAGTAGCAGACATTTGCCCCACTCTCCCTTTCCAGCCTAATTTATGTGACTGTAGTGTAATATCTGATTTATTAAGGAGGGTCACTGGTAGTATTGCATGAAAGTCTTACAACTTTGTCCTTTGCCAGCAACTAAGAGTAATGCGAGGGGAACCGCATGGTTAGTTCGGTTAGTTGGTCAGGTTTCTTTTTTTCTTTCTTGGAACTTTGCCCATCTTATTATGAGTTCTTTGGAGAAATGAAATGCAGCAGTAGCTTGAAGAAATCATGGACACTTTCCAGCAGTAAAAGAGCTCTGGAGTCAGTATATAAGCTTTCTCCCCTGGTTGCAGTTAGGAAGCCAGTTGACAGTATAATAGGCTTTTGGAGGGGGCACGATGGTTTGTATGTTCTGTTTGATGTTGCAAATACTGAGCCCTCGGGGAGATCAGGAAAAAGGATGTTCTGTTCTTTAGGAAAGGAAAAGATTAACCTGAAATGTGAACTGAAACTTAGAAGCTCTGCAAGACTTAGGTGCACCAGAGACAAGATTGCTTACTTTAATGGAAATATCTTCTGTCTTGTAGCAAAGGTAGGCAAATGTTTTTGCAAGGGTTTGGTTAGAAAAGTCATGTGTGTGTGTGTTTATATAGAAGTAAGAGCCCCAGCCAGGGCTCAAGGTAGGTGAATCCTGAAAGCAATTCCTTCAAGATGAGTTTCTGACAGTTTGGATGCTCCTCAGAGATACTTGTAACTGTTGTCAAAGAAAGTGAGGAAATCATGTGCGGTCGTGGTTTTTCCAGAGATTTCTGGAAAGAGCTCTTCTGATGCATTTCTTCTTTCCCACTTTTGCTTCCATTCATATCCTTGAGGAGATTTCAAGACAGGGCAGAACATCTACTGTCACTTTTGTTAGAGCTGTATGGGGAAAAAATATAACCATTTCCTTTGAGTTGGGAACATTTTATTCATTCTTAGTAAATATTGGTGAAGACAATATATGTGGGTCTTTGTCAGCAGAAATTGTTGCTTTCATATTTTTATCTTTACGTGCAAATTCAGATATACTGACAGAGTCAGGCTTTTCCATGAAAGCTTACGCCAGCGTGACAAAGTTTCATCTTGACTATATATACACCCCTTGCTTTCACTATTTTATGGCCATTGAACATGGTGGCTTATGACAGGTTTCTGATTCTCCAACTTGGGTGAATGTGATTCAGACAGAGGCACTGTGAAAGATGTTTGTCTCCTTTGAGTCAGTCTTAGTCTTCTATGTTGCTCACAGAACTTATTTTCCTTTTTTCCCTCTGTTTACACTTTACAACCCTTAGGATTTCTTTTCTTTGGGAGCAGATAACAAGAATTTGGGTCCGGGGGCTTCTTATAAGGGTATGTGCTATTCATTTTGTTTGGATATTATTTCTTTATCTTCTTTCTATGACTCTCCTTGTTTCCTTAAGACTCTTATTACTGAGTGCTAAAGTGATGGTTAACACTTGATGCAGGGAGATGCAGCTTTAGTGAGTGTAGATGGATGGGACATTGGATTTGCTGTGATAGGGAGAAAAGATGCATTGTTTTAATCCAATTTATACATGCACAGTTAAGTCAAAAATTCTGCTTCTTAAATAAGCTAGATGGCATTAGTTAGGCTTTCACTCATCCAAAAGGACTTCAGAGAATTGGAAAAATGTGATCCCTGGGGTGCTTGGTGCTTCGCAGTTGTTTTCATCCCATCTTAAGGATTTCTGAACTTGTAGGAGCAGAACCTGAATTTGGTGTACAGCATGTGCCTGTAATTGTGGATCTGCTTGTCTGCCTGTGTATTTATGAGGAAACACAAGATTATTGTCATTTGGTAAGGGGTTTATGGCTTGTTTTCCTGTATTTCATTTCCACTGTATTTACAGTTATAGCCAGATTCAATTGAATAAGTTCTTATTTAATGTACAATGATACCGAAACAACGAGTTCATCCACTATAACAGCCTATTTTTAGTGGACTATGGTAGCCATAACACCAAAGAATGAAGATACGTGAGCACAGTTGTAATTACACAATGGATCTTAATCTGGGGTGATATTGTGAGATCTGAATCTGTGGCACTTTTGAACTGAAAAATCAATAAATAAAACTTCAAGCACTCTCAGCACTTCAGATAATGGGCATATGCCAGGATTTAGCACCAGCTCTTGCATCTCTCTCAAAAATAGCACCCTGAGCTTTTAAAACTTGCCTGTCCTGCTGGAAATTCCCATTTAGCAGGAAAACTCTGCTGAGCAAGGCTGATATTCTCATCTTGTAATGTTTTCCTCCTTCAGGGTAAATGGCGTTTCCAGTTCCACAGACTTGTATTTCGCAGAAAGGTAATGGGGAATTTTTTAGTCAAGTTCAACATTTTCCTGTTTAGCTGAAGGAGTTTTATGTTTTCAGAACACTGTGTGTTTACAGAAAATACTGATTATCTTCACCTCTGCTATATTATTATCCCAATGCCATTTTGTTGCAGCTTTATACCCACCTAAACTTCAGAGGAAGCGTAGGCTTTAATCCAGGCACAACATTCAGATCTCTGGAAGACAGAATCTGCAGCGGCTTTATTCCTTCACTTCTCCTTTCCCCTCCACCCCAGATATATTACATCAGTAAACACGACCCCAGTGATTTTCCCTATAGTTTTGTCATGTTATTCCCCTAGCAGAAATCAAGGGAAAGATGGTGAGGTCATCTCACTGAAAGACAGGCCTTTCTCTTAAGAGCAAACTTCCACAAAACTGTTACGGCCATTCAGCTTCGGTGCCTCCTCCCTCTCTGGGGTGATTTCTCATTTTTATGTAGTGGGACATGCTCAATTGGATGCCCAGGGTTAGGCATTGTGAGTAGTTTAAAGTCATAACTAGACACTGCATTGTAACTTCAATGGAAATGTGCTCAGTTGTTGCTGGACCTGATGGGGCTGTGATTTAAACCTGCTGAAGTATATACTTGCCACAAATACCACCACTGATTTCAACATGACTACTCACAGCACCAAATAGTAAGAGAGCTTCGTGTTCAGGGTTCCTCATGTAAGTATCATCCGTGGTGCTCCAGGGGGTAGACAGCACCCATTGGAGGTGCTCCCATTTTCTCAAAGGGAAGAGATTATGTTTTTCCAGTAAGTGCTGACTCCTCCCAAGCCTGAATCCCAGAGCCAGGCTTGCAAGTGTTGCCTAAAGTGCTTGCTATCCTGAGAACTTTTTCAAGAACTGTTAGAAATCAGAGTAGGGAGTTCCAGGCACTTCAAAGTATTCGTTAATGAAACTTTGGCTAAAGCAACGTCTTAAAATAGAAAGCAGAATCAGCGTGCTATCTCAAAAAAAGAGGTTTTTTTCCCTTAAATCCCTTAGAATTTATTAGGTGGGTGTGAGCAAAAAGGTTGGCTCCTATAAAAAGCTAGCTTTGTAATGATTAGCAAGGGCCCAGTATAATTTAAGATATTCTTTACAGTTTATAAATACGGGCTCATAAAAAGCGTAGATATAAGGAAGCTGTGACTTTAAGTCATTAGAAGCCCAATGGTTTGATAAAATAACAGGAAACAGACAATTTATTATGAGCAATCTCAGTAGCTCTGGATTATCTATAAAACTTTTATGGCCCTCCCCAAGTGGCAAGAGGCCATAAAACTTGCCTGAATGAGGGACTTGTTAATTTACTTGTTAAAGCAAATTAAAAATTTATAAGCGCTTTTAGGTAAATGAGATCTTCTCTCATTGCTGCCCTTGCGGGCTCAGGAGTCCTAGGAGGAAAGAAGTGGTTGCGCTCAAACATCACAGCAGAACAATAAAAGCTATTAAATTGGTTCAGTTTATTACTACAGAGCCAGGCAGCTGTTGCCATGGTTTGCTGTGGGATGCCAGAGGTTGACAGCATGGCATTTCTGTGGCCTTAAAAAGAATGTAATAACTGTGCTATTCACCCGCTCCAACGGCTCCTTCCGTGCCCTGCTCTTTCCTCTGCTTTTCGTGTAGAGCTCTTGAAGTCAGTCCTTTAGCCTGTCGCCAAAACACCATCTCCTTTTATCATTCCTCATCGTAGTTGTTGTAAAATAGGTTTATGAACGCCAGAAAATCGTGTACTGTTCCAGCTTGCCTAACCAGGACACTTAACAACAAAAGTCTTCATTTAATCCAATGCTCCTGCTGTAACTAAATGCAGTAGAGAGGAAGAAGGGCCTGGCAAGGAAAACAGGGCTGTTGGGCATCTTTGAGCAATTTCTGAAAGCTGTTAAAATGGATTTGAGAAGTGTTTCTCCAGATCACTTCAACAACAGCTTCTTACAGCAAATGAGTTCCAGCTGGGGAAGCATCATGAGGAGTTACACTTTGTCCTTGTAGCTCCAACTCAGAAAAACCCTATTTAGAAATACAGCTTCTATTGAAAGGTCTTAATATTTAGCAGAAGATCTGCTTCAGGTAAGGTTTTGAATGAGGAGAGATCTAAATCAAGCTGCAGTGAACTTGACAAAGCCTCTCCTGAACAGTTCTTCTATAAGCAGCTTGTCTCTACTTGTAGCTATTTCTCTTTTGTTCAGGAAGTATCTTTTACAGATTTAATATTATTTATACAATGAGTTAACAGCACTTCCACGGGGGAAAGAGTGGTATAAATTCAAAAGGTTTATGTTGTGAACACTTCAGGTGATCACTACAGATACTTTCAGGTGTCGTAAGACTGGCATCCAGAAGTAAGCCTGCCTTGAATAGTCAGTTGTCTAAACACAGACCACAGCTTTTAATGCACGTTTCATCCTCATGTATTTCATTTAATACACATTTCATCTCAGTATGGTTTGTATGATTATATAATTCCTAATGGATATTGCAGGTGCTTTCAGAATAGGAAATAATCGGTAGGAGAAGGATGTGGAGTACATGGAGAAATCTAAAAGCGTGGCCTTCAAGATAGGCTTGAAGGAATTTGGGCAATTTAGTTTTAAGAAGAGAAAATGGAGTGGAAATACTGACAAAAGTCTTCAAACACAAGAAGATTGCTGCAGAGGGGAAGGGAAAATTCTGTTTTCCATATCCATGGTAGATAGGACAAGGTCACGCTGCAGGTAGGAGGTGTAGTTAGATGCATTTTAAAGGTAAAGACAGTGAGACACTGCACTGACTCACCTGCAGTGGTTGTAGAGGTCACTGGGTGTCTTTAGCAACAGTTTGGGCTAGATCAGCTGGTTGTCTGCAAGGCGTGTATGATGCAGGTACAGTTGGTCCTTCCTGGGCTTAGAGGAATGTGCTGTGGGAGTCTGCATCTTCCTCTGGTTTTCTGTGATTTTATAACACAGACACTCCTCGGCGCTCATGAACTGCAGTAGGTAAGATGAGTACTCAACTACTTCAGGCAATGCTGCCCCAAAGTCTTTATTTCCCATGTGGTTCCCCAGTGAGAGACAGATGTTTAGCAGGACTCTTTTCCTTCGTGCTGCTAGACCAAACAAAAGCTTACAATCTCCTGGAATTCAAGTATAGCGATAGTAATATTCTGGCACTTCCATCACTTGATAGTTGTATTATAAATATTTCATGGAAAAACTGAATCATAAAAGTATTATTTTTGTAGTGTGCCAAGAGTAGATCCAGGCACTTGGAGCATAAAAAGTATGAAAGTCACATTTTAATATTGTGCTATCCTCACTAAGTACGGTGTTAGTCTGAAACTGTCTGACATATAAAAATAAGGCAATGCCTCCAAGGTATATTAATGGTGGTTATATGGCTAATGGTTACATGGCAAACTCCCAGTACATTCATTTTAGTGCACGCATTTCTCTGAACCCGATAGAGCTGGCTGGAAGGGTCTCTTGAAATCCCATATGGCATCCCCA
Organism: Brachypteracias leptosomus; assembly: GCA_013401335.1. NCBI lineage: Eukaryota > Metazoa > Chordata > Aves > Coraciiformes > Brachypteraciidae > Brachypteracias > Brachypteracias leptosomus. The sequence continues at coordinate 106,962 of VYZX01021052.1, read as the reverse complement.
GGGACACTGCTTCAGCCATATTTCACTGAACCAGAAGTGGATGTAAAATGCGCCAAAAGCTCGCTGTCTTTCAGTGGGTTACCCTCCTGCCTCTGCCAGGCATATCTGAAACTCCCAGCCCTTAGCCTGGGAATTCATAGTGATGACAGTGCTTGAAGTTGAATGATTAATCTTTCATGTCCTTTCATACCTAACTACTGTTCTGGTTCCAGATTTTGGAAACCTGAATTCCAAATGGGTTTGTGGGTGTTCTCAGCCTTTCTGGATCTGGCCTTTAATCTGTAATAACCTATTCCAACAAAGGAAAAAATCAAGTATGGAGGCAAAGAGACTGCTTTGTTCAGGCTGAGCCTTTGAGACAGAGACAAGCACTCAGAGCAGGGCACAACAAGGATGTGATGTGTTTTTATTGTAGGTGGTCTATTACAGAAGTATCTGTGGAAATGCATAGCTATTATTGGAAGTGCGTTGAGCCCAACATGTTATTTCTGGCATATATTAGAGGGAGGGAGATGTCTTGGAACAGCCAGTGCTCCATTGGTAGGGCATCAATTGGCAAGTAGAAGACCCAGGTTCATGACCCTGTTTCTCCTGACTTAAGCAGGAACTAGAATGTGGGTCTCTCTTATTCTACATAATTGTAATGCAGACATTTCTTGGTGCACCATGAAACCCACTGAACGCCCCAGAATGAACCCAAGAGGTGGGATCCTGCAGCTGACTCCTTCCTTAAACCTGTGTTTTCTCAAGGCTTTTTTCAATGTTTATGAGTTTAGCCTTGCAATTCCCTGTTTACATAAATTACATGATTAAAAGCAAAACAGGAACCTGGATGGAGTGTGGTTCCTGTTAAAATCATTCCAAGTTACTTGCTAACTTAACCATTTCAGAAACCAGAGACACTTGCTGAGCTGCCTACAAGTTTAATGAACAGCAAGCACGCTATCCAAACCCATCAGGGAGGGTGCTTGAATTTATTCCTGAAGGTATTTATTTACAGGGTTCATTCATACAGTAGCTAGGTGATGACAACAAATACTGAGTAACATCAGCCTTTCACCTTACCCTGGGAGCAGTGGGAATGACTTGCCTCGGCTTAATTTCAATCATAACCTGCCAAATCGGTGAAGACCTGCAGAAAACTCATCAGTAGTTCTAAGCTGCATATCTGATTAGGGAACATGTGAATTAGCTTCACGTCTGTGGTGTAAAGACTTTTCTTTTTGCAGCAACTGGTTTTTGCATGGGTAGAGCTTTGATGAATACTACCCTATATTCTTATCACAAATGAGCAAAGGAAATAAATTAGAAGCTCATAAATATAGGTTTCTTATTGCCTTTGAAGAACTTTATTTCAGTAAGGTTTGCATGAGAATGCTCTCATTGGTTTCAAACAATGAATTTGGTTTTGGCTGGACTGTAAGTAATGCGTAAGCCATAACATCTTAAGTAGGTGTCCTTTATCTAAAGCAGATAAAAAGGGACATGAGATCTGCGAGGGGTTAATTCATATGTTCTAAATGAAAATGGAATTAGAAAATGAATTCCCTTCTAACATCTCTACTCAGCGTGCAGATCAAAGCCATCATAGGAGTAAATTTATGTCTGATAGTGTGGACGGTTTCAATGCACACTGGCGAAATATCATGCTGATTGCTGATTGAAAACAGTTGTTAATTCTCTACTTCACTAAATTCAGAGTGGAAAAACTTTCCTTAATAAAGAACAGATTGAAGAGAACCAAGACCTTACTGTGTGGAAATTAATGGCAGATGCATATACTGGTAGTTAAAATGTTTCATTAGATGTTAATGTCTTGCTGTGTTTTTAATTGTTCAGAAATTAGCCTCTAGAATATTAAAACCATCTGTTTGTTATCATGATGAAACAGAATACTTAAATAGTTATTAATTTTGTGGGCTTTTTTTTTTCCTTGTCTGCAAAACTTTGATCTGTTGAGATTTCAGTGGATGCTGGATGCAAAAGAGAAAAGCAATTTTAATACACCTTGGTGCCCCAAATATCGGCATTTGCTGCCTGCCACCCATATTTTGTATGCCTGCTTTATTTCACAAATTATTATTCACCAAGGAGAAGTTGACGTTTTTTAGTGCATAGAAGGAGTGTGCTGATGCTTGCTGAGCCTGTATAATGGTTGATTTAAACTGTAATATGGTACGTTTTCACATGCTGATACTTAATTTTTAAATCTTGTGGGTCATTTTAAAGCCCAAATATTTCAGAGCATAGAAGGGGTTCCATGTAGATCCATCAACACAGGGCTTTGTCTTCCTTCATTTCCAGTTATTTAACAACTATTTTCTTTTTTCTTTTTTTTTTTTTTAGGATTGAGTTTTGGAGTAGTTGATTTTTTGGACAGGTTTTGGGGTTTTCATTTTGTTAAATTTGGGGGGTTTTATCATGCAGATGAACAATAATGGGCTTCCTTCAGGTCCTGATTAAATATTCCTCTTTGTGAACATACATGGAATAGATTTCCAGCATAACAGTGAAGATACACTTATTTTTTTCCTCAGCTGAGATGAATTTAACTAAATGCTTAAGTGATGTCCTGTGGGGAGGCCATAACACGTATGTATACACAGCTCTCCATTGTGAAGAGCACAATTTATAACACATTTTGTAATGCTTGTTATACATGACTTAAGTGTCAAAATTTATTCAGTAAGTCTAAACATTACTTAGAGAGCCATTAACATATCTTTCCGAGTGATTTTTGACCTTTTCCTGAATAAGCACTTTACAAATTATTAAATGCCAGAATGAGGATTAATTCAAGTAACCATAATTGGATAGTAGTCCTGTGTTATAGGTTTTTTGCACTTATCTTAAAACAATAATAAAATTCCGCTTACCTAGTATATGACTATATTTTTAAGATGGGTAAGTTTAGCACGATTTTAAAGCATGTGAAGGAGAAGTCAAATTGGGGTTTTTATCAGTATAAGGTATAGAAGTCATTTGGCAAGTACTTATAGTGGGCACCTAGTTCCCTGGATGGATTCTGTATCCCTTGAAGCTAGTGGAACTCTTCCCCTTGATTCCAGTGGCTACTGGATCTTGCCCTGATCCCTTGCTTCTCTGTTGGGGCTGCCAACACAAGGGCTAATAACAACTGGCTGGCAGAATGATTTTCTGGAAATGATGCTGGTTTTGGACTTGGACTGAGGCAGCCAGCTCATCAAATCTATGAAACATTAAATCACCTTTGGTCGCTGTTGACAAGGGACAGACTCCAAGACGTACTAGGAGATTTTTTGATGTTTGCAAATAGGAAGACTTATTATTTCAATTGGCAAAAGTAGTCCAAAGTGAAAGCACAGTGCTGCAATATATTTTATGTTATTTCTCAGGACAAGAGAGTAAGAGAGATAAGCAGAAAGAAAGAAAAACTCTCAAAAAAGTAATGTAGATCAAAGCTAAAAAACCTACAACAAACTGGTATTATTAGGAGTTTGAAAGCATTCCGAATTTTTCAAACCACCTGCAGTTCTTGTTGTGTTAGTCCATGGCAAAAATTCAACCAGATTTAAGAAATGAAGTCAAACTGTGCTTTAAAGATGTAATTCTTCAGCTTTTTCTTCCTGGTAGTGCCTGAGTCCTTCCCACCCCTTCCCACCATCGCCTCTATGGTTGTGCCAAACTGAAGATCTCATCTGGGTATAGAAGCAATCCAGGAAACGAAAAAGAAAAGAAAAATAAATAACCTGGTCATTTCTAACCTGGCTCAGTTCCTGCCAAGTCCCAACATCAGCTGCAGCCATACAACCCAGGGAGTCTCAGGGGTCTGGGGAAAAGCCACCCAGAGTGACTAGGTAACAGCAGGGTTGGGCTACTTGAGCAGAAGAGGTGCTGTGAAACTAGAGCCTCGGGTACAGGAAAATTGTGACTTGTTAGTACCACAGAGGCCAGTGTCACAGAGCAGCACCTGGGACCGCCGGCAACCTTTCTGCAGCACAAAAAGCTGAAATACCTTCTTTTGTTCAAAGAGCTTCCCTCCAAAAAAGGTGGAGCGTGTAGCACAAAGGTTCCTCTAAGTGGCAACTTGGCATCTATCAGGAGCTAATCCAGATTTAAACAATTTAAACAACAGTTCCTCCCTTTGCTTTTCTCCTGAGTTATTTGTGATGACTAGCTTCTCTTCATCTCTAAACTCATCTCCACATCAATGACAGCTGCTAATGAATTCAGATGGTTCATTCCCTTCCCTTCTGTGCTTCTTCAAATAGATTTTCTTTGCCAGATACTTCAGCTCCCCTTTCCTGCTAACAAATGGGTAGTGAGGTATATTATTATGACTTTTGCTTCTATCATTCAAGCAAGAGGAAAATACGATATGTATAGACGCGAGTTATATGTCAAAATGCTTTTACTCCCCTGCCCCCCCCTTTTCCTTCACATTATTAAATTATAGAGAAATACTATCATAATAGCCTCTTGGCCAAGTCATCGAGAGCAGAGTTATGGTTCCCTTGATAAATTGCAAAACATTATTAAGTTTTGCTTTCTGGACTAAGAGTATTGGCATAAAAGAACATCAACCACAGTCATATTGGTCTTGATTGCTGCTTAATTGCTGCTTGTTTGTGTTAGAGATCATGTGGTTTGATTGATCTTGCCCTGCTTTTGTCATTATAGTTACAACTTCCTAGTTTTCTCCTTGTACAGAGACCACAGGATGACTTTTGAATCTTGAATAATTTATATAGCTGGCCAGTTAAACGGCTTAAAATAGTATTATATTTTTAAGCCCATAGCTCAACCTTCAAATCATTATTTATGCAACCAAGTTATTAAATATTTATTCTGGGCTTATAGTGAACTATGAAATAACAGGGCTCTTTTATGTAAACAGTGACAAGCATCATGAGGTCCATCCATGAATACTGATATTTCCTCCTTCAAGACATTTATTTACTTCTGTGATGTTAACTGGGTGTCAGATTAGTGGTCTACACGGAGGAAAAGACAGGATGATGGTAGCTGAGACTTAAGCAAGCAAGTACTGTCACTGATCTTTTTCAGGCTTGGTTCGTGGAGCTGCTTCTCATCTTTAGATGTTCCTATCTTATCCCATCTTGTGTCTCCTTTGTGCTTAAGGAGCAACCATCCTGTGGACTTGGAACAAGTGAAATTCTACAGAAACTACCTTGATTTTATGTTTCCCCTCATTAAAACAGATGGTGGCTCTTCAGCTGAATTTGCAGAGAGCTGTAGAGCTGCAGTGCTCTTAAGATTTTTCCACGTGGCCTGTTTGCTTTTTGTTCCGTCATGTGATTCATTTTATCTTCTTACTTAAGTATTCATCCAGTAAGTTATACATTTCAAAGTCAACCAGAGGCCAAGCAGAGTCCTTACATGGTTGGATGTCAGACACTCTGGGCTAAATGGGATATTATTTCTGTTCTCCTCTCTCCTTTCTGGAGATTCAGAGTAAAGGTCGTGTTTGCCTCCTCTTTCCTACCTCACCTGACCTTCCCACACAACAGAAACAACAGGTCCAGAGCTGAGACTGGGACAGAGTCCCTGAAGCCACAGGCTGGGCCCAGTGCCTGTCACCCTTGAAGCAAGAGCTGATAATGGTCAAGAGACCATTCTAACAAGGAGGATCTGGAAAGTCATTGTTGACAAGTGCTCTGAAATAAACTGTTCTTATGCAGAACGTTGGGGTAAAACTACCAGCTTAGAAAACAGTCCCTGATGGAAACTTTTACAGCAAATACATGCGTGCTGCTCCTAGCAGGGTATTGGGTGTGGGGTATGCAACTGTATTAAAAGATTATGTCTATGCCTATAGAAGTTAAAATCTGGTTTTGGGACACACAGGGCAGAAGCAAGACATATAGATGGTGTAAATGGGCATCACTTGGCTGAATAATTCATGGGATTTGTGCCATGTATGGATCAGAGGATGAATGGATGGATGGATGGATAGCCATGCAGACAAGGATGGTGCGCTTGGACCAGGCAGGAATAGGCACTAAAGCAGCTGTTTTTCTGAGGTGGTTTTTAGCAATACAAAGGCTAGTTTCACTGACAGGGAGCCCAGGGAGAGCCCTGGAAATCCAGAGTGGGATACAAAGGAACTCAGCAGCGGGACTGAGTAAATATTGGGTGGGACAGATCAATTCCGCCCTGATTGCCACTGCTCCAGCTGCCTCCGAGCCGGCCGGCCGGACCCTCACTCCTTATCCCTCTCTGCTGCACGAGCCTGTGCTGTGGGAGCTGCTTGGAGAGATTGATTGGTACAATGGAGTGCTTTGCAAGGTGTAATTTTAAAGGCTGTATTTCTCACTGTGCAACCATCAAAATGCAAAGGGTCAGGAGAAGCCTATATTTTTTTGCAATTCAGCTTTTAAAGTGTGCTGAAATACGCTTCATTTGTTGCAATTGCCAACAGCTTGCTGTTTCATACAGCTCTTAACAGGAGCTGGGGAGCCGAGTGAGTCTGTTACACTTTATATGTTGTATAATATATGTATGATTCTGGGGTGTGATGAGTTTATGCCAAATTTATCTTTGATTTCTGTATAAACAGCACAGAAGAAATGATAGGCTGCATTCTCTGTGTAACTTAGATAAAATAGAGCTACAGAGCTACTTCAGAGTACCTTCTGTGAGCGATATATCTAAGGTTGCCCAAGCATATAATGAAGGAGAAGAGGATCTGGAAATAAATGCCCCTTCTCTTTATCCCCCACCCCCGCTTTGGCAAGGATGCTATTTATTCTTAGCCTATGTTGCTTCTGCTGTTGCTACTGCGAGCAGAACACGATCACTTGGTGTTTCTGTAATAACAATGCTAAATAGCCAAGTTCTCCCCAGGAGAAAAGGGGTGTAGCTCTGTTTCTTTCAGTAGGATGTCTCCCATTTAAGGCAGTAGAGGATGAGTTCCTCTACTCCAACATACTGAGCAAGTGCAGCAGCAGACACTGGATCAGCTCAAAGGCAGCAGGAAATGACCATCAGTGCTTTAGAATAAGTAAGTTAAAGACACCTTTGGTCTGTGTCATGGAGCTAATTAGGTAATTGTTGATAGTTACTTGTTCAGGTTCTATTAGATTTAGATTTTTTTTTCGTCAACAGGAAATTGGAAAAATATGTGTGTGCATTTCTTGTTTTTCATGGAAAGAATTTTGGAAGAGGATAATTACTGTTTTCTTCTCAGAAGGAAACAAAAGATTAAATCTTACCTTTGTTGGTCTACTTCACTTTTACCATACAGGTATGCAAAATAAAGCTTCACATTCCTTAGGGATGTCAGATCCCAGGACGTTGGCTTCTAGGCCTTGATCCTCAGCAGCTGATGATTTCTTGGCATGTGTGCATTGGTCGTGGTAAGATTATACATCAAGACCTACAGAGAGCCTCTCCTGATGTTTTATTGTATCTTGTAGGTAGCAACATTTTTCTTCCCTGGTGTGAAAAATGAAAAATGCTGTTGAGAGTCTGCACAGGGTGTGAATTCTTTGTTCATATTTATTGGCTAAACTCGTGTATTGTAAATATTCTTCCTCCTCATTGTCTTATCTCTGATTTGCTTTCCTTGTGCTGGTCGTCTGTTCAGGTAGGCAAGAGGATGGTGAATACAGCTTTGTTAGAAAAGCAGTGTAGAGGGCTTGCTCCAGATTCACGGCTGCCCTGTTGAACCATCTCTAAAGCTTTGGGTGCTAAGTCATATTTGTCTAACTTATGTCAGTAGCAAGATAGGTTTAAATGGAAGTATTTAAATGACAGCTGTTAATCATTATTTAAATCACCAGTAACAAGCCTTGATTTATGTTGTTGTTTTTTTCCTTGCTATGCAGCTCTCCTTGTGTTTGTTTTCATACAGCCAGATTTGTTCTCCATCATTGATAAAATATGTTTTCTTTGCAACCAAATATTCAGTCCTCTGTGAAATCTGCTGTTGCTTTTTTTCTCAATGATGGAAGAAGCTTCATGTGTGTGTGTTTGCTCGGGCAGGGCCTGGCTCTAGGTTAGGGTTGGTGGGGTATGGGTTCACGAAATGGGCATTACTGTGGTTGGTGCCCATGGGCCCCAGTAGCATAGACAAGGCTGCAGTGCTCTTGTGAGGTACATGTGTGAAAGCTGAGCTCACCAGAAAAGTAATGATTTTTCTTACTTATTCTAGGTGGAGTTTAAAAAGCAGCACCCTTTAACTGGACAGTGTTTAACACATCACCCTGTAATCCACTGATATTATACTTGTGATTCCTGTACTCAGTTGTTCTGTTGTTAACAATTCATTATGCTTCAACATGAATTGCCATGTTTTGAAATCAAAGTTAACAGATTTTATAGGAAAAATAAATTTCATTTAAGTGCAAAATGGTGTTACTATGCATAATTTGTTGATGATTTTTCTACCTTGGGAGGGGGCTTAGAGGAAATGCACTGAGATTTTTGGCCCTAAGAGCACATCAAGTCAAGTCTCCTCAGAGCTTGTGGTGACACTCATGTTAGAAAATAAATGAGCAAAACCTGTCAGGGAGTCACTTGGGTCAGCTCCTCAGCTGGGTGCTAGAGATGCTCCCAATGCTGAACTATGCATCAGCTTCAGAGGACTCTGATGCTAAAGAGGCTTCAGTGGTCCATCCCTTGCCTGTCACCCCATCTCACACCAGCATAAGGTGGTGCCCATGGCTCTGGCTTCCTCCCCAGACCTGTGGCTCCTGCATCATTGCTTGGAGCTGTGAGGATGCAGCCCAACACAGTGCCAGGGAGCCCCTCTCCCTCCCTCCCTGTGACCATGGGGGATGGGAGTGGGTGCAGGCTCTCCCACTCACCCAGCACCCTTCCCCCTGTGTGTGCTGCAAGCCAAACTCCTCCGGTTTGCTGAGCCCTGAAGAACCAGTGATGGATACCTGATACATCGTGCCGAAGTTGTCCAACTTGTTAGCTAGGATCTCGCTGGGTTCAGCTGGGCTTCCTCTTTTCTCATGGGATGAACTGGCTGTTGCTTCCTGGCCTTTGGCCCCTTGGAGCAGCCTGCAGTTGTCAGCAACTGTCTGATTTGCTGGTGCTTCTGCCTTAAATGCAGCACTTGGGAAAAGTATGTGACTGCCAGTAGCGACAAAAATTGACACCTTCACAGCCTGTCTTGAGTCTGAGCTGCTGGGAAAAGCCCAGAGAGCAAGTGCAGGGAAGCTCTGTGTATTTGAAGGAGCAGGTAGAAATGTCTTTGTCCTGTGTAGGGCTGTCACCCTGCTCACAACAAACCACTGTCATGGGTTTGGGACTGGGCTGTGCCTGTTCAGGCTTTCTGGAGTCAGTAATGGCACATATACCAGTCTGTCCACCAGCTGATCTGAGCTAAAGAACATATTCACCCAGGTCGGAGCTGGATTAGAAGAGTTTTGGACTGTCTTGCCCATGCAAAAGGTGTGAAAATAAGGAATGGCAGGCAGAACCAAAAGCCTAAAATTCCCTCCCTGCAGTGGGGTGATGCCACCCCTCAGGGAGCAGGTGTCCTCTTCCTCTAGGACTCTGGAAAAGGCTTAGCTTGCTGCCTGAGCTGTAATAGGGAGAAGTGTTAGTATTCATAACTTTAAAGTATAATGTAGTGAAATAATCCTTTAATTCCATATGGTGTGGAAACTCAGGCGCCTCAAAACTATACCATAGATTTACTGCTGCCAAATGGTATGGGGTTTTAAATTAAAATACATTTAAAAAAAAAAAGCTCAGAAGAGCCACATTAGTGTGTTTTTGACATGATATATAAGCTCTGTGAAAAAGGCTTTTGCTAAATTCACAGTAGGTTTATTTATTTTGCTTTTTGTTATGTGCTAACCAGGCACTGCTACTATGGAATTATCTAAAGTGGCTTAGGGATCCAGCAAAGCAAGCTGTGGTCCTGAGAGGATGATGCTCCCTGTAGTCTGGGGCTCAGCTGCCCTTTCATCCTCCCTTATGCTTCTTAACATGATCGACTATCTCTGTCCTTCATTCTTCTCCTTTCTGAGACAAAAGGCAACTGAGAGCCAGGTTGTTATGGGTTATCTTTAGGAGTGTTTTATGGCTTATGCCCCCTATCTTTTCATTTCACAGAAATGTCTGACTAATGTAGTAACTGTAGCACTATTCCTGTAGATCTGTCTTCCTCCTAAGGCTGTATATTTAGGTCTACTTTACCCTTTAACTTTGAGTGGCAGAAGGCAGCATAGCAGAGAGCTGCTTTCCCTGGACACAGATGAGTATTGTTTGCACTTTTGCTGTCACAAAATAGGGCTGAATATTTCCCTGGTTCAAAACCAGTTCCATCAGATTTCAAGTCACCTGAAGATCTCTCCATGCCCTGGAAGAAGAGGTACTGTCAGTGCTTACTATTACAGCAGTTTTCCCATTGATATTTTTGCATCTATTTTGGTTTATTCATAATCTTAGCAGTTTCTGGCCAGTTTCCTCATGACCTTTAGGCATGACCTAGTTTTTTATCATTTTTCTTAGTGAAATGGTTGCTCTGACTGTTGCCTCTCCTCCTCCCCTACCCATGCTATCTCAGTAACCCTCTCACTCTTTGTGTCCCTCATGGCAGTTTCCAGCTCTGCATCTATTTTGCATTACTCTGCACAGAGTGATATGTCTGATTTATTTATTTCGCTTGGTTTATGAGCAGCAAGTGCTTTTCACCAAGCCATGGTGTGCTGAGTTACCTCAGCTAAGGGCCAATCTCCCACCCAGCTGCTCTCTCACACTTCTCCACCTCAACAGGGCAGAGGGAGAAAAGAAGGAAAAGCTTGTTGAGTTGAAGACTGGTAGATCACCAGTTACTGTCATGAGCAAACCAGCCTTGGCTTGGGGGAAAATCATTTAATTTTTTGCCAATTGAAACAGATTTGGATGGGGTTATGGTCTATCTGTAACAGCTCCTCTCTGCCGCTCCTCTCCCCTGCTCCAGTGTGGGTCCCTCCCATAGGTGACAATGCTTGAGTATGAGGACACAGTTCCTTCAGGGAAGATCCACCTGCTCCACTGAGCTCTCCCCACCGTCTGTGGGGGAATCCAGCTCCTGGAGCAGCTCCAGCACCTCCTGCCCCTCTTTAATCCCTGACCTGGCTGTTCAAAGGGTGCTCCCCCTTTGTTCCCCTTTACCCCTCAGTGCTCAGGGGGTTTTTGCCTGTAAATAGGCTCCCAGAGGCACCACCAGGTGCCCTGATGAGCTCAGCTGTGCTGAGGCCGCTGCTGAACCGGTGGGAACTGGTGGGAACCAGCATGGCCAGCACTGGCTGCTCCTCAGAGAGGCTCTCACAGACCTTGCCTGGGCAGGGACAGCTGAAGCACACGGGATTCTTAGGACTCGTGTCTCTACAAAAGGGAGGAATGAACACCCAGGTGACTGAGGGTTTGGGGTTTTATTTTAAAAAACATTTTTGCAATGGAGCGACCTCACTGTTAGAAGTTATTGTTTGCTACCACTTTTACCCCCAGAGCGGTGAGGGGGATTATCAGGCCCCATAGCCTGTGATGTGCTCTGCAGTCACCCACTGGGAAACTGTGCCTGCTACAAAAAAAACTTTAAATTGACCAGTTTTGGAGGGTGGGGAAGACCTGTTGTTATTCTCACTTTCTGGGGAGGGAATTGGGTGTGGTGAAGAATCAGATGCAAAACCCTCTGCTGAGTCCCAGCCCAACGCTTCCACCACCAGCCGTCCTTCCAGAGCTGTTACTTTTTTCCTTTTCCCTTCATACTTTTAATAGAAGTGTATCTAGTTATCTGGTTCTGTTTGACTTTCAGATCCTCCAACAGATATAAAGACATTACAAAATAATAGGTTCTGCAATGCAATAAAAGATTTCCAGAAATGTGATGTGATGATGCTAAGAATGACGAAAAACTGCTAGATATGTTTTAGAGACACGAGTGTGCACCAGGGTGCCAGCCCTGTGCCGTTCTGGCTGGACAAGAGGGCTTGGGTCTCTGGTTATCTTTTTTTTTTTTTTCATGTACCCCATTCCTCACACTTGGGGAGTCCTTGAGACTGCACACGTTTGTTGTGAGTCAGCAAAACTGCTTTTTTGGGGGCTTGTGCTTTCGATCCAGAAAGTGTCTGTATTTCTTCTTTGTGAGACTCTATAGATGGATCCCTACATGGATAAATTCACTCCCGCTGTACAATGAAAGCGTGGAGTCAAATGTGCTTTCTGCAAACTCTTCTTCATTCCCTGCTCAGTGCAAATGAGAAAAGTAATGTCTGTGTTGATGCAGGAGGCTCCTTAGTGAGACGCTCGAGTAGACATCATGGGAGTTTCTTGCTAGCTTTGCTTTTTGCAAGGGGTACCTTGACAGGAATGATTCAGGAACAAGAGTTGTCACTGTAGCACTTTGTTTTCCAAGGAGGACAGTTACATTTTTGAGGAGAAACTGATTTTAGGGTTCCCGTGTGCCCCAGAGTAATGCACCAAACATATGCAGTGTAACTAAGCATCCCATCTTTTATTCGCAGACCTTTTGTGGCAGTGCTGTTATTTCAACATTTTAATTTTAAGTGGTTGAATCTGTGCAAGTAGATCGAAAGGAACCATTGCAGTCCACATTAAGTGTTCTCTTGTGCGTTTGCGTGTAACTTTAGGTTCTTAAAAGAAGACAATGGGCACATTTCCACGCTTTATTTCTTTAATTTAACACAGATTGATGGGGTTTTGGAATAAAATGTAAACTCTCAACAGTTTGGCACGTGGAGAAACTCAACTTGGAAAAAAAGAAAGGAAAATATGGAAAGCTTATAAATCTTAACTTGGACTTACTTCTGAGTTTGCTGTCTAGTCTATGAAGTTCACTTTGTTCCTACAGAGTTCCAGGCTCAGATATCGTGGTCATATTCTCTTGTTTCTTGTAAATTGCGTCTAGAAAAATGACACCTGCTGGGTTTTTCTTCTCTTCTCTGTAAACAGCTGAAATTTGCAATGTAGAAGTATAAAATGAGCCGTTATGATTAGTTAGCAAGTAACTAATGTGTGAAAATTGTGTACAAAATAACTTGAGGTTCTAAAAATAAAATTTGAGACTGGAAAAAATTCTTCAGGCCCCAGTTAGAATTAGAATTTTTCCATCATTGAGCGGATGTTGACAAAAGACTGATTCAGGGAAACTTGATCCATTTTCCTTTGGGTAGTTAAATTTTAAACCTGGCACCATAAAATTACAGTACACAGTGGTCCTAGATAAGATCAGTGGGTTATATATAAAGTATAAGACTTCTTGAACTCGGTATTCTCCCCTCTGTCTCCAAAAAATGCTACCTAGATCTATTAGATCTGACTGATAAGCCATTCCATTTGAAATAAAAATCTTTTTATTTGAGATTTTCTGGTTGAGCTGTGGAATATTTAGTTTATTTATTAAATTGTAAGTGTTTGACAAATAGCTCTAGTTCTTATGTTACGTTTTCTTTGAGCTGAGAGTACATCTGTGCCATGTTTTGCCCTTGTGCTCATGCACTTCAACTCAACTATGTGTCTGAGCCTGCAGTTTTATGCACTTTTATGTCCTTTCTTTTGACTGATAGATTGTACCCAAAGCTGCCTTTTACTAACGAGGGGAATAAGGGCTGGAGGTAAAGCAGCATCCACGCAAGCCAAAGTTGCTGTTGTGATTTTCTCTTGCAGTGGTAGGGAGAAATTGTTGATAACCATGAGGGTGAGGATGCCTCGTGCAGTGTAGATGGGTGAGCAGTGTATGTGGGTGGGAGTGTGTATCTGGGAGATGGAGCAGAAGTGTATGTTTTGTTTGGATGCACCTATAAAAGAGAATATGTGTAAATTGTTGTGTGTATTTGTGCAGCATCTTTCTGGGAGATCTGGAAAAAAAGAAGACATAGAAAAAAGAGGATAAAAGTTGGTGGAGAGAGTTCTTGGGGAAGAAACTTTTGTTTTCCAGTCGTGAGATGGACATGAGTGGGATTATCAATTACAGTCTGTAAATTATAGACTGTACAGTCTAAATAGAAATTACTTTGTATTAATAATTAGAATAAATTAGGCATTTGTTATATGAATATTAGTAAGTGTAGTAGGTGTCTTATAAAATACCTCATTAGGTACCTCACCAAGTATTTTCTCTGCATTTACCTCTGCTGCCAGTATTTATGTATGATGTTTTAAATTTAAATCTCTGACTTTTTACCAGTGTCAACCTCAGGAGTAACCAGTCTTCACAGGAGGTTAGTTCAAACCAAGCATCAACAAGGCTAAACCAAAACCTTAATACATTCAAGCAAATTATAGGGAAAGATACATTAAAACAAAAATAAACATGTTCAGCATTGCAGTAGATGTAGTTCATATCTTCTTCTTGCTCTCTATATATGTGCTCATGGACATGTATGTGATGTATGTATATGGTAAACGTACATTTCAGTATGCTGCTGTTGTAACTTGCTGACCTGCACAATCCACAGCCTAAGAGAAAGCAGATGTGTTCTCAACTCTATTGAAAATACGGTTTGGGGGTTTTTTGTATTTTTTATTTATTACAATGCCAGTAAAGTTCATTAAAGCTGGTTTGAAAAGGCAAAAACAATCTGATACCTATTAAGTAGATCATGCTTTTTTATGAATGTTGAGGTTAGTCAAGAATTTTTTATAGTACCAGGCAATGTTAGGGGCTAGTCCAGCAAAAGGCCTCCCTGGAGTGATATCTGCTCCTTCCCATGGGGAGATTTCCATTGATCTTAGATCCTCAATACTCTGATGCTGTAATGAGGGAGGGATTGATTCTACACGTATGTCAATGTGATGGTAACTTTAAAAGCTGCATATGTGCGATAAATAATTTGAGATGTGTAAGAGTACCCAAAATGAAGATCTTAAACTGCGATTTCCTTGGGACCTGGATGTTGTGCCCTTTCCCTGTGGGGGCTCAGCCCACACGTGAGCTGTTGTGCACGGGAGCTTTTTTTGCTCTCGGCATCCCTGGTCTTGCTGAGATGCTGCCTTGGCACCAAGGCTGCACCGTGCCAGTGCTGCAAGCACCACCTAAACGCTGCTTTTTGTAGATGTGGGGTAGGGTTAAAGAAGAGCAGTGGACAAGGGGACTTACCCAAACCAGGCTAAATGCTTCTTCTCTTTTTTCCTCTTTTCCTGCAGCTCAAGCCAGGTCAAAACAGTTGCCGAGACAGTGACAGTGAGAGCGCCAGTGGGGAATCGAAAGGTTTCCATCGAAGTAGCTCTCGGGAAAGACTCAGCGACGTAAGTAAAACTCCTGCAGTCAAATACTGCTCTGATTAACCCTTGGTGTAGATTTCTGAGTGGTGTCAGGCATAACAGGATTTAGTTTCTGGGTTTGTTTGTTGTTAAAATCCCCTTCCTTCTGGGGGGTTGGGAGAGGAAAAGGTAAGTTAAGTCTCCTGCCCCAGTTCAGTAAACTTCTTACTGTTTGGTACATTGTCTGTCTGTGTGAAAACACTCGTTCGTTTTTGAAGTAGTTGAAGGCCATTTAATAAAGTTTAAATGCTCTGCATAGTTGAGAAGTGAGATGGCCTCTTTACCACAAGTAGGGAAGGAAACAGTGCATTTTGGGGGGCTAAATACTGTCTTTATGATAAGTATTAGAGTGTCTAGAGAGATTCAGCTAATTTATATATAATGAATTGATATTACATGGCCAACAATAGCATAAGCTCTGCCTTTATTGCTCTACCTAAACTGCTGTGCATGTTTAAGATGGCAGCTCAGCAGAGAAGGTTTTTCTCCATTGAAGAATGCTGACCATACACTGAATGACACGCGTGAGTTATTCTGACATATGAATGACCACAGAAATCTTCCTCCTGCTGCAATTAGGTTATTATTTATTATGTGTACCATCACAATCCTTGAGTGTTTTATCCATGGCTCTGGGTCCTCTGTGCTACATGCTTTACAACACAAAATATAAAGACAGCCCTGTCCCAAAAGGGTATGTAAATTGGGGATTTTGTAGGTCAGATCCTTTGCTGGTAAAAGCATGGATAGCTACATCGGTCAGAGCAATTTGTATCAGCCAACAATCTGTCTCTACTTTCAACTAACCCACATTTTGGAAATGGGGATTTTATCGATAGCATGTCCATGTAGATTTGGATGACAGATACCAGATGGTGTCCTCTATAGGCAAATCCAATAAAACTGAATTGAGCAGACATTAAAAGAAATACCTTTGTAAAGGATACATCTCGTTGTGCAAATTTAAGCCTGAAGGCACAGTTAGCAATTTTTGCTTTGCAATTTTTATCAGTTGTGCATATCACTGGAACAGCTGCCTGATTTTTTTTTTTTTTTTTCTGTGAAGGTGTGAAATCTGTAGCACTCTTTCGGCATCTCTTTGTCCCATTACTTTAGAGGTCCATTCCTCCCTGAGAGCCAACCTTTGTGGGTTCATTCAGCTAGACACTTCAAAACATGCCCTCTATAGCTGTCAGGTGAGGTCAGTCTCAGGGCTGTAAGATATCTTTGGAAGAGGAGAGTGAAACCAGAGGAGATAGTAAGTAAATGCTCTGCACAGGTACAAATGGATGGCAGCCAACCATCAGCCTGTCACCATTGCCATTGTAGCTTGCTCTGAGCCCTATGGCAGCTGAGAAGTCACTGCAATTGAACTTCACAATTGCACAGTGAACTTCACAGTTGCACAGCACCTTCCAGCAAAAAAAATCACAGCTCCTTACAAACATGGTTTTAATTTAGCCTTGTCACTCCCTTGCCATGTACTGAGTGGAGAGCTCTGAGGCTTATTTGAGCTTCCCAGCAGCTCATACCATTGCTGTGCCAGAACTGGCCATGAGAGGAGAGTCCTGATTCTCCTTCCTAGGATCAAATACAGTTTATCTCTGTTTTTACAATACTTTCTCTTTGTCTTGGCACTATGGTGAGTTAAAAGGAAGCAGAGAGCAAATAGAACTTCCCTAGTGCACCTGAAAGAGGATGTAGGGATTCAGAGGTTGCTGAAAAGGAAAGTTGTGTATATGTATATGAAATGTATATTTTAAAATGTTATGCATAATTTATTTTTTGCTTAATAAGTAAGTTCCTTTATGCTTTGATAGTTCATTACAATACAAACATGTCTCCCTCTGGTCTGATGTTGCTAGTTCAGCTGAGATTTGAAAAACATGCACAAGGTAACTCTCATCTTGTCTGAGTGTGTGGTGGCCTTTTCCAGACTCTTTCAGTTAAGAAAAGTAAATACCCTTCTGTATTTCTCACTCTCCCAAAGACAAACACCCCATGATCTTAAATGACAGGACCTTACAAAGTAATAGTGATACTTCCAGTTATGTGTGAGCCCACCTTAAGCTGTCCTGTTATGTACAAAGATGCATCAAGAGCTTAATAAGATGATTTTAAATAGTATCTTTTGAAGGAGTGAGCTATCTAATGATAGCTACCAATTACTGCGCAGAAAAAATACAGACAGAGTAAATTTTCTCAGAAGATCCTTTTCCACTTTTAGAACCATTTTCTTGCAAAAAGTTGTGTACACTCAACAGAAGATAGAACAAAAATATAAAATATTGCAGATAGATTAACCCTGAGGTCAGAAAGCAAATTTTGGACATGAAATATAATGGGTCTCCACTGATGGAACCCAGCAGCATTGTAAGATTAAGCAGGGGTAGTGCATGAAAATATGTATAATGAATGAAGTGCATATACTCTAGGTGGATGATCAGTTTTCAAATCCCTAGTTGTAAGTAAGCTGTTGAAACAGAAATGTTAGCTTCATGAGCTTTAATGTGGAGCCTAAGTGATAGCTCAGTGACAGATTCAGAATGAAGGAGATAGTATAATGAATATCCAGTTGCAAACTGACATGTCAGTGGCTTCATTCCCTCTCCTGTCAGATATCTTTCAACTCTGCATATTGTAAATGTACCTACAGTCCTTGGATAACGCAGATTGATACAAAGTGTGTTTACAAGGGATGACTTCTCTCCAGGCTAATGAGATCCAAGCAGGTAATTTGCAGCATCTGCAAGAGAGGTGGTCAAAAATGAAAAGAAGATAATTCTATGAAAAGACCATGTTAAACAGGAGACTTTTCTTATAATGAGGCTTGAAATAGCATCAGACATCAGGAAGAGGAATATCCTATGTTCTTGTCAGATGCAATGCAGTGAGACTGATTTCCATCAGCTCCTTTCTTTGTCTTCATCTTGTACATGTGTAAACACACACACCCCCCCCCACACACACACCCCTCTATGAGAGAACATAATTAGCAGAGAACTTGACCTCTGCTAGATTAGGGATAATGATTGCTCGAATGCTCCATTGCAAGCCTTTGACAGTGCCCTGATCCATCTCCCAGTTTGTGTTTCATAAACCCATTTCTCTCTGCCTTTCTCCCCGATAAAATATTTTTTGGAATGACAACTTGTTTTTTCCTTTATGGGCAGAGGTAGCTCCAGGGGCCTGAAAGAGAAATTGGAGAGCTGCTCCTCCTTTATATATAGGGTGCTGTAGTCAGTTTAATCTCATCAAAATCTTGCCAGTAGTAGAATTCATTTTGTTGATGTTTTGCTTGGAGACAAGATGGCAGCGCTTTCTCTTTCCCTCAGCTTGGAGCTCAGTCAGCTTGTTTTCCTGATCTTTCTGTGTGTACTTATTTTTAATTGGGCCTTCCCACTTTGGAATACGTGGGGTATTTTTTAGCTATGTTTTACAAAGCAGCCAAGAGATTACTTGAGGAAAATGGTGAGAATTACAGCTAACCTGGATGGTAAACACACAGAGCATTCAGGGGTTCGACAGCCTCTTTGCTAATCAAAAACAAATTAAAAAACCCCAGTTTCTGTGATGCACATTCCTAAATTCCTGATCAACCACAGAACAGAAGCTCACACTCGGCTGTAGGGTCATTGCTAGTCCTGTTAAACATGTGATGGCTGTGAAGTGACCCTTGCTCATCAGTTCCCTGGTGACGACGCAGTGGCAGTGTAGGCCTGCGCTGATGGGATGGGGCTTGGGGAACCCTCAGCCCTGCCTGCTGCTGCTGGGGTTGGTTGCAGGCTGTCAGTGAGGGGGTGAATAATGAAAGCCTTTGACACGTGGTCATTGACTGGAAGGCAGCACAGATCTTCCAGTCCTGCCACACAGCAGAAGCGTGGACTGCCTGGCCTCTGCTTGCTTTTGCTCAGCGAGGAATCATGGGCCAGGAGGAACAGTTGGTACATTCTGTCTGGAATATTGTTCCAGTGCTTGAACAGGGAGCAGGACAGGAATCTTTCCCTTTGTCCCCTATGTTAAAGGTCTCATCTTGGGCTCTCATCGAAGCTGATGCACTCTTTCATGAGTGCTTCCCTTTCACCAGTGCTTTGTAGCTGTGTGCTCCTACTGCGTTGTGTACTTTGCACTTGAGAATAGATGACAGTGAGGCATCAATGAGGAGTAAGTCCTGGCGTGCCCTGCCCACCAGGTCTGTGGCTGCTTGCTTTGGGAATAAAGATGTCTACACCCCCGGCAGTGGAATCCTGTGGACAGTTCATGGTGTCGGCCTCAAATATGGGTTATTTTCAATTCTCTGTCTCCCATTCCTCCCACCTGTGTGCTGAGCCCAAGGAAAGACAAACTGAAGAGCAACCCTTGGATTATGTACTCTGAAATCTGCATTACTTTTCCTTCTCCAGAATATCCCTGGTAATCTTGGCTGTAGCTAAAGTGGAATAACACCAGCAAGCCTCTCTGTGTGTTTGTGTGTGTGTGCCAGAAGCTGATGGGCTGCAGTGGCTGCTTCTTTGTGTGCATGTGTATGTGAGGGTGTGTATGTGTGTGTTTGTGTGTCTAAGGTTGGGTGCTTAAATGCTTTGTTGCATTATGTTAATTCCTCGGCAGTGCAATCAAATTCATGTCGTAATTAAAGCTGTCAGTTGGAAGGCAAGCCAATCGCCAAGAAAACACAGCATAACAAATGAAGTGAAATGATTCTGCGTGTAGCTATACAATGCTTCGCCAGGCATGAAATTAAATAAGTAATTTGATGTTGACATCAGAAATTGAAATGATACCCACTGTTCCTTCATTCAGTCAGACCTACATAAACAATAGCCAGAACAAATATGTACAACACAGTCTTTCTCCCCACCCAGCTCCCCAAGTAATGCACAATATATATGCAAAATGGGTATAACTGTGCCTTCCAAGACCTCAAGGATGTAATTTTCTTTGGTACACAATAAACTAATGCTTACACGAGGGTTACTACATTTTTGCTCCTGGGCCAAAAGTTCTTCTCTTTAAGAAAGGAAGGGGGGGGGGGAAAGAGAGAGGAAAAAAAAAAGCTGAAGTAAAATAACAAAACCAAAACTATGTTAATTTTAAGCAAATGACTTCTGTTTTGCTGATGGGCACCTGGTGCAGGCTTCTGCTGGTGGTTGTGTGAATATCAAACAGTATATCTAATGTGGAATTTTGCCAAGGGTTTCGGAAAGTGAAACCATTACCTCTATTATAGGCACACTTTATATAAGAGCTGTAGAACCACCCAGTGCAGGATCACGACTCAGCATGGGCTTGTAAAGATGCTTCATACACAGTATCACATTCATCAGTTGGTACCAAGGCTGGGCACTGGGTAGTAGGATCCATTCGCTATTGGGAGTGATCAAAAGAGGTGAGAAGCTGTCTTCTTGCATAGCCCTTGCTTCAGCCTATATGCTCTGTCAACACACAGTTCACAACACAGCTGATGTAGTCATTCATGCATGTGCAATACGGTCTTTCTTACTTCAATTAAAGAGAGTTTGCAAACTGTACTATCCATATGCAGCATGCAATGTGTGAAGGGCTATATTTCCATCCAGCAAATTCCCTGAAAATGCACAGTTGTTTCTATTTGGTGAAAGTCATTTGACTGCTGTGTCTCAACTGTCCTCCCATAGCCATTGCAGCATCGCTTTTGAAGGAATGGAAATATTCAGTGGGAAATATTTTGCTTGCTTATTCTTTTTTCTTCCTTTTTTATTGTTTTGTTTTGATACTTGATCCTTCCAAAACTTGGACTCAAAAGCAGACAAAAATTGCACACAGATGCAGAATGCAAACTTTGGAGCTTTCAGCCCGTAAAGTAAGTTTTAAAAATTGTGAGTGAAAAGAGTGGGACTCAATTGGCATCAGTACATAGCTTAAACAAAAGCAGTTATAATGATTGCACGTGTTATACTTTGTGGGTAGATCTCTAGCTTAAATTAAAAGAATTTAAATGGCATGAAGCAGAAAGCAAAATGAGTCAAGTGAAGGGCTGTATATACGATATGCTTTACCAGGATAGTGAATGCATTGGATACTAAGCCAGAGTGTGCTGAAATGTGCTCCCTACCAGGTGTTGCAGAGCTGCAGTGGCTCACAAAACTATTTCATGTGGCCCATGAAGTGGACTTTCTAGCTGGAAACAGAAGCTGGGCTGTGTTATGAGTGGGGCTGTGGTGGTTACCAGGTTATTCCCAGCTTGCATGGTCATGTGGATGTAGAGGGAAGCAGAGCAGTTGGGCTGAGCCCAGGGGCCTTGTGGCCATGTATTCCCAGATCTACACTGCCCATTTCTCTGCATCACACTGTAAAGATGCTGCAGAGGCCCTTTCAGGGACATGGTCACTGGAACCAGATGAGTCTTGCTGTGGATGATGGTGGCAGAGGGAGCTTGAGGCTCCAGAGCAAGAGTCGGGCCAGGAGGACTTAGGAATTTATTTATTTCTGTGGAGCTCCCCTTGAGATCTGCAGTCTGTAGATGTGGCTCTGGCTTGTGAGTCCTTCAGTAGCTGCAATATGTAAGATAGAGAGTATTAAAGGGCAGGAACCACACACCTTCTAAATTTCCATAGCAGTTCTGTTTGTTCATGTATGATGTCCCAACACAGTTTGTTGATTTTATGATACTGGTGGCCTTAGGACTGCCAAGGTGATTTCTTTCTGCGAAGTCTTCACCTTCCAACATCTTATACTAGAAAGCCTTCCCTTATATGTATGTAACCTCTCCAAACCACTCTTCTTAGTAGTGCTTTGGTGAGTGCACCAAATATATACAATGCACAATATTCTGATTATTTGTGATTGATTTTGTTGTTAATTTTAAATTTCTTGGCAGAACCTATTTGTGCCATGTTGAGGTCATTAAAGAGATACCATAAGCCCCTTGTGGGGGTTGCTCTTCTTTTATGTTGACATTTTTATGTCACCAGAAATCAAGAGAATTTGCTGTTGGGGTTCTCTGCCACAGTGTCTCAGAACAGGGATAGCACCAGTGTGAATTCTGCGTGTTTTTGATGGTTTGCCCAGGCTGGCTGGGGTCTCTGTGCAGCTCCTGGTAGTCACTGAGCTGTGTTATTACTGAAGGTGAGGTTTTGCTAAGGAGCAGAACCAGGAATTGAGCTATAGGAGTTAAAGACTGGTCATCTGGGCTACCCACTGCTCACTAGAGAATTATCCTCCATGTTTTGCTTCCTGTGCATTGGCTACCCTGGCTTGAAGTGTTTCAGGTGGTAGGACTGTAGTGCTGGGAACTGCTCACCCTTTAATGGAACAGCCAGTGACCTGGATTAGGACTAAGATGTTTAGGTCTCTCACTATGTCTCTAAGAGAACCTGCTGTGTAATCCCCATTGCTTAGATGAAAAACTAATGAAACAAAACCCTTTATCCCCTTAATTCCTGTGAATGGAGAGGTTGTGATTGTGGCCCACTTAAAGCTTTTGATTGTTTTCCATGGTAGTAATATTAGTTTTAATTATTTTTATGGGTTTGGGTTTTGAAAGCTGTTTCACACTGTAGATATTTGTGGCTTGTTTTTTTCTTTTCAAATCCTTGGTCTGTCAAACAATGTGGACATCCAAATAGGAAATTGTAGTGATTGCATTCTCCAGTAAAATGGTACATTGACTGAAGTGGCTTCTCTGTGCCCACGCGTTCTTTACATTTCAGGCTACTAATTATGTTTACAAAATGTCTCATTTTAGAAAAGCACTATGTGTGTACTAACCAGGGCCTTTCGGGAATAAATTGGCAAACAGGTCATACACTGAAAAAGTCATCCAAACCCACCGGGCTTTTTGTTTTGAAGTCAGTCAACGGTTTTTTCTTTTCCCCCTCCCGCCTGCCCCTTTGTGGCCACAAAGCTGAGTAGCTGGAGTCCAGGGCATTGAATGTCAGCATGTCAGGGAGGCTGGTTGATGAGTGTCTGTTTAGTCTCAGTGCAGGGCGAAATGCCATCATTAATTCATTACCCAGCTGCCTGTCAAATAAATTGGCAATTACGTCCACCGCAGAAGCTTGGAATTCAGTAAATAGCACGTTACCATCTTAGAGTCGTTGAGAGATGTAAAGGGAAAAATTAAGCAACACGGTGTTTGTTTCAGTAGCAGATGACAAGGGGCAGCACATTGGTGCTGTGATGTAGTGATGAAAAGCTTGGAAAGGGCTGGTAATGAGCTATGTGGATTGGAACGTGTTAAAAACCATCACTGACTTTCCACTTTGTCTTTGTGTTTTATTGCAGAGCTCAGCTCCTTCCAGCTTGGGAACAGGCTACTTTGTAAGTGTATCTCAACTTTAACACATGTGCCTCTGAACAGCATAGCATTACTCCTGAAACAAAAGTGCCTTATTATATGGAAACAAGAATAAGTAACCAATCCCAGTCTGCCCCATAGGTTAACTTAACTTTTCCCATTTCTTCCTCCACAAATGCATTGTAACTAATATTTCAGACATGGTGGTCAATGTTTTCCTGAAGTAATCAGGTGTCATACTAATTACTACATAAATTCCAACCATATTTAATTTACACAATTATAGCAAATAAAATGAACCGTGGCCTTACTAGCTCTCTAATCTGAGATGGTAGGACCTTGATTTCCCCTTGTACCCATTCTCATTGATTTGTAGACTTTAAAGAGCCATTACAGCAGTCTTGTGTCATCTCCTGTGTACTACAGTCTGGAGGACATGACATGGTGGCTTCTACCTGTTGGTCAAAGCCCCGTGTCTCACAGATGATCTTGGAAAATGCAAATGAAATTGTATTTATGCTAGATTTACATTTTATGTCATGAGAAGAGGATCAGGCCTCAGCTGCTTTGATAATTGATCAATCTTTTTTTGTTATTTATTTGCATGCCCCTGTATTGATTTAATAATCTATACATTTCTATCTGTTAATTCCCATGTTCATCAATATATCTTTTACTTCCACAGGTAAGTTCAGGAGCAAAAAATGTTTTGCAGCCAATCCAATGCATTGTTTATTTTCCTCCAAGATTTGTATTTAAATTGCTAATATCCTGTTTCACTTGTCACTTAACACTGTATTCTCCAAGCATGTCTTCTCTGCCTTTATAATACCTGTAGGAGAAACAGAACATTTTGCATGTCTAAAACCAGGTGGGTAAAATGCAGTGAGACTTTTTCGATGGCATTGCTCTATATGGTTAACAGTGTAATCAAAGCCTGATTCTATCTTTTCATCAAACTCTGGGGAAAACTATATAATATTCTCATACAAGATGGAAAAACTTCATTGCTCTCTTGTCAGGTTCCCAGAGAGTAATTTTCTTCCATTAGTACCTGGTGAAATTTAGCCTTCTTTCAGAGAGGTCTGGGATCTTATAAGAAAGTTATGGGATTAAACTATATGTGTGTGACCTAACATGTAAAGTGTAAAATGCAAGCACAAAAATTGCTTAATACCTGGAGAAATGCTGCATCCCACTGGGTTTACATTGGACTTCTGCACAAACTGAGTGTTTGTACTTCTGCCAGTGGTAAGGTCCAAGAAGAGTATTATCAATTCAAAAAGTCTTGTGGTAGTTTTTCTTATTATACCAAAACCCAAATGAGTGTAAGATAAATTGTGAAACAGGAAAAAGCTGGTTTCCTTTTGTGTTGTATGCATTTTTAAGAGTGAGGGGATGAAGGAAAAAATAATATCAAATGGCTCAACTTCTATTTTGCATTAAGACTAAAGCTTGAATGTCTTTCCATAGTTCAGAGTGAATTGCTTTCCTTTGTCTCAGAACTTAAAATTCAAATCATATGAACATATACAGACATTCTCTGGAATGAATGGGACAAATATAATATGGGATGGAAGGCTCTAACATATATAAATAAACTCTGTTCTCCTTATAGTGAGAGCTGAATATGCATGGTTTAAAAACAATGTTCAGCTTCATCTTCAGGAAGCAGAGGTAACAGAAGAAAAGCCATCTGCTGTTCCCTTGCACCATACTGTCTGTGGGTTGGTCCAGTAAAGTGAAAATCTGGAAGGTGTCAACATCCCCTATGCTCCAGCAAAAAGCTTGAAAGTTTCCAGTTCTTTCGAGCTGGGGGTTTAGTAGCAAGAAGAAGCTTGACAACTTGTGGTGCCAATGTATTGGCACTTGAAATCATACTAATTTGGATCTGTGTAGGTGGGGGAGACATCCCTTATTAGGTTCCATTTTTATGACATATTTAACTGCACTGTGTCTTTTGTAGAGTCATAGTATAAGATTACCTTAACTTTCTTTTTCTTCCTTCACTAATAGCCATGTAGGTAGAATGTATCCTGCAGTTTCTATATTAAAGTCATTTTTACACTTACACAGTCTTGGATGGAACATGGAGGGTTTTTTTCGTCCCTTTTGTCTTTGGAAAATTTTTAGGATTATCATGCTTATTGTTTTAAAAAAGTCCATACCCTTATTAACTTACATGGGGCAAATGAAACCCAGATGTGTTTTGCGGTACCAGACAATGAGAAAAATTCTCCAGAATGATCCAATTAGCATGTGTTTCTGATAAATACAATTATTGTATTATCAAAGTGCAAAAGAATATGCACTTGAATTCACTTCTTTTTTCCAAAACTTTTGACTAGAAAAAACTGTTAGTTTTTGTGCTTAGTGTTAACCCAGAACATCAAAACAAGTGTCATTGGTCTCAAATAAAACAAAAATAGTTTTCAGTTTAATAGCTAATAACAAAGCTTTTGCCTGTGGAAATTATCCATCAGTATATGTTGTACTTTGGACTATGAAATATTATATACTGTGGTGCACCAAAGGAAAGACAGGCAACCAGCTAAGTTAAAAAGGACTAAGGGTAGATTCACTATCCGAACACTTCTACTATAGAAAGCAGAGACAAAGATGGAAGCAGGTTTTATTCAGAAGTGAATGAACACTGAGGTATGGATTAAGTAGCTTCTATTTGCTGTTTAAATCCAAGCACTCGTGAAATCTTTGTGTGTTTAGGCCATGTTACCTAGCTTGTATGTAAGGGAGATAATACTTGTTGGACTTGGAAACTTCTTTAAGAATCATGTTTGTGCCAAACACTTGGGTTTGATGGGTAGTGGATTCTGTCTCTGCAATGTTGTGGGCACTGTGTGTGCTACAGCGAAGTAAAAATTATTTTTGAATCCTTTTACTCTGCTCCACTGAGTGTTTAAGGAAACGCTTATAAACCTGACACTTCCCAGTAATACAAAATCATTTTTCTAATATCTGTATGGTAGTTTCATCCTAGTAACTCATTGTGCACCTCCAGTAGTAGAGGTGAAGCCTGAAGTCTTACCTAGTTTCATGCTGTAACTAGGTATGTTTCTGAATGACGAGGCTTGGAGGCTGAATTCTTATGTTCTGGTTGCCTTTCCGTTAGTGCTTCTTGGAAAGCAGTAGGTGAAGGACAATGCAGGTTCTTGCTGCTTGCTTTGGCAACCCACCTGTACTATGAAGTCAATGGAGAGGGTTGGTCAGAACTGCCATTGATTAAACAGACTTTCTAATTAGCCTTCAGCAAAGTGGGACCCGTGCAAGTAGCCAATGAATGGGTGTTAATGATGCAAAGTTGAGGAGTTCTCAGTACCTCTACAAGTTTTTCTTCACCTAGGAACAACTTCTTTCATAAGTGCTAGTGTTCCATAGGTTTTGTTGAAAAGCCATTTTGATGGTTGCTGGGGTTTAGTTTCACTTTTCTTGCACTCCTCATCAGAAGGGACACTTTCCTACCCTTTTTACATATTATTAAATCAATAGAAAAAAAGAGCTAGAAGTAAAACTCATTCTAATTATCCTATAAGCTTTTTGACCTGACTTTATTGTTTTTTATGGCATCAGTCCGATCTGTGTTGATACATGTGAAAAAATTTAGTTGTATATTATGATTTGTTAGGGTGCACTGTTGTTAATACACCCTGGAAAATCTCCCAGTTGTCTTTGATACTGTTTGCATTGCAAATTGTCATTGTCTCTCATCAAGGGTAGGTTATAAGATAGATTACATCTCATCGAGAAGCCAGATCAGATAATTGGAAAGTCATTAGGATTTTAGGGAAAAAACCCACCTCTCTAGCTTTAAAAGAAAAGTTATTTGAATTGTGTGAGGTTTTTAACATTGTCCAGCTGTCTATGATTTCAGGAACTTGAGGGAGATGGTTTAGAATGTGACTGACATTTGAATAATAATAAAAGCCTTTTTTCTTATCTGAATACAAAGCATGATTTTCACTAGTTTGTTTATCTCACACCCAGCCAAGTTCATATTAAAGGATACAGGTAGTTCATTGGTTTGCAACACAAAACAGAAGAGAAATCAAAACCTAAATAACTGAGTATTTTATTTTTAAATGATAAACCCAGTTCTCAAGATTGTCAGGTTCTTTGGCAATTGTACGGTTTTCCCTGTTTATGGCAGCTTGTTTCTATTTCTTGCATTGGTCTGCTTCTCAGGTTGTTGTGGCAATTTCTGAGGGTTTTCTGTTCCTTTTTTTTTTTTAATGCTTTTTCTTTGGTTAGCAGGTTTTTCCCTGCCAAAAGTAGGGAGTGCTTTCTGGATTTGTGGATTTTGCAGAGCTGGAGGTGAATTCACTAGTAAACTGGTGATGGAAATAATGTTGGGAAGGTAGAAGGGAAACTCCTGTGACACTTCTTTCCCAAACAATGATCTTACTCCACCTTAAAAAAATGCAAGAAAAACGAAAAATGTGATTTGCACATGGGCTGGTGACTCAGACAAACATAAATCGTGAGCGTATTCCCAAAGGCCCCAGCTAATCAGTTGTGCTATCCAATTTGGCCCTGAGTGGGTTCAGTTCAGCAGATGTTTGCGTAGTTACAGCATGCCACTGGGACACTGTGTTGTGCAATGTTGCATTACATTACTCAGAGCTCTAAAAACTCATCCCAAGGAGAATAAGTGGAGCACCAGTGGTATTAGTATAGAGATGATGGAAAACCAGTATTTGGCCTAGATAAGGCCAACCGTTTCACTATGCAGTAGCACTGAATTTCATCCAAGATGTTACCTGACAGAAGAATTGTGGAATTAGTTATACCAGCATGTTCTCTGGGCTCAGATAGAACCCTTAAAGCCAGTAGATTTTCCTTCATTGCCTGGTCTATATGCAGTGGCAGCAACCCTACGTAGCCTGGTTTGTTCTATGAGGTGGTCAAATTTGTGATGCTGTTGACTCTCTTCAGGTGGGAGTGCATTAAACAACTTCAGTCTAGGAGAGCATAATAAGACCTGTTAGTTTCCAGAGGAGAGAAACAGACGACATCAGAGTTATTCAAAAGAGATTTAATAAATTCAACCAACTAAAGCTACAGAAGGGATATAATACTTGGCATCATGTACATGGAGATGGTGGTAAATGAAGAGTAGTTCTTCCAAGTAGGGTAGGTTGCTCATTTACTTTTAGTGCTCAGCTTTAGAAACCAAACGTATAAATGTATTCTGCTTAGGCAGAAGTGTGTATCCATCTGAAATACTGAGGTCTACAAAAGCACTGCAGCAGTGGCTGTTTGGATGGCACCACACCTAGCAAACTGTCATGTCCCCTGTGAATGCAGTTTGAAAAGACAGTCCCTGTTATCCTGTGTTTGGCACTATAAATCATTGTTAACAAATCCTAATTTGCTTAGTAGGGTAATGAATGATCTCCAGTTTTCTCACTGTAATTAGTTTTACCAACTATTATTGTGAAGGGTATCCTGAAATCCATTTTAGCTCCACTTTAAAATCTCTGTGTGCCCATTCTTTGCAGAAGTGAAGCTGACAACAGAGGTTATGAATCTTCTGATAGTAAATACGGGTTCAAGAAAAGTGGACAAGATTCCCAGTAGAAATCTCTCTGAGGGTTGTAATTATCTGTTAGTATTTGCAGACCTCAATGAGGCAGGTTTGGTGTGATAAGACCCAGAAATGCTGGTGTTTCTTTATCTGAAATCTTTTAGGTGTTGTCTTTTGTTTTCCAGGAGCCATTGAAAATGCAGTTTATTGTAACAGCTGCTGTAAGGGAGGCATCATCATTGCCAACTAAATACATTATGTGTAATAAAATCTACCCCAGGTCTATTAATTTTAGCATTTATAAACTGTAGTGCTGTTCCTGGGGAGAACTGAGACTCATTAAAGAGTTTGCTAACAACATGGCCATCAAAGCAAGAAGAACAGAAAAAGCAGGCTTATGTTTATTTCCGGCATCCTAATCATGATGAGAATAGCTGGAACAAAACAACTGGTTTTGGAGAACAAAACTGTGTATTTTTCTAGAGGTTAAGAAAATGACATTTCTTAACAGAATATTTGAGAAACATTTAAGAAAGCAGAACAAATTACCTGGGCTGGAGTTTGGTCAAGGCAGGTGTTCAGCCCTTCTGAATGCTATTTGCTCAGACATTGTATAACCCTGCTCTAATTAGTGCATGTGATTTTTGAATCCTCCTTTTTGCATCCTCCTTTAAGCCCTTCTTGTAGATGGGGGTGACATTAGCCTTGTTCCAGTCTTTTGGGATGTCTTCAATCTCTGTGACTTCTGAAAGATTATGGAGAGTGTGGAAAGGAAGGAAATAAGAAATTTCATCTATTTGAAGGACTGATAGGAGAATCTCCATTGTGTGCCAGAAGGGTGTCTAACTTTTGTTATCAGCAGGAGAGAGGAGTGTTGCAAGTGGTTGGTAGATAGCTTCATTTACAGTTCAAAAACCTCGAGGCATACTCAGTACATATTTATGATGGTGTTTCAGGTGAACTTCCTTAGTGATTTTATTCCACCTAATTTTTTTCCAACACAAATCAATTTAGAAAAATCAAGACATGATCATTTATAAGCAAATTTTAATTTATAATTTTTTCTTCCAGTGATTATAAAATTTACATAAGTAGCAGAAAGACTTAAGCTTTGCTGCCAGTCTAAATTTGGTCTCTAATGCCCCATGTTACATGTAGCCCATGTTTTGCTCATCAGCTCTTGCAGAGAAAAAGATTTATTTTTTTGTGTTCCCCCTCTTTTTCTTATTCTCTTTCCTATAACATGTGACACAAATTGCAAATGTGAACCTGAATAATAAAGAATTGCTTCACTGATTGCTAAACATGCATTATGGTGCTTTTAAACTCATTTCAGGTCATCGTACTGCAAATTAGTTTGATTGTAAGCAGTTAAGCTGTCATGTACAAAGCCTTCATCTTCCCAGGGTCTCCGTTTCATATCACGGAAAGAGAATGCTCAATAGCATTGCATGTATTTATTGTATGTTTAGTGTTTTGGAGGAAGGATAGTGTTGGGTCTCTAGAGGAGATTTGATGTCATTTAATGAAAAGGGATATACAATCCCTGAGTAGAGAGCTTCAATGATAGTCTTGGGTTTGTATCATCTTTAAAGGTGGTTGACCATGTTCTGTGTGAAAGAAGAGCCAGTTTGCTCCTTACTGAAGTTTTGAACTTTGAATTTTGCAATCCAAGTGGAAAGAACAGCAGTGGAGCTGTTTCTGGAGCAAGTGATCTGCTAGTGTTATTGTTTCTGGTGAGATTTTACTCAGGTAAAACTAAAATGAACATGTTCTCCTATGTGCATTTAAAATGGCAAACCTTGCAAGGCTTCTGCATTGTGTAACGAGAATTTGTGAAAAGCCCAGTCTTGGGCAAAAAGAAGGGATTACAGCAAAAAGTGTTATGGTAGGATGGACTTAAAGGATAAAATCTGTTGAGTTCCCTGAAGAAAGGGTTTGTGGTGATGATTGTCAGAGCTGTGCTGGAAACACCAAAATGTTGAGTGCTGTGCTGAGATGGTGTGAAAGTCTCTCCAGCACAAGAGCTGGGTGCCATCCAGGGCTGCCTCACAGGGCTGAAATGCAGAGCTGCTCTGCAAACTCAGTGACCTTGGAAATCACCAGTACTGTCATTTGACTAATTGATAGGATTACTCAGGAGAAAGATGATAGTGCAAAAACCTTTAAGGAAATAGGAGTATGCGATATGGGTGGATTAATGATGAGGAGAAGTCATGTGATGGTATTGTTTTGATAAGAGCTTCCACAGACCTTTCATTTTGCCACTTTCTGAAGTACTGCCTTTCCATCACTCATATTTTGGAAGAATACATTTACTAATTCAGGCTGCATCACGTTGTTTAATCTGTTAAACAACAGATCCTTTTCTTCTTCTGAAACTTAGAAGTAAGAAAATACTGGTGTAGGTGAGTCAGGGAAACACTCCCTTCATACTGCAGGCACTCAGTTCCAAAACTTGCCCAAAGTATGACTTGTTCTGATGTGAATGATTAATGTTATGGTGAATATTAGTATATTCTTCTTTTGAGTCACTTGGAAGGATTGTAGGATTGTACTTGAAGCAGAGAACACATCTCCTGATTGCAAGAATTTAAGGCTGAATTTCACAGAAAAGAGTCCAATCCTCTTTCTCAGCCTTTTATGTCAGAACTCAAAATTGCTGTCTGATAAAATGTAGGACACCAGATTGAATTACTTCATTGAACCACTGCTGTCCCCTGTTAATGGTAATTGCACGGATATAGCGGTCTTTCTTGGCAACATCTCAGATATTTACCTCCTGCTGTTTTTCAATTCGAACCTTTGATGAAAATATTCCCAGTACTTCTTTAAAGCAGACACCCAACTGTCTTTCTTGACAAAGGCAAGGTCTTTAAATCAGATCCTGACAATTTGTGACACAGCAGTCTATCTAAATCACCTTTTACCTATGTCTCTGTGTCATTTCCTGAAAAAAAAAAGTGTCCATCAGCGGAAGGTTGCTGAAGGCTTGGTGCTCGGAGAGTCTGTGTGTGTGGCAGCGTGGAGCTGGAAGATTTGTGTGTTTGTTTCAGTGGAAGTAATTAGATGAAGGCTTGTAAAGTTGCAATGCGTGCTGTAATGGTTTGTTATAAATTTTTGGGGGTACTTTGTCCATAAGAAAAATATTATTAAGTTATTGCTGTTCTCGAATCATTAGGAAGCAAAGTTTTTTTAAATGGCTTTTCCTTCAGCTATGGTAAATCTGTTAAAAAAACAAAAAATAAGGCAAATGTTTTCTTCTTTGCTACACCTGAGGGTTAATGTGCATGCAGCTGAAGTAGCTTATTCACCTTCTGAAATCTCATCTCACTTGATGTTCTGAACTCTCCCTCCCACAGAGAGATGTGGATGCCACATGCACCGTTCGCTCTAGCAAATGCTATTGTTTCAAGCCATCTTGCATCGAGATGAGTAGTCTTTTGACTCGTGCAATCAGATCAGTGCAGTTTCCATTACTGAGGAGCTTGCTGTCTGGCTTTGCTGCAAGATGGTGACCGATCACTTGTGCTAGAGGGATTTCCAACAGATCTCTTTGCATTGCTGAGTCTGCTTTTGGTACAAATTCATGGTTGGCATATGGTATCAGAGGAGCTGGTCATATTGTGTAGTCTTGCTGTAAAAGAATTTAGAGGAAAAATCTGTAAAAAATACTTGTTTGTGAACAAAGAACATAACTTATGTTAGTATTTATTATGAATGTTTTAGCTGTTCCTTTTATTCAGTGAGCTATATAACAGTGCTCTTCAGCATAGAGGCAGTGCCTACCTGTGCATTTGTCTCATACATTGGGTAAATAGATTTCTGGCTATTACTGTAATAGAACTCCTTACTAGCATTGACTAATTGCTCCACCTTAGCAGATGAAAAGAGTTAGTTGTTAAATGGCAGAATAGACACCAGCTATAATAAAATATCATGAGATAACTTCATTAGCAAAGTGTTAGACTTTGCCAAGCAGGATGTGTCTGTCAGGGGTGGTGATGAAAGATAAGCTTGGAGGGGGAAAAAAGTGACTGTTCTACCCTGTGCAAGCGTGTGTGCCAGGCTGGTGAAGTTCCTGTTTGGAGTGGCATCACTATAGCACATGATGACACAGTGCCATTTGGAAATGAGAGAAACTTTTCAAATGAAGGGCTGGACAAATGGGTATATCAGTGAATGCAAGAGGAATATGTTGCATTTTCAAGGAATCATTTCAGATGCCAGATGGAAGAGTTTTCATGATGCACAGCTGAAAGAAAAAGTAGAAAGAAGAGAGGGATTTAAGAGTTTTAAAACACTTAAAATTCTCCTAGAAGAGGTGCTCTTGCAATTTCAAGTTCCCTCTGCTGTGATGAGAAATGGAGAAGGGAAGAGAACTGCTGTCTCTTCTCCTGCTCCCATCCTTACCTCTTGATTTCTCAGATTACTTCTGAAGATGGAAATAACAAAGTTCAGACACAGAGTTTAATGGCATTGCCACACTTAGGGTATCCTGGTTCCACTTTCTTTTCTTTGATGAAATAGGATGTTAAAGGTAGTAATTAAGGTACTTGTACTACTGTGCTTTTGTGCAGTAGTAGCAGTAACCCCAGAAATTTTCCAGCTGCAGCCCCTGTTTCTGCAGACAAGCTCACGCACACACAGAGGTTGGAGGATTGGCAACACAGATGCTGGGAAAAGGACTGTGTTTTGGGGCTCTCTGAAAGGCTCTGATGCTGGCTAGTCCATCTGCAGAGAGCTCACTTACACCTGGTAGTAAACCATCCTCTTCTCTCTTCCTGCCTCCTCCCCAGTATTAACATCTGGCTGCAGGATTGTTTCCACCTTGAAGTGGCAGCTGTGTCAGAGGCGATGTGCTCGCACAGCAGAGGACGGAAGCACGAGCAAACCTGAACCCATGCTGGCAGATCCATGCAGGCACCTTCTGAAAGCGCTATGTCTTCTGCTCTGTGCTTATGTTTGCCAGCTTGGAAGAGGCAGCCGTGAAGCCTGGGATGCTGTTAAACACCACCAAGGACTTGTTTGCTCCCTCCCCATTCCCCCTTCCTCACTGAACACAAACTGTGAGAAGTCCAAGAACTGCTGCAGTGCCAACAAGAGCAAAATTACTTGCAGCTGGTGAATGCCACCTGCTCCTGCCGAACTTCAGCCAAAACAGTTTCCTCCCCGGAGTGCCCTGGAGTGGGGAATCCAAAAGCTGTTTAGAGCAGGGCGATATTTAGTGTGGATGGGGAGGAGACATTGCAGTTCTTGCCTGAGAGCAGAGTGTGTTATGCAGGAGGTCTCTAGTACTAATGGCTGTCTCTCCTTTCCAAGCTCCCTCAGACCCCCTCTTCTGCATTCTTCCAGTATGTTGCTTATGAATATTAATTCAGATCTATCTCCCTTATATGTCATCCTTTTTCCCCATCCAAGCTAATGCAAATTTAATGTTGTTTAAAAAAAAAATTCTGCAAATGATAGCAAGAGCAGAGTGTCTTCCTTGAAGGTTCTCTGATGTACTAATGCAGTGACACCTGATGACACTGTGTTTTCCTCTGTGGTAGAAGCACTCCTTGACCCTGAGAAAGGAAAAGAAACACCTTTCCTTGTGATTCCCACTCTGCTTCTTAATAGCCTTCCTCATCCATCCCTAGAGTCATTTGTTTGCCCAGTGTTTCCCAGTAGTTTGCAGATTATTTTGTGGTTTTGGTTTCTTAAGTACATATTGCTTACTTAAGTTACCTGTGATATAGAAACAGAAGGGCAACATCATTATGAATTCATAGCAAGAGGCCACTTAGCAGCCCTCTGGTTACCGTATTCTTTCTTGTAGAGGACTTCAGCAGTTCAAAGGATTTTGTTCTGACTGAAACAGTAGAATTTTTGTTGTATTTAACTAGAAAACCATCAGAGCCCAAATGTCTACATTCATTTATTTAAAGGAAGGATTTGAAGAGTGCTGTTGTTGAACTGACCTGTGGAAAGTTTTATGAAGTTTGTGCCTGGCTTTAGGCATAGGGAGCTCAGTGAAATGTCTTAGGCAGCAGGCAGTTGCTTAGGTACTGTTAGAGTCAAAGGCTAAGTATATTAATTTTGTTGGTTGTATTATCATTAGTCATTGCTTCCCGATTTCATACCTATCTGCAGTACAATGCCTGGGTATTTCTTAAAAATGCCATCTAGGATGTTTATCTGAAGTTAAGTTTGCTGCAACTTGTTTAAAAAAATAAACCAAGCTTCAGCTAGTGTATGAGATAGGTTTGATACTCCTGCTGTCATACACTCACTTGCATATAGAATTTCAGATATGAAATGAATCGTATTATTTGTTTGTTGTTGGTAACTTTCTTTCCAAACACTTCTCAAGGTCCTCTCTTGAGACCTTTGTGAATGGAGTCCTCTGCCTGATGTTAACAGTGACTGTGTATGTGAACAATTGAAACACAGGGGGTTTGTGGGAAGTGGTAATCCCTAGAAATTCCACTGGCACCCTGTTCTCTTTCTTCCATCTTTCTCCTTCTCTTTGCACATTGCCAGGAAATTTGTTGCTTCTGATACAGGATAGCTCTTTGGAGGAACTAATCATTTCCTTTCTATGCATACCCCAGAGGAATGTGAAATGCTTGTTCCCTGTAAGAGGATGATTCTGCTGCCTAAAAGTGCATAGAAGGCAGCACGGTAAAACTAGGTCGCAGCCATTATCTAGAGGTCATTGCATCAAAACTCTTTTGCAGTTTTCCCTTGAAGAATAGCTTCCCTGACCCAGGAGGTCTGTTTCTGTGCTTGTGCTTTCCACAATGCTTATGGCCTGAATAGGGATGTGTTTTTCCCTCCTTTCTTTTTTCAATTTCTGTGTCAGTTCACTGTGTTCATGTAGCTGGAGAGCAGTAAAGTATTTCATCTGATGACTGCTGCATCTAAAATAGATTAAATTAGTGTTTATTTAACTTTTTACTGCTGACTTAGAAAATTACTTTTAGTCTGGTTTGAATACATAGCTTTTTCTATTAATTTATTGCCATGCTCTGCTTTGATTGCTTTTTTGCAGTGGTACCAAATTGTATGCTACTTTAATATTTTCTCCAAGATGCGCTCTTGATTAAGTCTATGTCAGATATTTATACCAGCGAGAGGGATACTACGTAGAAATTCCGTTTCTTAATAAATACCTATTTTTAAAGCTCATACTTCTCCGAATTAAGGTGACTTGATTTAACTTTAGTTAACCACACTTTGTTTCACGCAGCTTTTGCAAATACATTGGAAGGAAATATTGTCCTGTGTCATGAATCACGCATATGGCGTAGTTGATACAGGATCAAAGGGGAGGTGATTTTGGGATGATGTGCAGAGCATATTGGTTTAAATTTCTGTATAGTACTAGAATGATTTCTATTTTAGTACTATGGCAGGATCTTGGTAAGAGGCTGAGAGCTCCTTTCATGAGTTTATATATATGTACATTAATGCTCCTTGTCTCAAGAACCTCATGACTGAAGCTAGCTTTGAAGTTTGAGATGAAAAAAATAAACCCCTGGAAAAGAAAGGATATTGCACAAAAGAATTATGTGTAAATAACTAAGTAATCTTAAAAATCAGAAGCCAGTTCACAGTTGCTGTGGGTAGCCATTAGTCAGTGTTTTTATGGATATGAAAAGGCAGAGGACTGAAAACTGTACAAGTCTAGTACCAGGGTTCCAAGTTTTGTGTTGACCAGTCTCATTCCATTGGCTTCACCTGAGCTGTGCCAGGTTACTCCAACTGATGGCATGGTCTGTCTTACTTAGTGAGTAATAATGAAGTCACTAGATGTGTAGGAACTGATGTACTTCACAAATCATATTTTTCTCTGTAACTTCCTAGGAAAGTACTTCTGTGTTGGTGATTGTAGGTGGTTTATTTTTTGCTTGTTTTGCTTTAGGAGTTTATACACAGCAAAACTGACGATTTTGTGTGCTCTTCAGTTTGTTTCTTAGGCTAGCCCTTTACAATTGACCTTTCTTTACACCAAAAAATGATGCAAATAATTGTAATTCTAGAGACACATCATTGTTTAACTGGTCCTATTTGTCAGGTGCTGATTTTTGAGACAAATCATGATATATGTCAGACGCTGATTTTTGAGACAAATCATGATATATTACTACAAAGTATGGAGCATGCTTGTGAATCTTGTGGACATGTCTTTTAGCCTTGTCAGCTGTAGGTCCTCTCATCATCTGAAGCCTTCTGCCTATTCTATGAGTGCTCCTGCACCTCCTTCACCAGTCAGCATTGAATAGATTTAACCACAAGTCTAGTAGTTTGCTTTTGTAAGCTACTGTGGTGGACTTTGTCTGTGGTGGATGAAGGTGCACTCACATGGTCCCTTCTGCTGGCTGACACTGTGTGTGTGGTGACTTCCAATAGGAGAGCAATAACAACCAGGAGGGAATTTGCAGTGTCTTCAGCTGCAGCAGCTGTTTATAAAGTTAACATCTGTCCTGGCCTCAGTCTCAAGATTGTCAGTGTTTTCATATTGATGAATTGAGCATTTGTTTAGTTTATATGAAAACATTGAATTTTAATGGCTTTTCTCACTTCCTATGTCATTTTAAAGGAAACAAAAAGCACTTGTATGTAGATATTTTTTCCCCAGACTACCTAGATATGTTCTCTGCTGATGGAAGGGCCTTGTTGCTTAGTGATAAAAGTAGTATTTCTCATATCAGTTTAAATTTCATTCTCCTCTCTTCATGGTCTCATCTCAACAAAGGATAGGTTCAAGTTTAAACACATGCTTACATTCATTTTACTCAGGAGAGCGTGTAAGCACACATGCATAACTGAAGTCAATGGGATTTAAGTGTGTGCTTCACTTTAAAGCATGTGCTTCACTGCTTTGCTGAATACAGGGGGGTTTAATCGAAGTGGTTTGGAAATAACAGTGGCCTTGGATATATTGGTTCTTTTATGCATCTGGAAAAAGGGCTACTGTGAAATTTAGTAAGTACTGCTCACACTTTGAAACTTTTCTGCAAAACACAGTTGTTTCTTTCATACTCCTCTTCCTTGCAGTATGTTTAGTTTACACACGGTACGAAGATGGTTGGAATTTGTTACTGTGCATTGGAGTGGGCTGGTGCTGAGGCTGCTGGGTGCAGGGAGGTGTTCAGACCACGGCTCTGCACAGCTCTTCTGTCAAAAGAGTAATGGCACCCAGGATGCAACATTCAATCACTGCGGCTGGCACTGGAGTCCTTCCAGTGGCCACTTGTAAGTCCTTAACTCACCCAGGGTACCAACAACTTTCCACATACTGTGTTAGAATTAACAGTTCAAAGGTAGCTTGAAGAGCAGTCACTCGTATCTGTCTGTTTTACTTGAATATCTGTTTGCACATATAATTTTCTTTTGGATGTTGAACTGCAGCTCAGCAGCTGGGCCCCAATGTTTTGAAAATCTTTGAGAACTAATTAAGCTTTCTTCAGAGTATGGCTCATCCAGCCAGTCTGAATAAACAAATGTCACCATTTGTATTAGGAAATCTCTACAAATGACTGATCCCTGTCGTGGGGTAACATTAATCTTTTTAGTATAGATTTCCAATAGTTAACCATCTGGCTCCATGCAGTTTTGCAGAAAACACTCGCTACTGGGGCCAGTGGAAAGAAGAAGGTGGGATTAATAACCTGAATACATCATACGAAGAATTAATCTTTAGGATTGGCCATTTGTTTTTATCAAAACAACTCCCTTAAAGATAATGTTTCACAGCATGTGGTACTTACATGGACTTTTTTCAAAATGAGAACATGTTTCAGTATCTGCCGTGATCTGCAGTTTGCAAATTTAGTGTGGATGATAAAGGCTGGAAGAATTCTACATTGTCTTCTGATTTATGTTGCATTTACAGTCCCAGCCTGCTTAGAGGAAATGTCTGATCTTTGCAATGTTTGTTGTTAAAGCTGCTCATTCAAAATAACACTTTTTAAATGAGAATTTAAAATTACTCAAATAAATGTTCATAATTAATATAGAGGCTGGTACAGACAGCACTATATTGATCCAGTGGATGAATTTCATCAACTGAGCTGTAAAGATAAGTCCAGTGTCTTGGTCTGTATTAAATGATTTCAATCCAGCTAAGCGTTTAGGCACCTGCTTGACTTTAATCACTGGTTGTTCCACAGATCTCATTGGTCCTAAGTGCTTTTTTGAAATCCAGCCATATGACTTAGGTCCTGCCTGAGGTCCCTGACTTGCAAGCTGTGGCAAATTAAAGGCAAAAAACAGCTGAAGAGGTTATGGCCCTCAAGCTGTCTGTCCTGCCCTTGTGATGGAGATTACCTCCTCTGCAAGGCAGATGAATGAATGGCTTCTAAAGCATATTAAGTTAAACTCAAATTGGAGACATAATACTCCAAGCTGAAAACTTGAGCACTCCAGAAGCTGCTTCATGAGCCATTCAGTTGTCTCTGCTGTGGTGGGATGACAACTGCCATCAGGGGAATGGAGTAGATGGTGTAGAGGATGGGAACTACTTTGGCTGCCTGATTTTAATCTATCACTGCATGCAAATCAGAGCTCTTAGCTCCTTTCTTGACAGCCTGGCTTGTGAAGCTTGCTGCTGTTTGCAAAACTGGCTGGCTCATATGCTGCTGCCTGACTTCCCTTTAGTGCTGTCCAGTGCTCGCCTGGCTTTATCGCTTGCCCAGTACAAGAGAAGCAATTTAGACTGTAATCTCCTTGAGAGGAGGGACTACATCGTCCATGTACTCAGGTTCAGCATATTGTGAACGCTATCAGAACGGAACTAATAATTTTCTAATCTGCATGTGACACTAGTGCACTTGAGTAATGTACAGCACTCTATACATAAACCATGTTTATACCTTCTCACCCAATCGTGTCTGTTGCAGTATTTCCAAATAAATGGTGGGTCTCTTACTGATTCTTCCTGATAGTGTGATTTGTAATAATCTTGTCATGCCAAACTCATAATAATACTAAATGAAGACATTTGTTGAAGGAAGTGATTGTAAATTACATGCAAATTCAAGCCTTGCTGGCATTAATCAATACTGAAACACAACTTTTGCATTCCTGATATAATACTGCTGAACCTAATCCCATAGATTTTACATTTCCATGTGAATTAAGCATTTATTTTGATTTAAACCTTTTATTTCTACTGGAAAAGGAAAATGCTGCATTTTTGAGTATGCAATCTTGGAAGACCTGCACTTTAATATGCAAACCTGGTAACTCTTACAAGTAATGAGTTAGTTAATCTGTATTACTTAAACAGGTTTGTATTCCTGTTTGATTGTGACTTTAAGATGGTCAACCCATCAAACAGGGTTTCATTTTGAGTTGACCCACCTGAAGTGAGTTGTCAGTTACTTAATCCCAGTCACCTGAACACCTTTGTCCAAACGTGTTTGTTATTGCAGCTGTGTGTGGTCATGCCCAACTCCTCGCCTAACCGGTTACAGCCTAGGGCTTCGTTGTATTGGTCAGCTGCTGATTTATATTCTCAGCAGCTATCCTACCTTGCATTCTTCTGGAGGCCCATGTGCATGAGAGGTGGTTTAAAATCCAGCCACAGCAACAGAGAACAAGTGGATAAGAAATGAGTTGTGCACAAGGTTGGATGCAGGTTTCTTCACTCCAATGGGACTCTGCAGGATGCGTTACATTAGGGATGTAAGTAAAGCTTTGCATAGTCAGCCTCTCTAAAAGGCATTATTTGACTTTAGAAACAATGCACTGTTTTTGTTCTGTAGCAGTGTTTGATGGAGAACCATCTCATGGTGATTACAATATGCATTTCTTTTCATCACAGGAGCCCTTTACTCCCTAATTAAGACTGAAGGGCCAGTGGCCTACTCAGAGTATATATAGAATATTAGACCCAATGGGAATGGGTAGAATCAGTATTCTGTTAGATGATTAAGATTTTTCAGGATTTGGTATAACTAGAGCTCCAAATAAACCATCAAACCCATTTCAAGGTAGGTTGTTTGAGGTTTTTTCAGGCATTTCAGTGCCAATGTATTTTGTTTCAGCAATATCAGTACTGCATATTTAGCAATGTAGTTGTAATGATATTTGCATATGTATTTTCATTAAAAATAAAGAGATACTTCAGTATCTCCTGATCAGTTTTCCATTTAATCTTTTCACTAGTATCATCCGCCTGTTTTTGTTGAATGTGAAAACTGCAGTTGATTGTTTTTGATAAACACTAATACATTCTGCCAGCAATTCTTTCCACTCGTTAGAGTTATACAAGGAGATTAATCGCACTTGATTTTATTTTAAAATATTAGGCATCAATAATACAAAAGCTGACACTTTGGGGAATTTACCCTACTGGATTATTTATGTCTTGGACAAATTTTTTGTTTAAGCAATTGCTTCAGAGTGAAGGCTGTGAATAAACAGTTGGCATTCTCTGCAGCGTGCATGTGGACTGGTGTGTGTGCTTTCGAGGAATAGCGCTACTCAGGCACGTTTTCATTCTGTTAAACTCTAAGGTTTGAAATATTTAAGAGGCTACTGTACTTCAGTCCTACCAATCTCTTTATTTTAGGTCTGATTTAAAGCATATTGAAGCCAGTGCACATTCTTTGTTTGGTCTCAGTACATATAATTCTCAGTGACTCAAAGTTAATAGACCAGATCATCTTCTGTGATACGTGTAGTCGATATTTATGTGTCTGCACGAATGTGCGTCCGTGCACACGCTTACATAAAGCCTTGCACACTGCCCGAGATTGTTGTACTGGGGAGTTCTGCATCTTTGAATCCAATTTATGTGGGAACAACTAGCTCAGTGTAAAATGGACAACAGTGGAAATAACTGACGTGTCTTTCTCAGTGCAGTTATTTTCAGCAACTAGAGTTCAACGGTCAATCCATTTAGCGCTTCAGGGCAATGCCGCTGTTGGCAACTTGCACCGTCCTTGGTGCTGGGTATATTAACTTTGGTTAAAGAGAGAGTAAAGGGTCTGGTGTAAAAGTCACTGACTTCAGTAGGCTTTAGGTCAGAACCGAATACAGTTCTTATCTGCTAGATTGTTCAGCTATTACATTTTTACAAGTATATTTGATGTTTCTTGCTCTATCACTTTTGCATTCATTGTCTGAGGGAAGTGACATTTTCCAGAAGAAAATTATTAAAGAAATATGGTCTGATTTTCTGTTTCTTTAACACAGACAGCAGGGTGGTGTAACTCCTTTGAAATCAGTGCAGTTACACCGGAATGAAACTGGTGTTAATGGAGTGCAGAAATTGATGTTAATGGAGTGGAGAAATCTGAGAACTTCTTTATATCAGAGTCAGTTGACTCTAATTTTGATCACCTCTTGAACTGGAATTAGTAAACACTGAAATAGGTAGAACTGCATTAGAGTAAAACTAGTATAATGACACGGAGAATACATCCCTTCTCACTCAAAGTGATTGCTACGAACCCTTCTAACTTGTAGTTCCTTAGTGGAAATTACTCTTTAATCAATCCATTTAACTTGAATGGTTTCAGAAATTGAGCCAGCATTTCAGCCGCAGCTCAGATTCTGTGTTTTATGGAATAGGTTTTTATCTTGAGAGGATCTTCTCCAAATGTATCACTGTTGTAACTCAGTTTCCTTCAGATGAAGTAGATGGAGGTAAATTTGGTGTTGTGATGAAAGCCAGAAAACCAGAGTCTGGAAGTTTTAATAGATTGTCCAGACTATTATGTGCAGGAACGGTTTTTCTTTTAAAATAAAGCTGAATGGTTGCATTAGAGATCAGATAGTGAGATTCAAAACAGGCATAAACACAAATGAAGACAATTTGCTTTCCAGGATCTTCAAAGCTTTGTATTTAGATGTTTGCAATTACACATTTGACTGTGATAACTATAAAACATCAGGCTCTGTGAGGAAGTTCTTAGTTTTCACTGCCTCCCTCTTGCTGATATTGACCTTGTGCAATCACATGGCACTAAGTCATGCAGTACAGATAACAGTGAAATCTATCTTTAGGAGGGGCTATAAGTCATAAGTAGTACATTTTTGTCCTCTCTATCTCTTCTTTTGATATCTGCAGAAAAAAAATGATGCTAAAATAGAGCAAACCAGGACAAGCATCGTCTAGAACATCTAGTCATAGGAGTACACTGAATTATTAGTGTATATAGCATGCTGTGTCTGCAGCTGCCACAAGAAGCAGACGTGGCTTACGTCAAAACCTCTGTGCACACTGCTGATCTATATGGTCCTTTTGCAGTGTTGGTACATACTCAAATTAGATGGACCCATCAGCTGATCAAGGGGAAGTTTGGCTGGTATGGAAGTGCCTTGAATCCAGAGGCTACACATGTTTTAACATCACTGCTTCCTGGTTACACTGCAGTATTTTTACCAAACCTAGACTAGCAATTTACACGATGGTTATCTGGAATTTTGGAAACTCAGACTTCCTCTGTGGACTGAGAATTTCATTGTTGGTTCACACTCAACTTCCAGCAAAGTACAGGAGAAAGATGCTGGGCTTGCAGTTGGAGTGCTGAATGTCTGTCCTGTTGACTTGTGTTGTAATTTTCAACGTCAAAGCTTTCTGTGTGCACAAACAGACTTTAAAATTG
Source organism: Brachypteracias leptosomus (assembly GCA_013401335.1). Taxonomy (NCBI): domain Eukaryota; kingdom Metazoa; phylum Chordata; class Aves; order Coraciiformes; family Brachypteraciidae; genus Brachypteracias; species Brachypteracias leptosomus. The sequence continues at coordinate 63,311 of VYZX01021052.1, read as the reverse complement.
CTTGAGATTTAATTCCTGATATTCACAGAGCAATGTGAGCCATCAACTGAAATTGTGGTGGGGACACATGGGGATGGGGATACACTTTAGTTAAGGGGAGCTGATGTTAATGATCCAAATTTCATTGCTATCCAGACTCAATACATTGTTTTGAGCAATGACTGGAGAATACAGGACGTGTAAATGTCTCGGAAGATTACATTGAATAGAATTTAAGAGGTGAAAGCTGTGATCCATGACTAGATTCGTATTTTTGAATAAGAAAAAGTGACTACACCCAAAGCATTGCTTCTGGAGAGGAGTGGGGTGATGGCTGGCCATTTGGTTTGATTTCTCCTGGTAGTTGAGTACCAGCCACTGAAATAGGAGCCAAAAGTGAAACATTAGGGACTCTGCAAGTATAACTCATGATTCTAGTACTGCAGTGGAGTTTAAAGCTAATGAAAAGAAAATACTGAGCCACTGGCTTAAAGAGGCAGAAATATTTGTCATATCCAGTAGTCTGAAGACCTCTTCTTTACTGTATTCAACCAAAAGCCTGAAGGACCGGATTTTATTTTTTTTTTTCTGACACAAAACAATTCTCATTGTTGCCTTAAGCATATGAGTTGTGGGTCTTCAATTTCAGTGATTTGAGACCTATGGATAAAACAAGAGATGAAAATGTCTCCTGGAGTCTACACTAAAGCAAGCTACCATATGCAAAGCAGAGGTAGACATGGGGCCAAAGACAAGGTAGGTGTCATCAGCACTTAACAGCTGCAACCAACTTTGAGAGGAGTTTTCCATGACTGAAGTTCTCCCTCTTAAAAAGGACAGCAAAAAGGCTAACAGAGTGTTTCCATACACTAGGCTTGTGGTTGATATAGTGATTTTTAAGCAAGATATTTGTACCTTGCAGCAAAGCTGAATTTTACTCCATGGCTATAAACTCTGGCAGTTGCTGCCTTACAAGGGAGTGCTTTCAGTTCCTATTACTAACTGTGCACAGTACATCATAGTTTATTTGTTTGAGGATGGGTTGTGGAGGATGGTTGTGTATCTTTTGTAGGTTGCTAGGTTATACACAATCTTTCTACTAAACACATACAGCAAATAAAATCATGTAAGTGCTGCATAATGGATGGTGGGGTCAACATCTTCCTCTTTCTTCGTTTCGTAGCTTATTTCAGCCTCTGAGAAATGTGAACAATTATGCAGGTGTGGTCTCCGCCAAAAGTAAGAAAGATTGAATTTGCTATTTGTAGCACTATAAAGCAAATACAGAATTCAATAATGTGTATTTTCATTATCCTAATGGAAGATTTCAGTATGTTAAATGTGTTCAGATGTCCTTGGCAAAATTGGGGTCAGTCATGTGAAATGGAGACAAAATGTGTTTCATCATCTTGTGGTTATTATACTACAAGGATTTCATTGTAAAGTGCAACAAGTAATTGCAGCCACATTTCTGATGCTATCGACTGCTTTATCTAATGGAAATTATTTCTTTCTTGATTATTTAAAATGAACCTTTTACCATTGTCATGTAAGAAAGTTGTAAGGTTTGTGCATTTTGGAGAAAAAAAAACCCCAACATTACAGCAGCACTATTAACAACAAATTCAGAGTGTGCACTTCTCAAACAGATTTTATCCAAGAATCTAAAGGTGCTTTAGGAAAAAAATCACCACTAAATTCCTTGTGTGTGGATGGCAGGTGGAGGAGATGATTAGTATAAAATTGAGAAACTGTTACTCATGCTAGGCCTGATTGAAACTCCAGAAGTCAATAGTAAAACACTCACTAGTGTAACTAGCTTTGTCTCAGAGTTTTTTATCCCCAGGTCTGCCTAAGTCAGTGGGATTGTTTGTGTTTCTTCAGTGGCTGTGGGAATAGGTTGTGAAGTGGATTCATCTGCCTGGAGAGACCCAGTGCAGTGGTCACCCTCTGCCTGAGAGCTTTGAGCGATGTGCAGGACTTGCAGTGTCCTCTTTTTGAAGGAGATGCACTGCTGCAAGGTTTGTTTTGCAGGAATTGGGCTGATTTCCCTGTGGAGCTCTGCAGGAGCGACCTGGTCTTTTAGTTCAGGACCTACATGTGAACTTAGTGGTATCATGTAGTAGACCAAGGATGAGGATCCTCCTTTAATAATTATTATATCATCTTCTTCTATGGCTTTTTATGTCCCAAGAGACACACTCTCTGCCATGCTTTCTTTTTCTCCTCATTCGTGTATATGGATGCACATGTACCCATGCTTGTATGTACATACACTTGTAAGTACACACACTCTTTCCACGCTGATACTCTTAGACTACTAACAGAAGTGCAGACACGTTAAGTGCTTTTAATTCATCACAAGATAGCCACAGAAAAATGGAGCTACTAAAACCTGCAAGGCTGTGGGGACCCAGAATTCTGCCTCATCTAAGATCACGGTCTATCCGTAGGATACCGTACCTCTGAGAGATGATTTTTTTTCAGATGGTGTCAGGGTGACAAAATGAATTTTCACACGACACTGGAATATGTTGTTTGTCTGAGGTCTGGACTGTCAGTTGCCCCCATTTTTCACGATTCGAGATGAGCTTTATAGCTACCAATTTGCAGATTTAGGATGCACTGTAAAAATCTTACTTATGGGATATTTGCCTGGCAGCAAACATGCGTTGCCGTGTGCTTCAATTCACTGCAAATCAAGTGTTGGAGTATATCACTTGAAAATTTCTTGGGTTGTCTTTGCCAGGCTTTTCTTTTGCAACCAGTAAAACATTCCTCGCTTGTTTTGCATTTCTCAGTTGGCCATATTAAAAAAAAAAAGCCTATTTTGTTCATGCTGGAAACATCAGAGACCAAATTCCAACACCCGGATGCTGCGTCTCTGTCTCTGCAGATGTGAAATAACTGTTGATCTAAATGGGGTTATTCTAGATTTACACTTGTGGAGCTTCACATGGAGGAAAGCCCAAAACATATGGCAGTACTAATTTTGTTCAGAGCAAGTTTTTAATGATTTCTACCATTTGATCTACTGTATTGTAGATTTTATGGGTCAGTGTAGATAAAAAAATAAAATAAACATCTGGTAATGTACAGCTTTGTTTGTGTAGATTTATAGAGCTGGGAAGGGATGCAGCCCATGTGTGGCTGCAGATCCGAGGAACGGATACTGTGGTTAGTTCTGCTTTTGGGGGAAGAGTTGATCAACTGCAAACATTCCCACTGCTGAGTTTGCTCAGCAAGCTGCTCAGGAGACCCCAGCCAATAATTATGCTTTCCAGGCATTTGGTGTTTTATGAACTTGGTTCTGATTTCTCCCCTTATGCAAATGTGGGGTTTCAGCCAGGCCAAGGCACTGGGAGCAAAGTGCTGACGTGACACTTTGTGCCAGGATTTAGTAAGATCCCCTGAAGCACACAGTCAAGGGAGCTTTAGGGCTATTAAGCTGCTCAGACACAGTGCCATGATGTTTCTGCTTGCCTCTCTCACACCATTAATTTGCTACCAGTTGTGAATAGTTGTTTCCATGGGGCAGTGAAAATAAACCTATGGAACAGGGTGCCACAACAGCTTTGTTGCCCTTAGGCATGGATTTTATTTTTTTTTCCTAATTTTTTTTTTTTTTGTTTCTTTAAAAGG
>VYZX01021052.1:24632-59666 GCA_013401335.1 Brachypteracias leptosomus | reverse complement strand
GTTGTTATTATTATTATTATTATTATTATTATTATTATTATTATTATTATTATTTGCAACATGTTCACCAGACAAAATGATTATGTTAAGGCAGAGACATCACATCACTTACATTTCATAGCTCAGTGCAATTTTCATAAAGTGCGAGGCAACATCCAAAAAAACATGACTCAGAATTAGAGTTTCAGAAGATTATTATATAGACATTATTTCCCCCAGGTCACGGGCTTTAGTCAAATTTGGAAGAGAATGAAATTGCCAACAGTGAAAAGCAGACAGAAAGGTATGAGTTCATGAGCAGAGAAATAACATTTTCATTTGTTCCTTCCCCATGGGAAAGATTCAACATTCCGGTAAATGGAGACGGTTATAAGAAATGAATTTTTGTCAGCAGGGATGTGATTTTAAGGCTCACTTATCCATTGGCAATCTAGATTTCTAACCCCAGGAATCTAGGAAATTGCTACAGAATGTAGTCTTTATTATAAACAAGGTTTTTTTTTCTTCCTTTTCCTTTTTTTTCCTACCCTGTCTTTTTTAGTAGTTGAGATTTTTAAGGTGCAGGTCTCTGCTTCTCTGAGCATTTCAAGGGGTCATATTGCCACAGAATTATTCTGTGTGGCTTGCTGTCCCTTTGAACTGTTTCTTCTGTGGTGCAGTGATCCCTCTCACCCAGAAATTCCTCTGATCATTGGAACAAGGATGTTTTTGAGAACTAAAAGCACCCCCAGCAATGTGTCGTTTGCAGCAGACTTTGCTCCCAAGGATCTAAGCTCCATTCCTTGCTTTGTGCTTTTCTCACCCATTTTTAAAGCTCTTCTATTCGCACAAGGAAGGAAAACCAAGTAGCAAAGGGTTTTAGGGGGTGGCTCTTGGGTTTAGCATGTACAGCAGGCTTTCCATGGCACAGTCCCAGGCAGACTATTTGGTAGTTATTTTCTTCCAAGAGAAATGTTCATTTTTTTCCTTCATCTGACTCTTCTAACCTCACTGTATATTCAAATGGTGCTACTGTACCTTCTTGAGAGTAAAAGGGTTTTTCTATAAACCTAAACCCTTAATTTCTGATGATGCAGATCAGTTCTCTAACATCCTTATCTTTGTATTTTTTCAAAACTATTAACTTGAAAATAGGTACATCTAAAACCTCCTTTCCCTAGTGTATTTTTGTCCATTTTAATATCTTACAACCAAGACCTATTTGCCTTACAGTATTATTATCAAGAAATGTTATTGCCATTGCCTGCCAACATCTTACTCACCACAAATTGCATTAGTTCTGTTAGCTTCATTATTATTGTGTCTAAACTGTCGTATAATGATTATGGAACATTATGATAGAGGCTGATTAATAAATAAGAATTGATTACTCTGACTTTGTCCGTTGTATTAGGCCCAGGAGATTTATACTGTTGATGGCATTTTCTGAAAAACTGCAAATGCTTAAGGAAGACAGAAAGAGGGGAGTATAATTTCATCTTACAAACGCACAATCAAATTGCATTCCTTTGTCTCTACTAGCATATAAGGGCAATCGGAGCAGCAGTATTAAGAGCCTCTGAAAGGATCCCTTGCAGTATTTCAGTTTAGAACTATTTTCCATTTGCTTTCTTTTAAGATGTGGGTGTCTGTGGAGTTTTTAATGGTGCTGGCTGGCATCAATGAAAAGGATGTGGCTTTTCCTTCATGCAGGCATACAACTTTTACTAGTGTTTATTCTGAGATAGTATTTAAATGTGCCTTAAGGAATGAAAAGAATTAAGCTAAAATACAAAGTATTACAGCTGTACTAGTGCATTTGCATTTCCTTCTGTTGGTCTGATTCTGGGAGCCTAAAATACTCCACTGACAGACTTCAGCCTCCTCATGCAGGTGTCCCTCTGGGCCCTTCCCTGCCAGCACTGCCTCCTACCTGTTATATCCACATCCCCTTCCAAAGAACACACTGCTTGCAAAGGGACAGGACTGAGGAAATTAGGAATTGAACAGAAGTTGGCAAGTTGCTTTTTGCTGGTTTGCGTCCTTTTTTTGGAAATGGGAGTCCAAGTGGTTAAGCATATAGGCTCTGCTGTGTGCTACATGAATGTGAGCTATGTGTGTCTTGGTGAAAATAGCGGTAGATTGCCTTCAAGTTGTTCTCAAACTGGGTGATATTCCCCAATCCACTGGATGTGACTGTAGCTTTTGAGGCTGGGAGGGAGCTGTCAGGAGACAGCCGTGTTGCAGGGGTAGCAGAAAGTGGTCTTGTCTATTAGTGACTGATTCATCTGCTGATGACAAATACAAATGGGTTGAAAAAGATTGAATCTTGTGTTTGAAGACAATTTTCATTAGTACTACAGTTGGAGGTAGGGTTTTCTTACTCTAATGGTGCAATTTCATTGCCTGAATCAGGGCTGTGGTTGCTGCTCTGAGCAGTTTTGAGAGTGGAAGGAAATGACCAGGAAGAGTAAAGTATGACCCTCACTAACACCTTTCAGGGTATCATTGATCTCTGAGTAAAAAGTGTAGCAAAGAATGTATTCAACAGACTGCCATGAAGTTATTTGTCCTCTTCTGTCTTTGCAAGCAAAGCATAATTTTCTGCATGTAGTTGGTTTAATTCTGGCTTACATCTGTCCCATGAGTGGCTACACTCTCACTGTAGCCAAGACATTTTACAGTAGCAAGATTAATCCTTGCTAGGCTGTGAATTAGCTTTTTTTCACCATCACTGTGGCCTTTATCAGTGCCAAGGAGTCCGTCAGTGTGTGAATAATACAGCCAACCCCCCTTTGAGAAATTTCAGGCAGCTCCCCTCACCAGTGCAAGGAGGGATTTGGCAGGTATTTGAAATACATGCATTTGTTGTGGGAGGATTGGGTTGGGTTGGCAGGCAGAGAAGCACAGGTCTCAGGGTTGGCCCAGTCAGGCAGGGACCTTCTGTGGTGGCATCCTGGCTGGCCCAAGGTTGAGTTGCTGAAGGTGAGGAGCCTTCAGAGGCTGGGTGCAGGTCACCCTGTGGCTGGCAGTGGGGATCATGCCCTCAGGTCAGGCCAGATGCTGTGGCAGAGACTGAATGTTGCAGCCATAGGTAAATGGGAAGTGTCTTTGCTAGATGAGTATTTTTCTTAAAACTCTTCTGAGAAATAGCATTAAATGGAGCTTTGCCCAATTTGGGTTTGTGTTTTGTTTTCTGTTTTGTGGGGTTTTTTTCCCTGTAAGAAGGCACTCCATTTGTCAGTGGACTCCTATGAAAGCATTGCTTGTGTTCCTGCAGTATTTATTGTAATTCCTAGAGTTGTCAATCAGGGCTCAGGCCTCAGTGTGCAGACACAGGCTCACATTGCTCAGAGTCTATGAGAAATATAATGATCTGCACCTAGTGAAGGGAAGCATTTAATGAAATCTCTTTCAGACATGGGAAACTAAGGTTTTTACTGCTTGTTGATAAAGTCGTTCTCTTCTTACTAAGTGTGCTGTTGGGAATGGAACAGAAAGCTCTTGTGTCTGATTGTTTCTTTTGTTGGAACTAATGTTTTGAATACATGTTTAGCACTGGAATAAATGTTTTATGTTATAGCCTGGTTGTTCCAGTGCAAAGAAGGAGAAAAAGACTCCTGTTACTAAGCAATTTTGAGAGTCATCAGTTCAGGGGAATTGGAAATTATGAGTAAAAAATTCTAGAGAAATAACTCAGGTTGCTACAACCCCACCTGACCCTGAGCAGTCGTTGGACCAGTGATGTTTTAGTGCAGGGCACTGCCCTCAAGTATTTTATTTTACTGTGGTGTTCTGCTCCTTTGGCACGTCCCATTGAAGTGGATTAAACCTGCAGAGGAACCAGAGGGCCCCTTGGTTCCAGATCCAGCATGACTGGACACATTTAGAGGTTAGGAGCAGACAATGCCTTTTCTGCTGTTTTAAGCATGCATGACTGGGTGGCAGCTTTAAAGCCACTGGGATCCACCTGCAAAACTGCCCTTGGAGATCAGTCTGAACAGGGGAGGAAAGAAATGGGAGATTTGCAGCTTATTGGTAGTAGAAGCCCTGAGAAAAAAAACAATGGTTCTTTTCTTTTGTAGCTGATGCAAGTCTTCACCAACAGGGCTTCACTGGTTCCTTCAGAAGCTAGGAGCTGCCAACTTGATTTTTCTGGCCTATGGACAAGAGGCAGCATTACCTTTCCCAATTTACCCTTACAATTTAGCTTATAATATACTTTGTGTGCACTTAGAGCTACGCCTCGGTTTGGCTTTATGAAGAACATGATTCTGCAGTTTTGAGGCTTTGCATATGTAGTTGTTTTTCCAGCATCCAAACCTAGCAACTCTGCTGCATTTCTTACTGCATTTATGACATTAGAGGGTTTCCTCTATCTGCAGACCTTCCAGTGCATTTCTCCACTCCTGCCTTTCTTGCAGGCAACCTGCAAGTACTGAAAAAGTGAATGTCACCTCCATGCCCTTGCCCAGGTCTGGACTCACACCATTCAACCCTCAGTTGGTAGGGAAGGACTTGTGGCAATTATTGCAGTGGTTCAGTGTGAAATTCTGTCAGCTTCCCTTATGCTTGCTTCTCCAGGGAAATTGAAACTCTTGGGTGAAAAAAAAAACAGAGGAGGTGAACATACTGCCGATTTTTGTAATTTATTCCCCTTATAGAGTTGCAAGAGGAAAAGATGAGGCCTGTGTCTCTTGACTCCTATTATTTTGGCTGTTGCTCCACCTATTTCTTTCTGTCCTGCTCTGAGCAAGGGACATCATATCCATCTTTGGCAGAAAGCCAAATAGGAGGATTTTGTTGAAAGAGTGCACCATCTTCACGGTAGCTTCCATTGCCATTTTTTTATAATAGTTGTTCTTATGGTCTTGTTGAAAACACCAAATGGGTGGCCTTGGAGTCTGAAGTCCTTTTTCCATCCTTGGAGCAGTTCCAGCACAACAGTGGAGAGTGCTCTGTTCTGCTGTCCTGACTGTCATTGGACATGGACAGGCTCAAAGGGACTTTCCTGTCATGGTATGTTCCCATTATAACCTCAGTCTGTCTGTTGAGGCAATCAACTACCAAAGGTAGTTTTTGAAACTGAGAGAGAAATTCTTGGGGGTTTTGAGAGTGCTTTCTGGTCTGGGGGGTTGTTTGGTTTTTTTGCAGGATATCAGCGTGAGGAATTTGTTTCTCTGTGAAGTAAGATCGTGAGACCATTTCAGAGGCCCACTGGTAACCTTTCCTTTCTTACACACACATACACCCTACAAAACCTGCTAACCCTTCAAAGCTGGTTAACACTTTGGGATATGTCTTTTTCTGAGCATCCTGTCTTAAACATCTTAAGTTATTTATCTGATGATGGGTTTTCTTTCTGCTAGGTAGCTTTTTTCATATCATCTCTGAAAAGAAACCTAAGATCTGTACCACCTAGAGCTGCTAGCCAACTCCAACAACTTTTTGTAACTCTGGAATGAAAGGCAGGAAGGTTGGCTGTGGGTGACGTGTAACAGCAGAACATGCTCTGTATGTTTCCTGCTCCAAAAGAAATAGGAGAAATTAGGCCAGTGGTTTGTTAAATTATATGAAAAATAGACCCTGCTTGCTAATGGAGTATGAAGAAACTGATGTACTGAAGATGATCTATAATATTTCATATTTCTCTGAGGAGAAAAAATGATAAACTTGATGGTGTGTGATTTATTCGTGTTTCTGAACATAAAGAAGAATCCTAAAGTCAACTGTCTGTTTCACACTCGGCGAGCGCTAGCAGGATTTACACTGGGATTTAGCACTGCGGAGGAGAGAAGCCTTGATTAATGATGGAGTTGGAAACGTCTACAGATGGGATGGTTATGCAGAAACTGCAGTCTTTTCCACATATCTGCTTTACTGCCTCACAAAACATGATGACAAATATGTTAAATTTGTTGGGGTTTGTTTTGGTGGTTTGTTGGTTTTTTGATTTGTTTCTTTCTTTTTTTTTTTTTTCCTCTTACTCCTTCCTTTGCTGTTGTTCTCTTTGTACATGCAGAGTTTTGCCCTTCATTGCAGCGGAAGCACTCCAGTCCTGCTACTCCATTAGTTCAATTCATGCTGTATCTGTCTGGTGAACTGCTTTTTGAGCACAAAACCTTATGTAATTTAGAAATTCAGTTGACAGTTTCTTAGGATGAGAAGGGTTGTTTTTCTTTGTTCTGCTCCTGAAAGAGTGGATCTTCATCTGACTCCTGAGAGAGATCTCTGTGGTTCAGAAAAGAGCACAACTTCTTTTGCTTTTTGGCCTCAGGACCAACTGCTGTGATACATGGTCTTGAGGATGAAGTACATGAAAGAAAAGACCTTTGAAATCTGACATATCCTGCAATAGGAGAAAAAAGGGGGGAAAACCCAATTCAAACCACAGAGAGTAATGTAGAAGGTAGGCCAGACAGAAGGACATGTGCCTTTTCAAGGATGAAGTGGGGATATGTAGAGGGGAAAAATGTGCACAGAGGCTTTTGAGTTCTTCAAGTATTTTTCGCTGAACTTGTATCCACAAATTTTGACGTTCAAAATAGATATTAAATTATAATCACTAGCCGAACAAGGATGGAGCTGTACTAAAAATAGAATTGTTGGGTAAATCATCCATAGGTTAAACAAGGTTATAGAAGAAAAAGACTAAAACTATAGACTGCAGTGATTTATGCATTGCATAAACTGTCTCCTAAAACAAGAAGGAAGGAGAATAGATTTTGACTAGACTTCCCTCAATTCTTGAAGAGGTAGCACGGCAGGAATTACAAATGTGCTTGAGAGAGAAGATGGCAGGCAGATGTTCAAAAGATTACTCTTTGGGTGGTGACATAATGGCAAAATATGGTTAGGTGAGCTTTTGGAGTGGGGCATAATAGTGCTGTATTTTGAAGGTTATGAGAAGTGGGAGAAAACTAAACCAAGTGGTAACACTGTATGTGTATTTTTCAGTGCCTGAAGCACTATTCTGAGTGTGTTTGAAAAGGGCAAGTTCACAGATGTTAGGGCCAGAGGGCAAGCAGTGGGCTACAAAACCTTTCACCTTTTGGGTCACTAGTTCAAAATTACCCTGCTTCATCTAAAAGTCATTGCCATCTGTTGGGTGGCTGCAGGCCAACATGGAATAAATGAATGGCATCAATCCAAGCACAGACAGCAGCAAAGGTATTATCACACATTAGGACCTCTTCTGATGGCCTCGAGGTTAAAGGGGGTAAACGACCCACCATGCCCCAAAAGGAGGCTCCATGGCTGAGCAGCGAGTGCAGGGGAGGTGGTTGTGGCACTGCTGCATTTTACTTAGTTTGTACCTAAAAGGAGCAATTCAGTGTTCGAGGTGTGTCCTTGTGACACGCTTCCCCAGCCTTGTGTTAGAGTACTTTCTAATATAGATGTGTGTATGTTTTGAAAAATAAATATTGTTTAAAAATTCTAAAAATCAAGGAGAAAACAGATTACTTAGGGCACAGAGTAAAATGCCTACGTGTGTGTGTGTCTTTCACATGCAGGATGGTTACAGGTATGTTAATTAATCAGGTAGATCTGTTCATTCCTCACATTTTCCAATTAGAGGTTTTTTGCAGCGGGGCACCCACTAAAGAGGCCTGCTCTATAAGCACTCCTAAATGACAGCTGGAAGACATGCAGCATTAGTTCATTTGTTTATTCTTAGCTAGTAGCCTCTGAACAAACTGATGAACAGTTTGATTTGGCAAGGTCATACTGAGGATTTGTGAGGATTAACCTATATGTGGCATTTACTGAGAGATCAGACAGGTCATGAAGATTGGCATTAGGGAGTCTGAGAAGATCCTTTTTCCCTCCCCTCTCCCCTGAAAGCCTCAATCCAATTACTGTCTTATTTTTGACTCAATAAAAGGGAAATGAGCATATCCCATCCTCCACTTCAGAAGTGGGTGGTACTGTGACTAAAAATGAGTATCAGGGTAGGGCTGCCTAACGATCTACCTTTCCGGACTGCTTACCTGATGGGGTCAGATTAGTCACACTGTTGCTGTAGCCATGGCTGTTAATGGCCTTCTCAAATTCTACCATGATGCCCCCTCTTGGGAAGGGAGAAAAAGTTATCTTGGTGTGTTGAATGAAGCATTAACATAATGGATGTTGTTGTTTACTCTTGTGTGTTCAGAAATAACAGTGGAGTTTGTGGAAATGGAAGTTACTACAGAAACACGCTGGCTAATTTTATAAAATGCATCTTTCCTTCCAGGCTAATCAGCATCTTTGTGCACAGAGTAGATGGTAAACCTCCCAGTGATGCTGGCTTTATTCATTACCTTTGAATAACACATGTCTGAGGGAAGGAGCATGTTTTCTTTATCTCTTTGCTCCCAAATATTCAATATCCAGACTATAAAGCAATGTTGAACAGCCATCTATTTTGTGTCGTCAGTTCTTTTTCTGTCAGGACATTTCCTATTTACTGTTTCTTCTTCCTGCTTGCAAGATCACTGAAATACCTTTTGCTGAATTATGTCTAGTACAGCCTATTTATATTTCAGTAGCACTACAAACACTGACTGCTTTATTGTGTAAGGTGCTGTATATCTCCTCAGCCAGAACGAGATGTTCCTCTGAAGAACTTTGCAATCTCCCAGACACAGCCAGGGAAAGGGTGTGTTGCTTTTCTACCTGCACAGAGGCACCATGGGGGTAGAGATGCATGATGTGGCTTAACTCGGTGTTCCTAAGGAGCTATGCCACACCAGGGCATGGAAAGCAGATTTTCTGTCCCGTAAAAAAAAACAACCCCAAACTCTACTTTTTCATTTAAGGTCTGAGTACAAAACTTACTAAACCTTTACCTGTACCAAAAGCTATGGAAGGGGTCTTCCAGAAGTAAGCTGCTTCCTGATTTGTGATGCTGCAGCACTGCTTGACTGGTGATTTACTCCCAGGGGGCTGTCTGGGGTAGTGGTCACTCACCAGTGTGGGTGCAGCAGGAGATGGTGCTTCCTGGGGCTTTTGGTCTGGCTCATGAAAGTCTCATGGTTGATGGTAGGATTAGTAAGAAGAGGTGGAGCTGCAGGAGGATGGATGGATGGATGGATGGATGGATGGATGGATGGATGGATTTCTTGAGGTATGCTTAAGCTCTGAGTACCAAACTTGAGATTTGTGAGCACTGTAAATTGTATTATCGCTGATGGGGGGTTAATTATTAATTTATTCTTTAATCAAAACTAATTTAAAATAATTCTGAAGAGTAGGAAGCTGTTCATTAGGACACTGAGAAGGAAATGACTACATAAACTGGGCCTTGAGACATCATTTAAACCCAGGTGGTTCCTGACTAGCTTTGGCAGCCCTAATTTACCTTTTCCATCTCCTTTTGTCCATGTATCACAAGGTCAGAGCGAGAAAAACAGCAGCAGCCCTCTCTGCCTACGAAGGAGAGTTTGGTGTGTGTGATGTGGCGATGTGTCCTATAGGAAGTTGCAAGGTTATGCCAGAAGAAACCAGGTCTTCATTAAATCACTTTGCCTTTTTTGCTCTCTCAAAATGAAATCTGTCAGGTTTTAGCTTTCCGAAAAGCCACCACATGGTTAGATTTTAGTGTTTGCTGGTCCAGCTCACATTGTGGTGTGTGTTGGAGCTGCATATTCCAATTAACTTCTTATGATCCTGCACGAGGGGGAGATAAGTTAATCTAACCCAAATGTGTGGTCAGCACTGTGATACCTGCTGCTGCTCTCAGGGAATCTTCATAACAATGCTTTTGGCTCCATAGAAAAGAGAGAGTAATTTCCACTCAGGGCTATATAGGAAAAACATCAAATGGGATAAGTTAAGAGAGTTTCCAATCTAAAAGAAATGCAAAGCAGATACATGACCTCCCCCAAATCCTGTAAGGTTTCTGAAATGTATTCAGAAAATTTATTAGGACCGTAGAGCAGGCTGTTTGCACAAATCAGCTCTTGCCCCAAGGGCTTTCTTCACCTCAGGTTTCACCACTCAGACCTCAGTGCTTGCTCAGAGCCTGTCTGGGTGTACAATGTAAGACTACATCAGGTGGGTGCATGTTCTCAAGAATGTGGTGTGGGCTGGGGTAGGAGTTGGAGCATGCCAAACATGACCTATGGTTGTGTGGATTACTAGTGAACTTAAACGAATGCCTACTGAAGTGTTTATGTTCTACCTTATAAAAGTCACAAGGAGAATGCTGCTGTTTCCTGCTTGGCACCTAGGTCCTGCTCTTACTCACCTGCCTGCTCTTTCTTGTATCCTCTTTTTTTAGTAGTCAAAGATACAGTAATGAATGGTGATCAGCATGGAATCAAATGAGCAGAACTGCTAGGTAATGCACTGTAATTTTCATTGAGTGAGGAAGCAGGTTTGAAAGAGTGACATGAGGTGAAATGGGAAGCAAATTACCTTCTGCTTTCTTAAGGTTGCTGTGAAAACCAATATTGAAATGCTTGTTTGTTCTCAGTCCCTACTCCCCACCCTGTGACAGCTGTGTCTAAAAAGTCATAACCATCCTCTTTATGATCTATTCCTTTTTATAACATTTATGTTACAGAGAAAGTTGTCTAGTTGTTTTAGTGATGCCTGGCTTCTCTTCCTGGCTCTGCTATTGTCTTTGGCCCTGATTCAGCAAAGCACTTAAGCACATGATTATCTTTACTTTTATGGGATGGTACATGTGTTTACAGCTAAGCATGTGCTTAAGTGCTTTGCTGAATCAGAGATTTTGTCTGTAACCTTGGATTTATGTCTCAACCTACTCACAAGTAAAATGAGCTTAATAGTTACCTCCAGTGATACTGTGAAATGCAAGTAAAACACAGAATGACTTGAGTTTCTTTCACAAACTGCAACCCCCAAATGTACAATATATTATATATTGCTTTGTTCCATTGTAAACGAGTCTGTAGTAGGTCTCTCTAGCTGGAGACATCTACTTTCTGACATTATCAGTAATCCATTACATTTATTGTTCCCTACAGGTTTGTTGTTCTTGTCTTTGCCATTTATTTGTGAAAACAGCCCTCCCTCACCTTTAGTTTTGTCTTTAGACACATAGGTATATATAACTCTGTTTTCAAAGTCTGGGCTTGGAATTACAGCTCCTTTGAAATAAATTAGGGTTGTGCATCTAAATCCCATTGGCAGCTTTGAAAATATAACCCTCTGGATTTATAATAATCTACTGGGATTGGATTGTAGTGCTTTGACTGATAAGACAGGAGAAGTGACTTCTAAATCCTCAAAAAAATAATAATAATAAAAAATCCATTTTCTTCTTTGGTTGATTTCCAGCATGTTTAGGAGGTGCCTCAGCAGTGTTCTTACCGCAAAACCAAACAAAGCAATATTCTTCAGTTAGCAGCATTTTCTATTGCTTTTGAGGACAATGTGTTCTTTGCCTTATTGTACTTTTTTTTCCCCCCATGTAGGCATAATAACACAGAAATGCCATATCACATTTTATGTAATACCTGTGTCCATTAATGTGGCTCACTGCTTCACTAATGATACAGAACTAATAAAATACTCAGATTTTACTTGTGTGTCACCATTAGCACTTCCCATATCTCACTGTGGGACTGCATCAGTCTGAACATGTCACACAAAATTGTGTCTGTTTTCTCACATCCTTAAAGCTCTGTGTACAACAAGGAGGTTGTATTACCTTGGATTGTTTCTACTCCATCTTCTTAGGCCTTGCTGCCAAGAGCACATGCAACTTTTAATATTTTGTAACACTTTTTAAAACCCATTAAAATCATAGTTCCCTGTGAGCAAGGGTATATAAGTCTGCTTCCTTTTTCAAAGCCTTAGGAGAAAATTTCCTGTCTTGTTCCACATTCAGTATATAAAGTTGAAAATCTTTATAGAAGGTCAGATTTTGCATTAGTGCTTCTGGAGAAGTACTAATTTTAGTATTGAGCTTCTGATCTACATACCCTGTCATTTGCATTTGAGCTTTGCAAAAGTTTAGGGGTTTTATATATTTCTTTCTGGATAAGTAATTAAATTCTTTCTCTTGACTAGATCATAGGAAAAGTGTAATGGCCGTTTGGAACATTCCCTAGAGATAATAAACTTTGTACTGTGTGACAGTCTTATCAAGTAGATTTTACCATAGAGACAGGGTTGTTTGGGATTTTTTTTTTTTTTTTTCAAAATAAAGAACAATTCTGAGAAATCATAGAATTATTTAGGTTAGAAAAAAACTTTACAATCATTCAATGGTGAGTCTTTTAAGAGAAACAGATATCCTGTAGAAAATTTTGGGTGTTTTGTGTATTCCAAAAAAGTATAGTTTTAAACACTGGAAATGTACAAAATGCAAAACAGCTTATAGGTTGAAAGTTAGTGTTTCAGGGAAGTTTGGCACTAATACAGGCATAAGAACTGTTGTTACACCTGAATACACTTCAATCTGCCTTGGGGACTTAAACCCTCACTTCAATAAAATTAAATTATTGCACAATAAATAGAGATAAAAAATGAGCGTGCTTAATGCAGAGCTGCAATACCAGCTCTCTGTTGTCTATCAAGAGAACTGGGATTAATTGAACAATACTCTAAAAATAAACTCCTTGGATCCATTGTTTGGATTTCAATAAACAGAG
The DNA here is from genome assembly GCA_013401335.1 of Brachypteracias leptosomus. Lineage (NCBI taxonomy): Eukaryota > Metazoa > Chordata > Aves > Coraciiformes > Brachypteraciidae > Brachypteracias > Brachypteracias leptosomus. Next base: position 47,079 of record VYZX01021052.1, on the reverse strand, counting down.
AAACTGGGAGAAGGAATTGAGATGCTCTGCATTGGTATCAGGCAGGTTTGAATCCTCAGTTCATTCTCAACAGGAATTTCTCATGCTTCCTAAGCATCAGAACACTGAGGGCAGGAAGCTGCGTGGCCACCTTCACTCCTCTGGGTGTGTGATTTCCTACCTGGTCATCCAATGCTTTTGTCAAAAGACAGCAGCATACACAGGGGAGATGAGCTTCACTCAAGGTATTAAGCTGATTTGATGGTTACTCTGTATGAGTTTAAATGCTGAATCATAAAGCATTAAACTGGGAGAGGACCAAGTGTATCCAGTGCGTTGGGGTTTTGGAAACCGCTCGTGGAGCACAAGGAAAAAGTTGCATCTGTGATATGGATGTGAGATACATATGTGTCTCATGTAGTTGATGCCACAAAAAAAAGACTTTTTGCCTCTTCTATTAAACTGAAAGTTCTAAAAGCCAAGTCCATATAGTCTTTGTAATTGGTTATGGGGCTTCCAAAATTCAGGCTAGCAGAATAGTACCAAAATCTCAGGAGTTTTTAGTCTTCTCTCAAATAATTATCAAGAATATCAGTTTCATATAGGTAGAGATCAGCATAAATCATCTCTTGCAAGTGACATCTTTCAGATGATGGATTGAACTGGATTGTCTGATGGTTTTTGGTTGTTAGAGGTTTAGTAAGCAGTAGTTAGCTGCTTGGTCCTGGCTGAAATTCACTTTCATTTCCCAGTACTTCGAATTCAGTATGCTAGTCTTCAGCTGCTGCCCATAATGTCCATGCCCTTCTGTCAAGCACTTGGGAGGCCTGCTTGTCCTCTTGCTGTAGATGTAGATGATTCCTGAGCAATATGAAGGTGATTCCTGATCTGTGAAATGCCAATGGAGTAAGGACAGAGTTATATTCAAGTTAGGGCTTGGTTGTAGAAAGGCTCTTGGGAAGTTATTTCGGATTAATTACAAGTGTGAATTTAAAGTGGACTGGCAAAACCACATTAAACTCTTTAGTGGACTCTTACCCTTCTACAGAATACTGTTAATTCAGTTGTGTTTACATCCTAAATTGCTTTTAAACTAGTCAGATGTTCTCTTGCGGTGGCGTTGGGGTCATTTAAGAAATTTCTGATTCCCAGCTGGCAGCTACCAGCTACGAAGCCATTCAAAGTTGTTTCTGATCTATGAGCAAACTATTTCTGTCCCATCTTCATGGCCTGTCTCTCCCCATGCTGATACTTCCAGTGGTGCAGAAACAAAGGACAGTGATTTCCTAATTTCTCTACACCTTTCATTTTTTGAGAGGCCCTAGAAGAACTGTCTTGCCTACCCTTCCCTCTCTTGGCCCTAATTCAGCCTATTGCTGAATTGCAACATTTGACAGCACAAGGGCTTCTAGCCCCTTTCTGTCTGAAGTGAAATAAGTTGCCTTAAACTGCTGCTGAGGGTGATTAATGCTGACCTGCTTTATTTCCCTCTGGAACAGGCCAGTTAAAGCAGTTGCATCAAATTGGTTACTGTGCTTCAGCTGCAGGAGTGAGTAACTTCTTAGACCGCTTGAATTACACCCGAAGAATGGATCTAACCAGGGGAAGGTTTCTCTTAGCCATTGTGCCTGCACAGGGGTTTAGTAGCACTGTTCAATTAGCACACTTTACAAGTTTATTCAGATTAACTTCCACGTTTTTAAGTGTGAAAAGCAAGCCCTTAATGACATTTGGCTCTGCAATTCAGTGGCTATTTTCCTAAAGCCAGTTCTTAGGTATTTGATATGGTTGCACTTTCACTCATCAGTAAGCATTCAGCTACGGGGATCAAGTTAGAATACATTTATTTGTGCTTTCTAAAGTAGAAGAGAATTTTACACCTTTTTGACTGTCATTCAGCTGTGTGTTACAGCTTTCTGGTGATGCCAGCTAGAACTAATTTTAATCTTACCAAGCTTGCCAGAAGAGGAGTATTTTTACATAGGAGTTCCAAGGAGCCTAAAGGAATTAGGTCCTTTTTAAAGACCTGTTTTCTTATGTGCACCTGTCTGCTTTGAGAATATTTTTAAGTGCCTCAATTTGTTTATCAAATTCACAGCGTTGTCCAATTAAGCATTGCTCAAAACAGTCTGTGTAAGAGTGTCTCAATCTACAATAAATTTTATCATTTTAGTTGAGAGAGATGTTAAAGAGGAGCCAAAGGGAAGTAGTTGGAGTGTGAGTGTTGAGACTTGTCACAGCCAGGTAGCTAGGACATAAATGTCAGCGAGTCCTGATCAGTCATGTAGCAGAGGGTGACAGATTTAGTGCAGGAGCTTAAGAGAAGCGTAAAACAAAACTGCCATTAAACTTACTTCAGTAGTCTTCCACTATTTACCTTCATGTTTATTATTTCATATGACTTTCTCCTGCCATTCCTTAGAGAACATTATTAAATATAATGAATTCAGTTAGTTACAGGCCCCATATCCAGGCTTAGCCTTAGAAGCTCCAGCTTCCCTTTGATCTTCGACATACCAAAATGTGTGATTATGCTATAAAAAGATAATAGAGAGAACATCAAAGGGAAGTTGAAAAACGCCAATGTGGCTTAGTAACATAACAGCTTAAGAATAGCGGCGTAACATGAAGACAACCCTAGTTATGTCTTAATGCATTTTAATATGTACTCTGCAAAAACACTGTAACACTAGTGTCTGCAAAACAGGGAAGCTCTCCCTTCTCCAGGAAATCTTTTCAAATAGAGGATATATTTACAAGGATGCATATCACAGCCACGAGAAGTTGGGGGGGAGAAATGAGGTTCATGTGGGTGATCACTCTAGAGACTTCCCCACTTCATCCCTGAGCTCCTGTCATTTTACATACCAGAGTTAGTCAGGGTTTTAACCTTTGAAGACAACAATAACTGTCTCCCATGGGAACATCAAAGCCAGGTTTGGCCCAAAAGGTGATTTAGGTGTACTTACTGTACCTCAAGCTAAATGTCAAATGTGATTAAAAATTACAATCTTGTCTTGCTCTAAGTAACAAAGTACAGGAGTGACTGCGAGCTCTTGGACGTCTCTGGTTTGTCTTGTAGTCTGTATGTAGCACTTTCAGTCTTGGATGGCACAGCTCTTTTTTGTTAAGTCCTCTGTAGAAGAAACATCTGACAAAAAAAAGGGAAAAAAGGGGGAAAAAATGAGAACACATGTGCTGCCTTCTACAGCACTCTATTTGCTTCTAACAGTATCCATCTTTCATCCAAGGGTTTTACCTGCACTTTATGAGTTATTCAGAGAAGCCCAGTGGTGGTTGTCCTTGAGCATTAGCCCCATGTTAAATTGCAAAATCTGAAAGACAAAAGGATAAAACTGATGTTACCAGGGCCTTGTAGGAAGGGAGAAGCACTCACCACATCTCCGGGGCCACTGAGAGTGCCAAGTATTTGCTTCTTCCCAAATCCTTGTTGATCACATTGTTGTTTACATGTGGACCCTTGGATATTCATAGAATGTCCCATGCGTCTTGCAGAGATTTCTGATGGGATTAGTGATATAGAGCATCTCATTTTAAGAAAAATGCCCCAAATACCAGATTTAAGACTGAAGGTTTCTGGTTTGTTGGTAGCTTTTGAAAATGCCAGCATTTACTTACGTGACCTCACCTAGAAATTATACAGTTCTACAGATTTTACCAGGCTGAGTTAACTGTGAGATTCAGCTTTCAATGAAGTGTTTCCTGTCATGGCCAGTGTTCAGAAATTCAGTGTATGGAGGAGTGAGCTAACATGCTTGACTTCTATGATGGTGTTAAGCAAATATTTTTTCAAGATGAATGATTATGTGCGTTTTATGTATGCAGTAGGTAAAACTATAATAACCAAGGTCTTTCACCTTGGGGACAGGGAATAAACCTGTGTTCCTGTTCAGTGCTTGGTTCTGTGGATGTGCGTTGGATAGTGTTAAGAACTAGCCATTTATATTTTTGTTATAAGGGTGGTATTCCTGTTCCTCCTTTCTAACAGTCTTTGGAAGGTATTTTGAAGGACAGTGGAAGCTCTCTACACAGACACAGGAAAGTTAAAAAATACTGAGTTGTCAGAAGTATTTTGGTTTGGTTTTGAAGGCTCTTTTAGCCACAAAACCTTTCCAACCAACTGAAATAGACTGAAAGGGGCCAGAAAATTGTTTTGCTTTAATCAGCAAAAAGGAGAGAGGATACATCCAACCTAGTTGCCCTTTAGCCCCTTCTCCTCCTTTTACGCTGTCATCAGCAGTGAGGAAATGGGCCCAATTTCCTACCCCATTTTTCCTCACTAGTGATTCCTTAAGAAATGTAAGGCCCCACTGTATTCAGTGCTGTTTAGGAAAGAGAATTACTGTACTGGGGCAGCTTACAAGCTAAATTAAACATGATATTCCGTTTTTTTTATTACAAGGAAACACCCACTAGCTAAGGTGTCTGGGGTACTGAGTACTGTGACACTGCCTGTTGCTCCAGCTCAACACAGTCCTTCTCTCAGCTGAATTTTGTCTTTCATTAAGGAGTAAACACAGGAAAGAGTTGTTCTAGGTTGAATTAATGGTTTTGTTTTCTTCAGTGTGTCAGTTTGAGTTCTTACATTTCCAGAACCTTGTTTGTTTGCTCAGATATTTGTATTGTGGTAGACAGCTCTCACAAGATACCGTCCTGATGATTTTGAGTGTTTTGCCAGGATTGTAAATGGGGAAATGTGTTCCACTTCCTCTTCACAGTAGATAATCAGGCTAGAAATTTTAGTAGATAATCAGATTAACAGTGACCCAGCATGGGTTTTCTACTTGTCATTAAAAAGTGTGTGATTTTTTTACTTCCATATATTTATTTATAGTTTTTAAAAATCAGTATGTAATTTAATGAACAAAAAATACCTTAAACCATCACTGTAGTTAAAGCATGGCCATTAAAATATTCCTTATTTTCTTATAAAATGTTGGATCTTGTCTTCCACCGTTGCAGGGTAGCAGAGAATAGGAGCAGCTGTCAGGCAGCAGCAAATGATGAGTGAGATCCTCAAAGTCACTGGAGTTTCTGTCCTTGCTTCCAGCAGGAGCAGGGCTCTACGTCGACGTGTCCTTCTAGCACAGTGACCCTGAAAACTGCAGGGCAGAGGAGGAACAGACTTTCACCTTTTGTTTCCCCTCAGACCTCGAGTTTTCAGAGAGATTCATACTTGGGAGCTGATTCTGCAAAATCCAAGCCCTTCATAACAGGGCTGTCTGTGCCTTTTTAGCCTTTTGTGCCCATACATCCCTGCCACCTCCTCTGAGGCTGCCTTGAAATGCAGTTAGTTGTTGTTTTTAAATGCGATCAATGCAGTTCTAGTCTGCTGCTTTAATGAATTGTAGAAACATAAAATAATTCAGGTTGACGGGACCTCAGGCAGTCTTCTGCTCAGGCAGGGCTGGCTGACTATGTTTCTCAGGGTTTCGTCCTCTCAGGGCTTAAAAATCATTGCTTCCCTCCATCTCCTGGCTGCCCCACTGTTCCTGCAGGCCAGGATGCAGTTATCTTCTCTGCGGCCAGGCACGCTCCTGACCCATGTCCCCCAGGTCACTGCTGTCCGCAGCCTTTAGCCTTGCAAAGGGTTATTCCTTCCCTCTGAAGGTGCATGAAGATCTGTCCCTCACCTGACCATTTTGCATTCCAGATAACTTCAGAGTAGTTTCTTTAGGAGGGGGAAAAAAAGAAAAAGGAAAGATTTATATTTTGCTTTCTGTGGATGACTGTGTAAAGACCTTGTACTGCGTCCTGCCTCAGAACAAGGTAATCCCTGCCTTCCAGTGACAAATGAAAAAGGCAACTCAGATTCAGCACTGCTTGGGCTCCTTAGTGAGCAGTACTCTGTCCCAAACAGCTGTACAGGACCTTTTAAATATGGTAGTAATATTTTCCCCCAGCCTCCCCTCAAAATCCTCATAGGTTTTGAACCTCAATATTGCAAAATTTGTCAATTTTAGTATTTTGATTCATGTAGTTGTTCTAAGATTGTGTCAAGAATAGGCACTATGTAACTGGACTTGGCTGGCTGAGACAGGCACTGCAAGTGAGACGATGAACAAGAAAAGCAATGGGATTTGGAGGAAAAGAGAAGCACCGTGTTTAGATGAACAGTTCACATCCTTCTCTTTTCTGAAGTTGCAGTTTTCTTTCTGTTGCTGGAGATCTGGCCTCTTGCACAAACTAGCTTGAGATGGAAAGTAAAGTAAAAATAGACCAAATTATATTAAAATCACCAACTTCTTAAGAGAGAGCATTTGTTCTTAAGCCTTATACCTGAAGGGCTCCAATAGGTTTCATGCCAGTATGCACTAGCTACAAGTCTATGTTTTCCCTTTCTCTCTATCTGGATTTTAAGAAATGAGAAACATGAAGCTGGGAGGAGACCTCAGAGATGCTGCAGATGAGGTTGTCGTGGCTTTAAGACCTGCAGTCAGTAGGTGGTAGTGAAGATACGGCAATGGGAGATGGGCAAGCAGTCTCCTAATGCCTCGTTAGCCACTTTGATTTTATGTGGAGGATGGGCAAGGGGAGTGGGAAGAGCTGTGGTCTATTTGGGGAAAAAAATATCACAGCCTATTAGTTAGAAGCAATGAAATGGAGACAACTTCAGGGACTCCATTAAGTGCAGTGTGTTTAGGCAGACAGAGTCCCCAGGTGAGGAGTGCTATTCTAGAGGATTGTGTACAGCAAGATAATTGGACTTGGGAAATCAACTGGGCTTCAGTGGCCTCGTGTAGCCTGATACCAGGGAAGGAGTAAGGAGGGAAAATGTTTCCTTTTTCTTCTTTTTTTTTTTTTTTCTTCCAGTCTAAAGGCTGCAATGAATACAAAGAGGAAACGTCATGCTAGATAGATTTATTGTCAATAGTCGTTTGAATAATACAAACAATGGCTATAATTAAATTTCATTTTGGCAGGGGAGTATTCAGAGCATGTCATCATAACACCAGCTTGTAGTATATTATTCTCTTGACATCCTGGACTTTTCCTGTTGCTTTCACTGAATAAAAATGATCCAGAATTCAATCAGAAAAAGCTGAATCTGCAGGGATGCGTGTTAATGTATTGATACGTTTAGAATCAGATTCTTAAATAAAACATTCCTGTTTGTTTGTTTGTTTATTAAAGAAGATAAATTAGAAATGGCAGAACAAGTTGAACTAGAGCAACTTTTGGCACCCAGAGCAATTGCTAGATAAAATTATGTTGACAATGTTACCGAAAGGCTCCAGTGAATACATGAATCATAAGTAATGGCTGGGTCATTTCTTTCAGGTGAGCAAAGTCACTATTTAATAGTGTAAAAGTTGTACCAAATTGCTCCCCAGCGCTCCCATCAATGTGTGGCAAGGATACCATGTATTCCCATTGTCTCCAAACAACACCTTGACCAAACAGTGACGTTTATAAAATGCAACATTGCTAAGATGCAAGTTTTGTCTTGTCTAATGTGTGTTAAGAAATGTTGTGAGGCATTGACATTATTAAGTGTAAGCCATGGAAAGTGCGTGTTGAGTCTGGTTCTCATTGGTGCTGAGTGTGAATGAGAATCAGCCTCCAGTGCTTGTGGATCTGTAGATGTGTGGGAGCCCATCACTGACAGCATTAACAATTGCAAAGGTGAAAAGAAAAATAGATTTGTTGTAAGAATGCCTAAGCCCCTCAGTGCTCAACTAAACATTTTCTCTGCTCTTGAAAGCTGCAGAACCTCAGGTATTAATTTGGTCAGTGTAGGCAAGACTTCTGAAAATAATGCATTATTGAGTTAAGAGGCACAATGTAAGATGCTATTGGATTAAGAATGTGTATGCTGTAGTGTAAGTTAATGGAACAGTAATAGTGAGAAGTGACCTTCTTCCCCTCCAGAAATGGAAAAAAAGCAACACTTAGCAGTAGAAAATAAGATGTGAACCTCTGAGAGTAAGGTCACTGCAACTCCCAGCCTTGCAGTAATAAAATGCAGTCTGTGGCAAACCAGTGCATTGCTTGTTACTACTCGTGCATAAACAAGATCATATTATATTGCCCAATTCCTCTAATAATAGCTAAGTACTTTATGTGGCCCTTCCTTAAAGTATCAGTTGCAAACTAAGAAAGCACACAGAATAAAAAAAAGGAAGATAGGAAGTTATTCAGGGGTAATCTTCCTTTTTCCTCTTAGATGAAACCATTTATGTGACATTCCTGTGTAGTCCTGTCTGTTCAACCAAGAATAAGAACAATCCAACCCAAAGAAAACCAAAAAAGAACAAAACTTCAGAAAAATGCTGTTGAAGATTGCATTTCCAGGGTGTGGGATTTTTTCAGGCCAGCTAGAAGACAGCAGTAATTAGTGTCTGCATTTCCTCATTAAAATATCATTAGTGAAGGCTTTGTTCCTTCAAAACGTTGCAAACAAGGTGTGTTGCATTATGGTGTCATTGTCGTTTACAGTAGCCAGATGTTATATATGAATTTGAAGATGCATAAGCAGAGTTGTCTGAGCAGTTTGGCCTTTATTACAGCAAGAAACAAGTTGCCATTCAGATGATCGTCTGTTTGGATTGTGTTGATCACTGACAAGTGGACACTTGGCTCTAGCTCTTCTTGGAAGCCACTTGCTGTCATTGCTCTAAATAAATCAGTGCTTCCAACTGAAAATATTACAAGGAATCACATTTGGTTTGTTGCTTACTGCATAGGGGCTTTAGCTTCATAACTTCATACACCGATTTCTGCAAAGTTACCAAAACCCAATGTTTTCCTGGCTGTTAAAGAATATCAGTCAAGCTTTAAGGAACCAGTGCATGACTTATCTGTGATAACCAAACTATTTTAGGTTTTCTGTGTGGGTAACGTTCTCAGTGCAAATTACCATTGCTTTACTCACAGTTTGTCTCACCAGAGTATTTACCCCATCTTGTTCAGTGTACACTTAGTGGGTGTGCTTTTCTGTAATAACCATCAGTGGGAGTCACATTTTACTTTGTGATACCAGTAAAAATACCTAATAAGGTATTTAAAAGAGTAAAAAGTAGCATCTTGGATTTGGAGAGTTGAAAATGCATTGGCAACAATTTCATTCTGAAAGATTCCTCAACTCTGTAAAATATCAACGTGATGGGTAACATTGCTTTAAAAAAATCCAGGTTGGAGCCTTGGTGGGTGTGTTTGGATGTAGGAGGAAAGCAGTCCTTGGACATGCGAACACAACAATATGTTTTGCTGTGCTTAAAACCAAAAGCAACTATTTTATCTGAGCCCACAGTTTTCTGAGATTTGAGTTTGAGGTTAATCCAAGATTTTGATTTGAGCCAGCCAGTGTCAGCATCTCGAGAAGCATTTAGATACAAGATTCTTGCTCACACGTGCGTGCTAGAGAGGAGACTTACTGACATATTTAATTGCTCTTTTCTTATTCCCAACAAAACCCAGCTCCCTGAAATCTCAGCCGGTACCTGCTGGCTGTGAAAAGTATTGAATCAGTTCTTCCCTCCCTTTTCCCCTCCCCAGTCGCTCTTCTCGCTGATGCAGCAATCTTTCAAGCAAACTTTCTGAGCTACCTTGTTACTCAAATGAAAGTACTTTCCTACTGTGATTAGCATCTGTTTATGGGATGGTTCCTGTTTTTCATAATTAGATCCTGAGCCAGAAATGCAAAGTCTGCTGTGTAAAAGGATAATGAATCTTTATTGCACCAGTGTAAATCAGATTTGTGTAAAAGGCCCTTTGAAAACAGTAATAAGCAGAGACATGTATTAAGTCACCACGATAAGGTTCTTGATTTTATATTTTCCCTTTATAAATGGAAATTGTAACTACCCAGTGGATTTCAAGTGACCTTTCCTGACACTCAAAAAGATTTTAACCTTGGCCTTAAGCTTAGTATGTGCCAACTCCACCTTCCTTGTGGTCAAGTCTCTAAGAATACATATTTTTTTAAGGAGCAGAAGTAGGGATGGTCTTTGTCTGCTTTCTTTGTGTGTCTTCAGTAGCAGTGAAAAGTGGGGAGGAAGGGAGCCACTTGAAATGTCCGAGATACCATCTAATCAGCCATCCCAATGTCCATTTAGCACGCGCTGTAACATTTTAAGCATCTCTTGGCCACTCTCTCAGAAGGGAAGGCTCATGTCATCCCTTGTATTTTCCCATTGTACACATCATTTCCTGGCGAATGCAGGATTTATTCCCCAGCTAAACCCTTCTTGACAGGTTTGTTATCTGTTCACCCGGTCGGCGAGCCCCTGAGAGGCAGAGCATAGCTGTTAGAGAGAGAGAGAGGGAGAGGAGAGGGGGAGGGAGGAGGGAGGAAGAAAGAGGACTGGGAAGCAGGGCAAGGAAATGTCAAGCGAGCTGCCAAGGATGGATATTATAGCTGCTGGGGACCTTAGAGAGTATCATGTGTCTTTTGTGTCTATTTTACAGTCAGTGCTTCATGTAAGATGGCAGTCTCGCCTGGACTGTGCTTAGTATTGATTTACTCCCAGGCAATGCACAGACCATTTTAGGAGTACATGGGAGACTACAAAAAAAAAAATAATTCCTCCCACCTCCCCTGTTCCAGCCTTCAAGTTTTTCTATAAACAAACACATCTAAAGTGGTTTCTATTAAGTTCAGTCTCCCTCTTGTTTTTTTTTCTATTTCCTTTTTCAAATTAGCAGATTGTTGTATGGAGAGCAAATTAATCAGAGGCTTCTCAATGAACAATGGATGCCTGGAAAGTAATGTGGGTTATTGTCTTATATATAGACTTCAAAATCTGTGGCCTGCCTTAAAGAAAGAGACAGAGCCTGTATAACCCAAAACCTATTCCTGGATCAAAACTACCAAGGAGTAGCTACGAGAACTTTTTTTTTTTTTAATCTACACATAATATATAGTCCTTATTATTTCCCTTCTGTTGTTTTCTGCAGTTGCTGCTCAGCACTTGGGTGCAGTATGTTGGGTGGAAAAGGCAGCCGTATGGCTGTCTAAACAGCCAGCATCTGCTCGGCTGTTTGACTCAGCTTAGGCTGGGTGTGCTTCCCTCTGGCAGCCTCCCTTCTCCTTCCCTGTTGCTGGGCCAGCATCAGGCTTCAGCATCCCAGCTCTTTAGAATTCCATGGATAGTGAATTTGTGCATCTGAAGCTTCCCCATAGACTGTGGCTTTTATCTCCTGGTGGTTCCACACCTCATGCCTGGGTGGTGTTGGCGTGCTCGCTGCAGATAGGGCTGCTCCTGTGCTGGAATGAGTCAGGCTCAGCAGAGCCTGCTCTGCGGGAGCAAAGCCTGAAGTCACTTCTCTTTTTCCAGGTTGCAGTAGAAGCATGATAATGCTGAGCACCCCAGGGCAGCTGCTGAGGGGTTTTCACCAAACTTGAAGTTTTGGTGCCATATATACCAAATCTATTCCCATTTATGCTCTTCTGGTGTTTGGAGATGAAAATTAAAGGCTTTTACTTTAAGGGCTTACCGAGGTTGTCATGTTTTTCTGGGTTCAGAATTTAAGCAGGATTATTTTATCAAAGAGGTAATGTGTGGTAATGTGTTTTTTTTTTAAGGCTATATTGAACATTGAGCATTCTCAGGGTGCAGCAGACTTAGATGATTCTAGTCTCTGGGAGCAGGGGAGTACGAGTTTGACAGGCAGCCTGGGGGATAGGCACGCTGGGGACAGAGCAAGCCAGGCTGCCAGCTCCATATGCTCTTTAAAAAGTCTGTGCGGAGGAGGGTAGTTCTGGGACAATATGAGGTGTCCAGGGAAATGATGGGAAAAGAATCTGCAAATCTACCCTATTGCACTGCCTGTGGTGCCAGGGAATCGTGCGAATGGGTAGCTGCCCTGTGGAGGCTTGAGGGCTGGATTTCCCACCTTCCCGTAGAGCCCTACACGCCATTTAGCAGGTGGGATGGCCAGTTGCTTTCCAGCCAGGCTCCTGTAATGTAAGCACAGGGAGGCTGAATCAATTTCTGCTGGCAAAGAATATTGACAGTTTTAATAGAAGATCATTATAGGAGTGAAATATTCAGTTTTAAAGGTAGAGGCCAAGCAAAAATGTTCAAAGCTTTTCACATATGTTAATTAATTTAGCAAGCAATGATTTTTTAATGAAGTCATGCAACAAGTTAGTAGCAAAACCTGGGAATAAATAGAGTTCTGAGCTTTTTTCTTAGTTTTGTAAGCAATCATAGCACATTTCTCTGCTCAGAAATTCCTTCAGAGGGATACAGTGTGAGGAGTTAAGTATAGAGACGTTACCAAAACACTCCCATTGCACTGTATTAGAGTACCACACATCTTTTCTCTTTCCCTTTTTAGAAGTGAGAACAATTTGTTTCAAAGTCTCATTATTTCTAACTGGCTGCCTCATTAAGCAAGTACTGTGATGGCAGCAGAGTTTGTGATTATAAACACCAGGACAATATGTTACTGTGTTTGTAACTCCACAGATAGAGGAAAAAGAAATGTTTTTCCACCCTTCTGTGTCTAGTCAAGGTTTTTTTTTTCCCTTCTCCCTTCCCTCAATCCCTCCCAAGCTAGATCTAATAGTAAAGCATGTCACTTATAATCTGCTAATTAAATCATTTCACTCCATTTTATATAATTTTTAATTTAGCATTCATTTTCAACTTAGCTTTTGGCTTCATTTACTGATAATAAACAGCATTGCACACAACACATGTTCCTCAAAACAGTCATTCACACACATACAGATGCCAGTAATTTTGCCAGTATGCCATGCGTATAAATATTAAATATAACATCCCACCCTCATTTTACCCGTGATTGAATGTGCATGTTGCTGTTCCCTTGTACAATACACTGTAATAAGGCAAAACAAGACAAACCTGCTCACCTGGAAATGGAGGAAAGAGGTCTTCAGCTCTCTATTGTTCACTAACCCTGGACCTCAGAAAATTTGCTGGGTGAACTGTGCTACGTTGGCACTGTGGCTGCTCTCCCCATTCTGAGTAATAGGATTTGACCTGACTCTGTTGCTGGTCCATTAGCTGTTTTTAACACATCCATCTGCTGGTCTTTTTTTGACCATTACAAGGTGGATTGATGACTCCAAGTGAAAAGGTGACATTTATGATACCAGCCTTTGTCTGCTGGAGGCCAGACAGTCAGATCAGAGCTGACAGTCCAACGGACTAAAGTTCAGCAGTAGGTTCAATTCTCAATGGGTCTGGTCGTAACCATTTCAAATTAGCACAGATTTTTTAAAGCTTGTGTATTCTAAAAAAGTTTCCAATTTTTGCCTTCATTTAGGGCCTTTCTGAAAATACTCTGATACTTCTAAGGTTCTTCAGAAGTAAAAATATTAAGAATATTTGGAAGGTAAGTCCTGCTGTCCAGAGATTGGCACCCACCATTGGAAATCTGGGTGTTTTTTTTCTCTTGAATCAGAAAAGTCCCCCTAACATTGTAGTCATACCTTCTCATCCTTTACACCATACACATTAGTGGCTGTTAGAGATGCCAGAGCGAGTGCTTCCTCCTCAGTGCTGCACTGCTTTGGTGATCAGTATCATTATGTGTTTAATCCTGTGTGTTACAATACATCTCGGAGACTGCCAAAACATTCTGTGTTGGAGCTTGTTTCATGCCAGTGCAGTAAGAAAGGGACAGAGCCTTTGTAATGATCAAGACATCAGCCAGTGGGAGATAAAGACAGTGCATTATTTTCTGGTGCTCCAGAATATATGTCAAGGTGTCTGAGGTTTACAAGGTATTGGGTCTCCTATTTGTAAAGGCAGACAAGAAGAAAAAAAAAGTCAAGAGTCACTAGTGATCATATATGGCAGTGCTTTGAAGAGCACTGCAGGGAAGGTAAAAAGGTAAAGCTCCCCCTCATTTATTTGAGCTTGTGAAAATTGCCATTGCTGCTGGATCTGCAGCTCAGAAATGGATTTTCTCAGGCTGCAAGGTCAGCGCGCTTCCCACCGCCCCCACCCCGGCCAGCCTAGACCGGGAGAGAAGTAATATCACATACAAGATGTGCTGCTGGTACTTGCTGTTCTGTTAATTAATCACCAAACCACTTTCCATTATTTCCTTTTAATTATAACATTATTTGACCATTCAGATTTGTCCTGATTAAACCATCATTTAATTGACAAAGTGTATGGTAATGCTAATGTTTCCTGTCAGTTTAAATTACACACGTGGCACCTCGTTTTCTTGCAGCCACAGATTAAAGGGAAAGTGGCCTTCGCACCAGTCGGCGTCGGCGCTCGCAGCGACGCACCACTGCGACCTAGCAATTGCTGGGACCCAGCTTGAAAGTACTAATGATAGGCATAATTAAAAACTAGGCAAAAAAGGCTGTACGTCACAGCAAAATAGATCCGAATGTCATCAGCACTTATATGAAAACAGCATCTGCTGCAGAGACTTCCTCTGGAAATCAGGGGAAGAAAATCTATTAAGTTTTCCAGGAGCGATTGGTAGCACATCTCCTTGTTATTTTGCTCATCATATTATATTATTTTTAACTGAGTGAAACATTAGCCTGTCTTCCCTCAATCTCTCTTTCGTTTTTTTTTTTCTTCTTTTTTTTTCTTTCTTTTTCTTTTAACAGATTTGTTTTCTGCTCAATTAGACTTGTGATCACAAGAACACAAAGTAGTATTTTTCTCCTTCTGGAAAGACTCTTACAGTGTGATGGGCAAATTGTCAGGAATAATTATACCAAATGGCAGGGGGAAAAAAAATGATGGAAAAGATCTCTCTCTGCTAGTGATACGTTTTATTTAAGACAGTGAACATCAAGCACTTTTGTGACAAGGTGAAACTGGCAAGTGGAGCTCTGCCATGGTTTTATTTTTAATTGCTAGTAAACTAATTAGATGGAATAAATTGTTATAGAAACCACACAAACTTACAGGCAAACCCTAACAATGCGGATTGTGTTTTTCAATAAAAGAAAAGAACAGATGAGTTAGATGTGACGGAACGAGATAATACGAGACACTTCAGCATACCACCTGTCCTGCCATAAGGGCTTGAGATTGTTGTCATCCTTGCTGCTGGGTTATTCTGAAGGGATTTAAAGTTATTCGGTGATACTCATTCATCAAATCAAGCAGTTCCCTTCAGGACCAGGGAATTTTTAAGACCTCTTTCCTCCATTTGCAGGTGAGCAGACCTTGGCACAGTGCAATACCGTGCACAGTGTGTGTGTGGGTGGGCATTTGCAGCTGAAGAAAGGTTGTATGAGACAGAATTTTGTCTTTAACCTTCACAATTCAGCTGTGGCTCAGATCTGTAAAAGCAGGAACATAGGAGCCTAAGGCTTTTATCAAAAGGTGGCTCATCTCTTGCAGTCCTAAATTTTATTTGAAGATGGCAAAGGTCAGGCTCCTCAGTGGCTGAAATGACTTCTGGAATAGAACTTGGGGTTTAGATCGCTAATGTGCATTTGAAGTTTTGAATTTTCCGAAAACTCCTCAGTGAAGCACCAGTGATTGGTTAATTTGAAACTTGCCAAGGATTTTTTTAATGTCTGCATAGTTTTTCAACTTGAGAGTCTAAGAAAAAAATATATTCTGGTGTGAATCCATTTAAGTTGGTGGAGTTAACAGGAGTTTTGTTGGAACGGTGGAGCGTTATTTATCCTACCTTTTTCTAAATATAAAAGACCAGATGTTCATCTGTCATAAATGAGTGTAAATTCCCTGAATTTGGTGGAACTCATTGCTTTACACTATCTTGTATTCACAGGAATGGCACCATCTTCCCTGTGTGGTTTCTGTGATCAGCGTATCAGTTACGTTGTGTCTCCTATTTTTAAGTGACATCAGATTGATTTTGGAATTCTCAACTTAAGAGTAAATATTTCCCCCACTTGGACTGTCTCACAAAGTAACCACACAGTCATCATAACTCAGTTATTTCTGGCCCTGGTAATGTCTTATTGATAGACATTTGGCATTCCTTCTGCAAATACAGCATCTGCCTGTCTGCCTGCGTTAGGAATGCTGATGGGACACTGAACGTGGTTCTGTGTCCCATGGTGTGACTCTCCATGGGTTGATCAGTTCAGAATTACTACATCAAAATACCTGTATATTTTGGATATCAACTTTTTGTTTCTCATTACTCAAAATAAGATGGTGTTTGCTGATATATATTTTTTTAATGTCCAGTGTATAGTAAGTTTTCCATGTAAATTGACTTTATGTTGAAAAACAGTGAAAGTATTATTCCAGTAAACAGAAGGGAAATGGGGTGTGTCCACTAACTTTATTCATAACTTTTTAAATGTTCACATTTCTGCAAGCAAGAGACTGGCTTCATACTAGAGACAGAAACCACAAGTAGAATTATCTTTCCCTATCTATTCCAAGGGGTTTGTAACGATAGGACAAGGAGTAATGGTTTTAAGCTAGGAAAGGATAGATTCAGACTGGATATTAGAAAAAAATTCTTTAATCTGAGGGTGATAGATCAGTGGAATGGGCTGCCCAGAGAGGTGGTGGAGGCCCCATCCCTGGAGTCATTCAAGGTCAGGCTTGATGGGGCTCTGAGCAACCTGCCCTAGGTAGAGATGTCCCTGCTTGTGTAGGGAGGTTGGACGAGATGACCTCTAGAGGTCCCTTCCAGCCTCAAACATTCTATGATTCTATGATTTGCAGTGAAAATTTGAGGGAGCCCTATATTTTTTTAAATGCATGGAGGAGACAGACATGGTATTTGACATGTGAGCCAGGAGAAGGCTTGGAGTTATTGATGGGATGTTTATTCTAAAGTGAAACTTTTATTGAGGTCTTTAAACAAAACGAACAGTTCCTGAGTACCTTTTATGTAATCATTTTATCAGTAATCCGTTACGGCTCCCCCAGACAGTTTTTAAATGGCCGAAATATTTATTTTCACTTACTTTATCAGGCCTTCTACTGAACAACAGGCACTTCCTGGTATCAATGCTGAAACTCAGTGATTTGTGTGGGTTTATCTTTTCTTAATATATGGGATTTGGGGTTTTTTATGTATGTTGTATGAAGTTTGACAGCAGATGTGTCTGAGGGGAGCAGAGAGGCTGTGAATGACTTTGATGTGTAAAAACAGGAAACCATGCCTGCCTCAGGTGGAAATCTATGAATGGTTCTGTCTATACATTGTTTCCCTTTTATTTACTAAATGGCCTCTGTTGTTATAAATAAGAGTTGTCCTTTTCAGCTTCTCCTCCCTTGTATACAAATCACTTGTCTCGTTTATGGAGACAAATGCTAAATAGTAAAAAGGCTGCACTTGATGTGTGTGAAGTAAAGGGTGTGGAATTCCTGCCTGCAGGCCCCCATGGAAGAGCAGGACGCCATTGGATGGGCTCAGTTGAGTGTCAGGGTTTCCCATCAGACAAATCTGAAGTGTATGATTGTTGTATTTAGGCTGCTACAAACCACCTTCCCCAAGGGCTTGGAATTGTGTGTAATTGCATTTACTTACCAGCTTTGCTGTAGCTGAAAGTAGGTGTTGTGTATGGATGACATATTAACATTGTGAGAGAAGAGTACTATAGATTCCCAGGAAAGAATAAACTTATAATACCAGAAACCACAAGAAAAAATGTGTTAAATTTTAAGCATTTATTTGCAAAGCAAACCTATAAATGCTCTGCCTAGCATAAAAGAAATCAAAAAAGAGTTCATCTCACTATGTTTTATCTCAGGTGATATGGGAGAGATCACCCAGAAGTTAAAGACCCAAGTGACCAAAAAAGCAGGAGGTCGGAGACCAGTTTGAGCTGTGCTCTGGCTGCCCTGGTACACACTGTCTGAGAGCTGGCTAGAGAAAAGTCCTATTTTTCATTCTGAAACAGACACTTTAAATGTTTTTATGACTGTTGCTGTTCTCTCTCTCTCTCTTTTTTTTTTTTTTAATACTGTCTGGGTTGACTTTTTTTGCTTCTTTTCTCTGTATATGTTCTGGCAATGATGTTTACGGTCTCATCTTTACTGTCTGGAAGTTTGTCATGATCTTAATATGTCACCCATATTTGATTACTGCATATATGTACCATCTGCAGAGGAAATGATGGCCCATTTAAAGTGAATCGGGTAAGCTGCAGTTTAGGTGGGTTGCATGTAAACTCCATGTGCTCAGTACTCCAGCCAGGTCTCTGCTAGTGTTAAGGTCCTGACTATATTTTCATTACTTTATAAAACCTGTTTGGAGGAGTTGAGAAGTTGGCCATAAAAACATACCCAGCAGTGAAAGTTGGCTGAGAATGTTTCTGTCTGGGTTATTTTTAAGTTATTTTTTTAAAAAAACATGCTTGAAAGGCACCTTTTTCCCTTCAGTGAAAGGAAAGTAAGAGAGTGTCACAATTCCAGGAGTTTGGGTTTACCTCTGCGGTGCATTGGCCCTCAGCTCCTAACAGGTTCCTAATCTTGGGAAAGAGCTGCATAACATCAAGCTGAAAGGCTGAAGTTGGCCATTGTCCTGTAATTGCCCCCCACGGGTCTGCTCGGAAGTTGTACAGCCATGATGGCATTTTCCTGCTTCTTTTTCCGACTTGGGTTAGAGTAGTATATATTCCTACAGGAAATTCTAATGAGCCAATATAATTACATAGTGATTTTACCTTCCTGACAAGGTCACACAGAGTGCTAATGCAATTATCAAATATTGGTGTTCCTAGATTACGTAGTAGCCCCACACCTACCTAAAGCCATTGGATCCTTGGGGGTTTCGGCTTGGGTTTTTTTCCCTTTTGTTACACTGTGCCTTAGATTAAGTAGTTTGATGTTACTGCTCAGGAACAAGACAATACAAAGGAGCACTTATCTTAACATCTGTCTTATTCTTTTGCTTAGCTGTCTGTGAAGTCAGAAGTACTAGGCATAAATTTCATCCTTTTAAAAAATGCAATCAGATGTACTGTATTAATTTGAACGTGTTAATGAGTACCCAACCATGACAGGACAGAATATTCATGACATCTATTAAAGATCTGACAATAGGAAGTATGTTAAAGATTGTTCAGTATCTGATTGAGACTTGTAAGCACTTGGGTTTTGCCTTCCTGCTGTCTTGCTTTCTTAAGGCACTTCTGGGCCGTGCTGCCCCTTGGACAGCGTTGGGGGGCTGTGTTCTGCATTTCGGAAGTGTTCACCTCAGGTGTGTCTGTTGGCTACAGCAGATTGGGATTCAAGAGCAAGGAGGAGTTCAAAGAAATGAGAAGTTGTAAAATTAAGAGCAAGCAAGGGATTTTTGTTAGTTCTTTTTTAAGCTCAGGAAGAAAAATATTCCTCAGGTCAGGCTTGAGAAGGATTTGGTGTTGATTTGTATCAACAAGAGTGTCTCCAGATGTTACAGTAAATACTAAAAATAAAGAATTTTAGGAGGGAACTGTCAAGAATCCTGACTTAAGTGAGGCTATAAATCTTATGTGACAGGAGGAAAGTTTATTCTGTGGAGGTTTATCCTATGACTTTGAGATGCTTCTGTCTCTTCCTCTGAAACAGATTGGAGACAGGAGGTTTAGGCTGGATGGACCATTATCCCAACCTCTTTTGACTGTTCTTCTGACCCTGAAAGTCTTGGACACATAATTTCATCTGTCCAGGATGATATCAGTAAGGCACATGGAGTGTTAAATAGGAAAGTTGAAGCTTAAGTGTCATCACTGGTATTATACAGATAAGTGTTTCTGCAAAGAGGTTTTTTAATCTGCTGATAAGGATAATATGACATCTGAGCACAGGGGCAGCAGAAGGGCAGGGAGAGAAAGAAATGTGTAAACAGTCCAGTGTAATTGAAGCCTAGCCTTCAAGTCTTTGAACTCTGCAGCAGCCAACTTTGGGAATGGAATTGCTGTCTGATAAACTCACAGGTTTTGACTGAATCTTCAGCTTTTCATCAAATTTTTCCATCCACAAAATAATTCTATATTTTTCACCTGCAAAGAGAGATATGAGTTATGTTTGCATCTGCGTTATTTTGGTTGGTTGGTTGGTTGGTTTGTTTTTAATAGGGCTTCTAATAAACGTATAGTAAGGATTTCTGGAAGCTATTTGTTTGATTGTGAAAGATCCAGAGTTGTGAAGCTGCATTTTAGCTTGGATAGCAGAGCTGTTTAAGGCACATTAAGCTTTCACTAGCAAACCCATGTGTGAAATGCAATTGGAGACCTATATCAGTATGAAAATTGAAAACTGCATTGTCTCAGTTCCATAGATTTGAAACGTACATTTGGTCAGTCCTTCAACAAGTGATTCATTTGGTGGTTATGAGATAAATCATGCACCAAAAAAATCAAAGCTTTGTGGTCTTCCTCCCAAAACTCAGTGACCATTGCATTACAAAAGTTCATTTAGATGTCAAATTTCTATAATTTCAAACATGAAAAAAAAATAAATTACTGTCATAGTAATAATTTACTTAATATTTCTATGTAATTAATAATTAGAAATTTTGATCATAATGGACCAAAGTGTTCTAAATCCTGTACAACTTAAGTTGCTGACTATTTAAAAATCACTCACAATAAAAATATTTGTCATTCAGAGGTATAATGCTTCAGGACTCTCAAAGATGTTTTCAGACATAAATTGATTCTGTCAATGTCTTAGAGAAATAACAAAGTAAGAGTTCAATAAAACTCAGGCTCAGAACTGGCCTAATGCTTCGTCCACTAAATAGTAAAATTTTCATTAATTTTCAGAAGCAGAGATGGCAGAATGATGAATGCTCTTAGAAATCTTCAAACCTGCCCAAGATCATACAGGAAATGTATGAAAACATTTTATTAACAACAATTAAAACTTCATCCCTACAGTCACCATGGTACCTTAAAGGAAAGTTAGTCTTTTCCCTATGAAATAAGAGATTAACATGTTGAAAATGGGTGGGTGTGAAGCTCAGAGCTGTACATCACTCCGACATCTCAATCGTTCAGAAATTCATTCCATGAAGTTAGGACTGCCACTGGCATCTCTCAGGAAGGGGAGTTTGTGCTGTTTGACAAGATTCCCTCTTCTTAAGCCACAGTGGAGGGCAGTGCCTGCGTGTGTCTGCAGTTCTGTTTCCAAACAGCTCCTGCATCTTGCTGGCTGCTTAATTTTACCCTTTACTTGGTATTTATGACAGAAAAAGGTATTAGTGCCTTTCAGCAAAGTGCCTGTCTGAGGAAAGGAGCAGGTACAATGCTATGGACAGGGCCAAAGTCCTCATCTCTCCTGCCCCAGTGGGCTGGGGGGGAGGCAGTTCTGGGTGCTGGGCATGAACCTTGGTGAAAAACTGATCTGCCCCTTGTGTATGCCTTCGTCTAGACAAGTTTTGATTTTTTGACACCTTGAAACATCAGTGTACTGAGCTCTGCTGTGCTGCAGCTGAAAGTCTCTGTTACTGTCCCTAATACACAGATGAGGCAACTGAGACCTGCTCTAAGAAAAATTCCCAGCTTCTTAAAAGGAGAAAAAGTTCTTTAAATTTTAACAGAATTTAACATTTTGAGAATGTACTTATTTTAGATCTTTTCTAAAGTTATCTCAGGGATTCAAAGAACAGAAACCCCAGATCTGGTTCATGGCAGTTAGTACTCTCCCAGGTAACACCATGCACAGTTTGAGGGACAACGAGCACCAGGGACTGTTCCTCACACCAGCATGGATGGGCTTCCTCAGTTTGGAGAATAAAGTATGTTTTGCCATCAGAGGAAAATTGTATGTCAAAACATAGTTCTCTCACTTAGCTTTCAGTGAGTGTACAGATTCTATATGTACTTTCATTGATTACACTCGTAGAATATTTTAAATTTTATTTATGGTTTACAGCTAAACAAAACTGCAGCAGCCCAACAGGGACATTTGATGTAGGAAGATGTGCCTGCTGATTGTGGCCCCCAGTCGTCCTGCTCTGGAGGTCTGCCTCCATTTCTGCTGCTTCTTGTAAACATACACTCACGTCTCTAATTTGCCTGTCAAAGTCTGTATGACTTCAGACCCAGCCTATATGTGTGTTTTATATATAAACTGAAATTTAGCATAGTATGGTGATTCATAGTCTGTGGGCAATTGTTAGAAGTAGTTTTTAAAAGACAAGTACAGTTCCATCATGTGGAAGGACAATCTCCTTTACACCACCCCCTCCTTGTAGCTCAGCTTTGTCAGACAGAAGTTGTCCCTGGTTGGCATCCCTGATAACTCAGACATTCAGAAATTCTTGAAACCAACACTACTAACTACGCTGCTAAAAAGAGGACTCTTGTCTCCTGCTCACATGATACGCTGTCTGTGTCCAAAGTGTAATATTTAATTGCATTTTCTTAATCTTTACCACTGTATTGCTAAGCTTTCTAATACCTTCAAAATACCAAATCTCAGGCTTATCCTAATTAAAGAATCTCAATTTAATCCATATTGCATGACAATTCAATTTGTTGATTGCTTTTTCTCCCCCCTCTTTGTGAAATTCCCGTCAAATGTATTAATTCAACATGATGAATCCTGTATTCAACCCACTGGAGTGAATA
>VYZX01021052.1:2132-22132 GCA_013401335.1 Brachypteracias leptosomus | reverse complement strand
TCATCTTGAAGCTGATTTTTCTTTTCCAGAATCTAAGGTCGACAGTGAGACAAAACTTTCCATCTGTGAGCTTTGCTCACACATAATTGCTCCAAAGGAGGGAGGAGGTTCCCTAGATAAAAGTACTCACTACTTTCCTTGAAACTGTTTTCTGTAAATAAAACTCTTTCATCTTTGAACTTAAATATATTTCAACCCCAATTTAGGTTCTCTTTCTCTCTTAGTCCTGGACAACTCTAAGTTATTTAAAAAAAAAAAAAAAATTAAAAAAAAAAAGACTTTCTTAATAAGCCCCAAAGGTAATCAGAAAGAAGACGGCAAAATGAAACAACTCGTAAAATATTCCTCAACATCTTTAGGGAATACTTAATGCACACAAGGTCAGGGCTTTGTAATGGTAATTTAAGAGTCGTAGGAAGCGATCCATCATTTTAAAGAGCAACATTGCCATCCTTGACAAAAAGTTTATGTTTCGGAATCAACTTGAGTCCCTGCTCACCTCAGGAAAACAAATGCTGGCAGGTCTTCTTGTAGGACATAATGAAGGAGATTTTCTATAATGTTATGCAAATGTCATGCTAAATTGTATGTAGGCATTGAGAAGTGACAGGCAATTGTGGCTGTCCAGTTTTCTGGAAAGTACTAATGCTCTTCTGGATTAATTTTTCTTTCTGGAGCAGACGTTATATGGAAATTACCCTTGACTGTGCTCCTTCATTTGAAAGGTCACAGCAGTAGATACAAAATCCATAGGCAGTCGATTGCCTTCCACGTATTCAGCATTACTGCTCTTGCCTATTTTACCCTTAGGCATCTTTTATTTCTTGCACAGATGGTCTCACTCAGCCCTAACAAAATGTTTTAAGCTGTTGCATAAATTAAAATAAGAGGCCCCAAAGTACAAAAGTGCAACTCTTTGGGAAGAAGTTGGGGGTGGGGGGGGAAATAGGCAAGGAGAGAAAACAGTGCAGGGCTCTGCTTCCCTCTCTGGTACCTGCTTGAACTGGCCACAGCACACAGGTTAGCCATGGCTATTTCCAGCAGGGCAAGCTCAAATTCCTGGTGTGGGGAGGAATAAATGGGTAAGGTTGCAGAGGAGTGGGGGTATTTTCCATTTGCATAGCACATCATATGTGTGCACCAAAGTAATAAGTAAAGATGGTCAATATGTTTTGAGTATTTTCTGTACTGGAAAGGGTGATTTGATCAAGCTCATTGGATTGGGAAGAGAACTGGGAGGGATTGATTTAATTTATGCTTTTACTGAAAGATTATATAATGATAATCAGCCTTCAACCTTGTCATTTGCCTTTGCTGAAATGGAGCTACTCAGAAGCATTTCAAGGATAATTTTGAAATACTGATTTTTATTTCCAACGTGGGAAAGAAAGAAGTAGTGAAATGTCAGAACGTCCTGCTAAGTAGAAGTTCCACTTGTTGATCTACTTGAGTAACAGCCAAAAGCATCAGCACCAATGGTCAAACTGCAATGTCTTATCTGTACAGATTTCTGAAATATGCTGAGACCTGTTGAAACCAGGCTGCACGTGGGCTGCTGAAAAACAGTGAAATCCCAAGCTATTATTTTCATTTGAAAGTCTTATACCTCACCTATAGTGTAAAAAGCTGCATGTCCTTGAGCAAACCATTGATTTGTTTTATTCCTTACTAGATGTATTTTTATTTATTTTTTAAGTCAGCTTGCTATCGATGGTGAAATACTTCTATTGCTGTTTGTAGCTTGTGTACTGGTTTGCTAGTAAATTAAGCTGAGTGGAGTAAAAGTGAGGCTTGGGGCCTCAAGGCTTCCTCTTGGCTCTGGAGCCTGTTGTCTTGCAGACACAGCTGTAGAGCCGAGTGCCTCTGCAACACTCAGTGCAACTGCTTGTCCCTGTGGTTCAGTTTTGATGCCTTGGGCTTCCGCCAAAGTTTATCCCTACTGTTTTCTTCAAATCTCTCAGAAGGTGTGAGTCCTCTAATTTACAGCTAAAATCTTCAGAAGATTTTTGATACTGTGTAACAGGTGAAAATGCACGTGGGTTTTACACGGTATTCATGACCATGTTGGTATCTTACCTGAAGATGAACTACAAGAGTTTGCAGCTCCCTTGGGGTGGGGAAACCCTCGTAGACAGATTGGACTTCTTAAATGTCATGCTTTAACCTTACTTCACCTTTTGTTGGTGTTCTGGGGTGCAGGATCACACTGAACTCAGGAAGGCAGCTGTCTTCTGCCTCACTGAACTTCAGGCTGATCCGTGATGCCATAAAGTTCACCATAAAAGTACCAGAATAGGTGTGATCATCTTATCTCTGAAGCAGCCTGCTCTCTGTCCATTCTGAGAAGATGGGTTTAATTGGCATGTAGTGCGCGTGGTGGGACTGGCAGGTAGAGAGTGCCTGAAAAAGGGGGGGTGAAATTGTTCTCAGCCAGATTGTGATTCGTTGTCGAGGTACCTAAAGTTGTGCTGCACAAAATCGTGCCCAGTTTCTTTTCTCCCAGGATAACAGCAGCACAGCGTGGGGCACAAGCTCCAGCTCCATTTGCAGGTGGATGAGTGAAGGGTCCAGCACACAGACTGGCATGGCTGAAGCAGATAAATAGGTGCTGAGGGCATGACACCGCCTGGTTGCTGGGGTGGAAATGAAAGTTAGGGACCAGAATATGTCTCTCTGTCACTATCAAGGACTGAACTTGCCCTGGCATCAACCACATGCTATCCCCAACCCTTAGCTCATTTATCAGGGTGACAGTAGAACAATTGCTTAATACCATCCTTTTCCCCAGTGAATAGGCTGAACCAAAAAGAAAATTCAGCGAATTAGTAGGTTGGGTCCTAGGAGAGGTCTAGTGGTTTTGACTCCTATTTGTTACCAAATCCTGTTTTCTTGACCTATAACAACAGACAGGACTTCTGGTATTGCAAGTTCTTGTCTTTACTGATGTGCAGGATGATTGTCAGTACATCCAACTGTATCATAGTTTTTGCTTCTGTTGCAGTGTACAGATAGAGAGCAGCAGAGAAGCACTAGAAGTTACACATTAGTCACTGTCACTATTACCTTTGACTGTGAAACCTAATAAATGGGAACACAGGTCGTGGAGTACTGCATGGTGGGTTCTGAAAGAGGCTTGTGATGTTAACCACTTCCTTCATTCCCACCTTGCAGAGTTCCCTCTCATGTCTCAGTAGCCCTTTTCTCCTCACCATTTTCACAGTAAGAGAGGCAAGTGCTAGTTGCACCTGGAATGGTTTGTTGTTTGGAATCAGGTTTTGACAGTTTTGCAAGCCTGTGTTTCTGTAACAATATTTTGATGTGAGGTGTATTGTTTATTTCCTTGAATATTATGGTAGCTATTTTCTTCATTTCTTCTGATTGGGAATATTTCTGTACTATATCACATGTAAAACTCAAGGTGACCATTTCTGTTTTCATGTCTGCTCTCCCTCTAGGCTAGAGGTTTCACGTCTTCCTTTTGGACAGCTAATGTAGAGAAGAGATAGTGTTCTTCGACTAATTAGATGGTGTGTTTCAGAGTAGTCAGTTATGTTTAGTCACTTAATGAAGTATGTTTTGCCAGTTGACAGAAGGGGATTGATCAGCAGATGAAGAATCCAACTCCAGAAGAGAAAAAGGAAGCAACCATAGCTATATTGTTACAGAGAGATTTACAGACAAACTCTAGGTGTCAGGACAGTGCACTAGCTGGGCTATGGCCATTCCCTATTTAGAAAGGGCCAGGCCCATCTTTACAAGATTTTGATGCTGTTTCATAACGTTTTAATAGCATCTTATTTCAAACTTCAGCAGGCTTATATCACACAGAACAAAAAATGTGATTGTTTTTTGTTTTTCTTGTGTATTGGTGGGGCTTTTTGTTACGATTTTTCGAACTATGGGGTAATTCATGTGTAGGAAGCTAATGATGTGGTCTCTAGGTGTTGCTTTACTGTATGGAGTACTGGTAATGAGCTTCGAGTAATAGGGTATGAGTCCCAGAAGATGAATTCTGATTACCTCTGTGGTATCGTCCCCTGTATGCCCCTTCTTCCTTGATGTTTCTGTAAAGAACATTTGGATTTTGATGAGGGTATTGCGTATTTGACTTTTAATTAGATTTGCAGTATGTTGTGTTAATAAACCATGACTCTTATGTTTGGTTATTTTCTTTTGTTTTCATTTTCTTAAAGTCTATGTTCGCTGAATCATATGATGGCAAGCAGCAGTTGAAAGATCTTACTACTCTATGTAAAAAGCTTATATTTATTGGTCCAGGGAAGGTGAATTTTATCTTGTGCTCAATAATAATCAGTAAACAGTACTTAAATTGTACAGAGACTAGCAAACTGCAGCATACTGTGAAAGTGCAGAGAGATGCCCTCCAAGGAAATAGCATGATAGGTCTTAAATAATACCTTATAGTCATGGGCTATGCCATTGTAGGCACTAAAATTAAATATATAGCTTCCCTAAACAGCAGGTTGTCTTCCCCACTGCCCCCTTTTAATAAAAACTCTGGGACTTTCTCATGTTGACAGGTCAAATGTAGTCTTTTTATAATCCCCATGTTTTATCCCATTTGGAGTTCTTCTTGTACTCAATCATTTTCCACTAGATCATTTTCTTGTTACCAAGTACTTTTAATTGAAACTTAAAAAACAAAAATTAAGCCCCAATCTTTTGCCAAATCTCATCTAACATAAAGGCCTTTAAATTACTGCTGGTTTGCAGCTCTGACTCGTGTTGCCAGTATCCTCACTTCTGTTTTGTTTTGTTTAGCAGACTGCTATGCCAATTTAATAAACACGCTGTTGTATATTCTGGTGTAATTTAGCTGCCATTTTGCTCCGGTTAGACAGTGATTGGTTATGGCAGGGCTGTAATGCGTTGTCAGCACAGGTTACTCACTACTTGTTGGTGGTGGCCGAACATTGTCTGAGACACAGTGTCACTGCAAAATTGTTTGACAACGTTGATGCTGTAGTTGCGCTGAGCAATAACAACCGCAGAGGTTGAGGAAGGGCAGGCGGGAGCGGCTGCGCTGGGGGCAGCCAGGGAGAGGGAGTGCTAAACAGAGCAGCAGCAAATGTCAGCGGGGAAGAGTTTGTCTGTTGTTTTTATTCTCATCTGTCATTCTTGGTTTATTTTTCCCTTTGGTTAGCTACTCAGGAAAGGTACTATGTTGCTTGTCCTGAGGACGCAAGTCCACAGAAAAGTTGACAATAGACGCGCAGGATCAGTTCTTTGCCCTGCTGAGTGTCCTGGAGGGACCAGGCTCTGCTCAGCACTTGGCCTCTTGGCTGAGGTTGCTGGATTCAGTGACAATTTCACGGAATCACAGAATAGTAGGGTGGGAAGGGACCTCTGGAGATCACCTAGTCCAACCCCTCTGCCAAAGCAGGCTTGCCTAGGGCAGGTTACACAGGAGCTTGTCCAGGCAGGTTTTGAAAGTCTCCAGAGAAGGAGACTTTCAAAAATAATTCCGTAATGTGCAAGCTCTGCTCCACTGTGAACAAGGTGAGACCACCACTTAGGCTACATAGCTCACCATACAGTTATCAGATGCTTTTGCCTTTCATGCACTATCATCCTGGGGTGAGTTTTAATACTTAATAAAGAGGCGAAAGGCTCAATTTTCCGTTGTGGATTATTTAAGCCATCTAGTCGTCTTATAACAAGAATAGGTTCACTTAAACTTCTAGTAAACCAGAGTGTTTTCTAAGGCAGAAATGGTTCATCTCTGAATTTCTGATCCTTATACTAATTTTTTCTTCTGGAGGGTTGTGTTTCTTTCTACATAAAAATATAAAGTTTCAAAAATTGATTAAAGAATTTCCAAAATCTGCATACATCTTTTGAGGAGGTGGGAAAGGGAAAGAGATTATTTGGGAACCTTCCATTGCCATTAAAAAAAAAATTGTATATTTTTACTCCTGTGCAAATTATAGTAAAATAGAGAAAGCCCAACTTGGGTGGAACCTCTTTCAGCAAACTCTTGAGTTAATCTAAAAGTAAATGACTGCAAGGCCTTGGCCTTCATGCAGCACTTCTTGGCACTTCATTAATGCATGATATTTTGGTATTGAGGTGATTTTTGCATTTGTTTGTCTTCAATAAATTCAGAAGCATCCTCAGTTATTAAGAGACATTTCTATCTACTGTCATTTAGTTTAGGTCACTGTGTCATAGACGTAACAAGATAAAGTACAGCCACCCTTTCCACACAACCTGGCTTTATGGAGTGTTTAATTTTGTGCTGAGGCTACTGTCAGCCTTTCCGTGTCCTTTTATGTAACGTTTTGGGATGTAGTGTAGAAAGTCCTGCATTTATTTCCTTTGTGTGTACTGTCTCTGACAGTGCTGGTGGCAGTTTTTAGGGGACCCAGAGGCGAGGAGAGAAGAGCCCTTGGGCTCTGAGGCAGCAGTTTTAGTTTTGTGTTGAGTTCGTGGGTTGTTGCAGACAGGTGAGGCGTTACCTGCCACAAGCTGAGGAGGCATTGGGGTGGAGAGCCCTGGCAGCCTGAAGGGCCAAGGCATGCTATGGCTGACAGAAACACCTCGTGCCTGCTTCTTCCTCTCACAGACAGTATTGGGAAGCAATAATCTTTCCCTTCCATGCAGCTAATGTACATGGCTTTGCTTCACTGCCAGGAATGTTTCCTTCCATGTGAAAGGGGCTACTTACACACTCAAGATGAAACCCAGACTTGAGCATTTTCAAGTAAAGGGATGCTAAGGACTGGATTTCTGATGTAACAAGACAGTTGTCATGCACCAGCTTTATAATTTTCTCAGACAATTAGTTTCATTAGACTTGGACATTCCATACTCCCAGTGTTGTTGTGTAAATATATCCCCTATGGCTGTGCAATGTGCTCTCCTGCTTCCCGTGGACCTGCAAGGGGTGAAAGGGAACAGGCTTCATCCTCCACGTGTGCTGTCACCCCCACCAAAGCTCACAGCAAAGTTTTTTCTCAACTTTGGATCCTACTACACTTTGATGGCATCAGAAAAGAGATGTGCAATTGAACTGACAATCAGTGATTGGCATCATGCATAACTCATTATTGTGTCAAGGATTTGGCATGTCCATGGAGAGGAAACCATGTGCGTTGTGTTGACACTGAGCTTAATTCATATCCTAGCGGCGGTTATGCCAAATCCTTATCTCATCGCTTCTCATGCCAGATCGTTTGCTTGCCTGCCAGAGCCTTGTCAGAATAATGAGTTATGCCTAATACCAATCATTCTGTGGCAGATGCCGCCTTGTGTAGCCATTTTGTAGAGTCAGGAGCTTGAGCAAAATGGCTGGTTCTTCGTACAACTTGAGTGAGATGGTCAGAGCTCTCTGGTAGGGTCATGAAATGGAAAAGGATTTCAAAAGGCATCCCAATGATGCATCAAATTTTATGGCACCTTTCTTGAAAAATGTCTTGCTGTTGTTACCTCTTCTATACCCTCCCCCATATATGTATCCCTCCCAATATGTTCATTACCTTTCTGCTTTTAAAATCCTCAAAATTACATTTGTGGATGTGTCATTCTAAGCAGTTTTGCCTTTCCTTCATCTTCCCCCTTATTAATGCAACAAAATTCTATAGACAGCTCTGATTCTTTCTCTTGCTAGCAAGGGAGTCATCTGCAATCCTTACCTCAGCCTACCACACCTCATGGTTTTAGCATTTACACTTGCCAGGAGATTGTCAAGGGAGATGTGCTATCTCCATGCTGAAAATAACCCATTATCTGTCTAGCATTATAGAAGGCAGGGAGGACTCACGGGGAAAAGAGAACCCACGTGCATTTTTAACTTTTCCCTGTGGGAGAAGTCCAAGGTGCCACCAAAGCAGGAGTGAATATTTGAGCTGATACTGGACTTATAATCGAGTCCTTTGTTGAGAGAACTGAATACTATGAGAAAGGAAAAGGAAAACTTCCACAGGGTACGGTGGTAATGTGTATCTGTAAGGGTGGGAGTGTACAGTATCTCCTGTTTACCTCTTTGACTTGAGTGGGTAATTTACTGGAATAAAGAGAGCAAGAAAAGGCTGAATGTTCAGTAGTTCACATTTGCTTCAAAATCAAAAGGCTCCCAAGCCAGCTTGGTATTGTGTGTTACAGGGATATGACAGTTTATACCCAGGTGCTTTCACATACAGGTTAAAAAGAAGTATCACGTCACACTCCCCATTTGTTCTCAAGCCACGTCCAAGTGACGATGCTTGAAAATAGGTTATTCATAATCATGTTGTTGTTTAAGCTGCATTACTATTTCATATCCAGCCTATTGATTTTTCAGGATTCTTCCGCATGAGGCTTTCTCATTAGTGTGTTATATGAAACACAAAACCCATAGTGGAATCATAAAACATTGTATTTACAAAAGCTCCTTAATTTTCTGGTTTTAATAGAAAAATAAATGCACCTGGGCTGACAATTAGGATGCCAAGATTTTCCTTTATTTAGTTTGAAACAGTTCAAGAGTGGATATCAGCAGAAATGAGGGCCAAATTCAGGTACAATTTAATTGGGTACAAATCATCTGGCTTCTTCAGAATTATGTTAGCTTACATAAAATCCACTTTAATTGAATGTTTTAAGCATCTACACATTTTCAATTCTTTAATAAATCAATTACAAAACATTTCAAGACAGACACTTCTTGAGATGGACCTGGGATAGAATTACTGCGAGCTCCTGCACCAGGCAGTGCTGCTAAAAGAGGCAAAGGACAGTAACGAAACAGGTCTCTGTTGAAAAAACTACTAAAAATCGTGGATGAAAATAAGACTTTGGTGTGATTTAGAGAGTCTCTGCTGAAAAATCTCCCTTGTGATGAGCTGGTTATCACTATCAGGGCCTTAATGGGTTCTTGGTGTGCAACCACTTCACTACCATTACAGTCACACTGCATAGGAAGTATTTTCTGTGGGAAGATCACGTGGATGTGGTACCTCTCTAAAGTTACTTTTGCTTCCTTGGGGCTGTGGTATCCAGTTAGCCCTCGATTTTATGAATATTTATACAACATAAATGGGGAAATCGGTGGGTTCCCTGGGTGGAAATGCGATATTGGTATTTTTTAAAGTAAACTTAAATAAGGTCAGAATTTTTTATCCTCTAGAGAAAATTTCACGTCTGATTAAATAGTTTACATAAACTTAATCTTTTTCTGCTAGATGCATTATAATCTCAGATATTATTCATGTAGCTATTCCTCTGTGAACCATAAAATGTTCATTTCTTCAAAATGAATATGAAGCTCAAAGCATTAGTGGTCTTAAGAGCATAAAAAGTTTATTGCTTTGTGCTTAACATTTTTCAAGTAACTTTCGAAAGCTGAACAAATTTTGCATTTAGATTAATGGAAGATGTTTTCCATTTGAAGGAACTAGCAAGGGAGCAGCAATAACAAAAATCCCCCAAGGTTAAAAATGTAGTGCTTTTGATTTTTACCAGAACTGTGTTAGCAGAACAATCATTTCTCAGCATGGAAAGGTAACATAATTGGTCTATACAGTGGCAATATAGAAAACGAGTATGCTTCAGAGAAAGCTAATATGGCTCTACTTAATAATTTCCTTCAAGAGCCTGAATTTGAATGTATATTTCACCCAGCTTGAGGCAAACAATTTGTACCCATAAGTTCTAGTGGAAGTTACCAGGGGGTCATGCAATTTATTTTAGTTTGTGAAGTTTTCAGAACTGCAGACCTAAATGCACATTCGCTTGCATTGTTTCACCAGTAATTTGATCCAATTGGGCATCATTTTCCTCCTGCTCTATTATGTTAGCTCTAGTGAAAAAAAAAAAAGCAAACCACAACCCTCTCATGAAATATTGTGAAAGAAAAGTTTTCTTGGAAGAGAAACTACTTCTCAAATTCGTATGACCAGCCTCTTCAAGAATTCCTCAAATCCTTTCCTTCCCCAGCCCCTGAAGCCTGCTGTGTTTGTTTCTTAAAAACTGATGTTAGGGTGTGAATCCACTTCCCTTTCCACTTGTATTTGTGAAGTCACTGATTGGGGAACATAGCTTTCTTCAGAACAGACAAAATCAGGTATTTGCCCGTAAGCACGGGACAGTGCTTCCCTCCAGCACTGACTACAGCCTGGTTCCTGTGTGTACAAACCCCAGCAGCCAAGTTCCACCTACACAACAGTGCCTGCTTACATCTGCACTTTTAGGCAGAAACATATTTTTCTGTGGTAAATCATATTGTCCTATAAATCTTGGGAAGTTTGGTGGCACAGTAACTGAGGGGTCCTTTTCCTACAGAAGTGGCATTGAATGAGCAGGAGCGGGTTGTGCTTTTGAGTCTGATTTAGAAAAAAATTTCGTGAGCCACAGTGTCCTTCAGGCTGCAGAAAAGTTTGGTAGACCTACAGGGCACTGGGAAGGCTTTTTAGTTTCCCCAGTTGAGGGTACCAGTGTGTGGATTACATCTCATCACCATTCACCAGCAGTGGAGTTAGAAGGGGCTAGGTAGGAAGAGGGAAACTGAGTTTATCAGTACGTTCGTATCTAAAACATTAGGAGAAACATATACAAGGATAAATATTGCTCTACTTAGACCAGGCTAAGTCCCTCCCACTGCTTGGCTGTATGAGCAACTGAGATTAGAGGGAAGATGTACATTTCTGGTGGAGAAGAGGATGACACAGTTCTGGAAGCTTCCTTCTTAAAACATGAGCATTTCTCACAGTCCCACTTCACCACACAGCTGTGTACATTCATGGTATTTATACAGACAGTTGTTTTTTTCAGTCTTAGCCCTTCCTTTCAGAGCTGCTTTGTTCCATTTGTTTTCTCAGGTGATGTTGTTTTTGTGTCTTCCTTAAATATTAACTTACCTTTTCAGTTGTGCCTAAAGTTTTGATTTATTTATTTTTATTTTAGTGGGATGCTTCTTTAATTTGTAGAAAAGAATTTCTGTCCTTCTTTAGCATGTCCATGTTCTTACAGCAGAAAATTTTTTGAGACAGTTTTAATAGGCCACTTACGTTCTCCTGTAGCCAAGATAACAAATGTTGTAATGTTGATTTTATGGAACTCTTCGTCTGTTGCAGTTGTAGAAATCCATCCTGTGCTTTTGAAGCCAACACAAGTTTGACCATTGACTTTCAGTAAAGTTACTCCATTTTTCTTACTTAAATGCCAGATATACCTGAACAGATCTTACAGACACAAGGTAGAATATGAAATAAATCCATACCCCTAGTAATTATCACCAAAACCTAATATCTCTTACTTCTGAAGCCAGGGACAGTCTTGCTTTTTTTGCCTTTAGGAAGTGCTGGTTTTTCCTCCCCTGGTTCTACAAGGTCTTATGATCTACCCTTCTGATAACTGTGTGGCCATTTGTTAGCACACTAGTTTTAAAGGCACGGTTCGGTCAGTTTACCGTGATGAGGTAAGGGGATCCTTTTCCCTTTAAGAGGCCATGATCAGCAAAACATGGCCTGAATTTCGTTAGCAGTGTGACAATGAGAGAGATAAGTAGATATGACAGTTATGAATGACGTACTGTCATGCACTTCTGCGTTCTGACTCAGATAAATTGACACTGCTGTCAAACACAAGCTATGGAGAGTAGAGACCTCTGATGAACCTTCTAATATGGTAAATGGGAGTCTTAATTCTTCATTAACTGGAAAAAGGAGATTTGGCCATGTAATTTTCTCCTTGCTGCCTGTTTTAAAGATTCCAATAACCCAGCATTTACAGTTGACTAGGCAGGGATTGCTTTTTCCTATGCTAGCGACACGCAGGCTGTGAAATCTAAGGAAGCGCCGCTTAAACACAGACTTATTGCCTTGGTTATCTTTAATGACTTTGAAATGTATTGGCCTCATTATGGAACAGTGCAGTTATCAATTCCTCTAATTAGGTGATGTGGTCCCATAAGAAATTTAACATTAAAGTGCAAAAATGAGTTAGTGGCATCAATTGCTGGCAACCTGGGTGTTGGCACTGAATTTAAAGCAACGGTGCCCTTTTTTCTGTGTGGTTATTCGGCATCAATCTTGTTCATTCAAATAGCAACAGGAATTTTTTTTTTCCAATTCATTTGTTTTTGCCCATGTAAAGAGCTTTTTGTTTATCTGAGAATCTCTTTGCTCTCTGAAGCTCTATTCTGTGGCGTGCGGGTGGTGTAAACGCTAGCAAACAATGAAGTAGCTGATGCAGAGTGAGCTCTCTCCATTCCCAGGTCAGAGCAGTCAGTAAACTGCCAGTCTGACTTTTCATTTTTAGTGGCCCTTTCAATCTGAAGATCTCATAGCAATTTATAAGCCTTAAATACAAGTGGCTTGCCCACAGTCGTACCACACAGCAGCCAAGCTGGAAACAAAGCATGATACCCGCAGTTCAGTCACCTTCCCAGATTTTGTAATGCTGTTCCCTCCTACCAGTGTCTATTCGAGGTTACATTTCTCTTTTCCACCATATGGAAAGGATTATTGGTGGCCAGTTTAGAACAGGCATTTGCTTGGCTTGTTACAAGAAAAGAGGGTCTGAGAAACCTTATTTTTAACTCTGTAATTCCTGCAAGTGTTTTGGTGCGGCTGTATATAAAAGCAAGTGCACAATAGTTTCTCTCTCATTATTCCACTCCTTAGGTCGTATAGCACAATCCCATAGTTTATGTCTGTATGAAGATAATCTCCAGTTAATGAGTTTACAAAGCTCAGTGGTGATACTGTATGGCAGGGTGGTGTGTGGTGTTAGCACAGGGAGGGTATCTCTGTGAATACCATTGGGGGGACCATACTGCTTTCAATTAGAATTTTTATACACTTTTGAATAAGTGGTTCCAAAGACATCTAAAATCCTGAAATTAAAGCAGGAAATATGCAATACAGTGAGATATGGCCTGGGTTTTAGTTGGATTCTTAACCTTTTTGGTTTTGGTGGTTTTGAGTCTGTTCCCTAGCTAGTGCAAAAAGTATTAAAGAGATCTTAAATTACCTTTACATTGCACAGCCTGCAGTAGTGTGCTAAAGCAATGAGGTCATGCTACAGTTACATTTTTTTAGTTGCTTTTGGAGGACAGGGCACTGGTTAAAAACTCAAGTCTGAGAAGAGGAATGGATAAATTCACTATATCTGCTTGGGCACCTAACTTGAGTGTTGACAATTGCACTTCAGCTCCTCTCCTTTTGCTGTGCACTGCTTCTTTTCTCTTCAATCACACTTAGATGTTTGACATAGACCACACAACCCTGCCACCCTTTCCACCCCTCCTGTAGTGCGTACCTGGTCTGGAGCCATTTGCAGGAGTAATGTAGCTCTGGTGGGGTGGGGCCTGTGCTAATACATACGTGTCTCTGAGCATACCCAGTCTGAGCCATCCTAGATATTTTGGGGGTGTTAATGCAGAGGCTCTTTGTTTGTCCAGCCACGTCATTGTATCTCTACTACAGATTGCAGAAGCCCCTCATAGATACAATAATTTGTTCTAAGTCTGGATGATGCCCTCCCCTACAACGTGTCTGAACATCTCCCAGCAGTGTGTCAAACACTGTGGCTGACATGTACTAGGCATAACATGTCTCATCTTCTGTTCAGAAAGAAAAGTGTGTGCAATATATTTTTTTGCTTCAAATAAACAAACATGCAAACATGCAGTCCCACGCAGTGTTTGCTGCTGCCGATGCCTGTTTAGAGAACTTACATGGAAGAAATTGTCCCTATACTTGGACTGAAAGGAGAGAGGTGTGGGATAATGATGCTTCCTGAGGGAGCCTATTCTGCTCTCTTGCAATAGCTTTCAAGATATTTTTGTTTCAGAGGTAGACAGGCCCTGTTCTAGTAATGGGTATCATCAGAGTATCTGAAAAGCACAGTAGTTATCTACGCCTAAATAAAGAATAACAAAAATCTGATCCTTCTAGTTTCCTCCCTCTGCATTGTTTATTCTCAATGGATTTTGCAATTTTCCTTCTTCTGAAAATGGTACCTTCAATGATGGCATTTCATACCTGGCCATACCTTTGCATAACTGACACAAGAAGAAAAGGAAGAGTGGCAGGAGAAGGGCCACCTATTAATTCTGTATGTTGTTCAGGAGTCAAAAAGTTGACAGAAAAAAATTGGACTGCAGTTAACCTTTGTTTAAGTGTAGACTCCATGTTTGCTCCTTAGTCCCAGGTGACAGCCTGGATGTGCTGTGTGCAGAGCTCTGAAACCACACGCCTTATCCTCATCTCATGTAAAATATTTCTGTATTGTTCTGACAGACATTTCAGGAAAATCAATGAAAATGATTTATCTAAGAAAAAAAATAAAATAAGTCTAGGTTAAGGAAAAGACAGACAATATGTATTGCAGTCCTACAGACCCTGAAACAAAACGTCTCCTTCAAAAGAGACGCTGTAGCTTTAATATTGGCTGCTGTTTCCTTGAATGGAGTTACCCAATCTTTCATCAAAGAAACATATCTCCCATATCCCTGTCTTTAAAAACAGCAATTATGTGTAAATGCCTTCTGATTTATTTGAGCCAGGGCCACCGGCCAGTGTGAGTCACCACAATTTATTGCTAACCGTCACTTTTACATGATAGGTTTGTAACAAATATCTGCCGCATATTGTTAAATTAATCTTCCATTTAAAATTAATGGAGTTAGACTCCCCAGGTTCAATGTAATTTCGTGTTCACGGGCAGGGAGTGATGTGAGCTGCATACAAAATGAGCCGAGGCCAAACGCCCTAATCTTTCATCACCTTGAACCTAGTGACTAGGACGCCTTCTCAGCACCAACTAATGAGATTGAGCTTGCTTCTCTCCTGAGGACGCCAGCTCAAAGAAGCTTTTCTGCTCAGATACAGCAGGCTTCGTCTTATTTTAATAATTCCTCA
Source organism: Brachypteracias leptosomus (assembly GCA_013401335.1). NCBI lineage: Eukaryota > Metazoa > Chordata > Aves > Coraciiformes > Brachypteraciidae > Brachypteracias > Brachypteracias leptosomus. Next base: position 7,268 of record VYZX01021052.1, on the reverse strand, counting down.
GATATGACATGCCTGATGTTATGTATGAAAGAGTCAGGCTTGAAAAAGAGATGAAATGAATTTTATATCATTACTTCAAAACCAAAACCAGCTAAAGGAAGTATGTCACAGTTAAAAATGCAGTAAGCATTTTAGCTATGAAATATTTTGAAAGTAAACAGGAGTCATTCTTTCATTTATTATTATAATGCGGCCTCACCTTAGACTCATCTTCTGTAATTCTAGTCCCATTCATAAATTAATAACAATAATGTAGATGAAAGCAGCAGCCTGTCCAATAAGCATGTGGATGGGACCATCAGAGAGAAGAGATTTAATTCCTAATGGAATATGCCATCCTATAGTGCTGAGCTCTATCATTTCTCTTTGTGGGCATTTGTAGAAAATGAGCCTGTCTTTTATGCAATGGCAGACTGCAAATCCATCACATATTGTTTAAAAACAATTGAGTTGAATTGTATCAGTGTACCTTTCTGTCTTTCCTTTATAGCAGCTTTAAAGAGTCATAATTTTGCTTATATTTTAGAGTTTATCAGTGCAGGAGACTACCAGCATTACTTATGTCTATACATGGGGCTGTGCAATTGTATGTCATGGTCGCTGTACCTTCATCTGCAGCAATAGCCCTGCTGCCCTTGTCACCCCTGCTGACTCCCTGACTGACTTGGGGACCAAATTGCGTGAGAACCTGCTTCTCCACCCGTGTCATGGAGATGGGCCCTTGCCACGAATACGAGTCAGATAGTGGGGATGAGGTTCCACAAGCCCTCATCCCCTTCTGCTGAGTTGTGCCACAGTGTCTCCTTCAAGCACCATGGGCCAGACAGAGCAGGATGATGAACTTCTCTGCTCTACCTTGTGTATGGTCTCCAGGCAGTGGAAAGTAGCTGTGGTGCTACTTCCTAGGAAAGAAACATGGTATTTTCCAATCTAGAGGAATGCCTTAGGAGGGAAAGGTGAGAGGTCTTTCCCCAAGCTACTGTTAAATGGAGAAGAGCATAATTTGTTCTAGGGGCATGTGGTGGACAGGGGCATGGTGGTAGGGCAAGGGATAGTAGAATGTGAAGGTTTCCAAATCTTCCTCTTATTTCCATCAGGCATTGGAACGGGTTGCTCAGGGCAGTGGTGGAGTCCGCATCCCTCTAGGTATTTAAAAGGCATATAGATGTAGTGCTGAGGGATGTGGTTTAGTTGAGGATTTGTTAGGTTAATGATTAGACTTCATGATTTTAAATGTCTTTGCCAATCTAGACAATTCTGTGATTCTGATTCATGTATATGTATTTAAAAAATGGATCCATCTGGAGAGCTGAAGAGAGTATCAGTGGTGATTTCTTTCCATTGTGCTACTTTGATATCAAATCTTTATCAGTCTTCCTGGATATTCCACCTGGGGCAGTTTTTCACAACTGAGTAGATCTTGGTCTGGCTCTTTCATGTCTTGTACCACTTTGCATCAGTTGCAGCTATTCTGATTTCTGTTGAATTCTGACTTGGTTAAACCGATGAACAAGATACCAGCATCAGGCAGCATTTTTGTGGTGATTTTGTGGCTGAAAAAATCATCACCACTTTAGTCGTTTGATAGAACTATTGATTTGGACTTCTTAAACATTTTGTTTACTTAAATAAAATCAGTTTTGAGGATTTGACCTTGTTCCTCTAATAGTATCTCACCTGATTTAAACTTCAAAATGTTGTCAGTTCTACTTTTTATTGTTTTGGGTTTGGGGTTTTTTTGAGTGAAGTATATGCATGTATGACCTCAGTTATAGGTAGTGCATGTTATTTTACAAAACATCTGAAACCCAGTGCTCCACACCATTTCTGACATCCCCATGTGTCTGATTTCCTCTTCCTCCCCATTATTCCTGCCAGTTGCCCAGTTTTTCTTTTCCCCTCGGATACAATACTGGGGTAGAACAGCAGGATATTCCCAAGTAACCCAGACATGTCCCTTGGCCTGTTTATTAATCCACACTCACACAAAGGAATGAGGAGTGCTGGTAGAGTACAAAATTTAAAGACATATGTCCAGCAGCCGATATCACTGGGGAACTGGCCCACAGTGTTTGGTCCTGAAAGAATCACCAAGAAGTCTCTGATGGTTTGTTGGTGCCTAGAGCACTGGGGGGAAGTGGTTTTGGTCTCTGCAGTGGTGAGACATGAGTCCGTGGTGATAACAGCGTCCTTCTGTGCAGGGTCAGCCTTCCAGAGCACAGAAGGAGCTTTCTTGCAATACCTTCTGCAGCAAGTTATGTAAAAAATATGGTGCCAGCTCAGACTGGCTCTGCTGCCTCGCAGAAGAAAGATAAATCCAGTTCCTTTTCTGCTGTATTTACTTGCTATTCGTTTTTATACCAGGCTTTGCAGCAGGGAGCAGTGAAACTTCTAGATATTCATAAACAAAAATGTGGTCTTCTGTCCACTGATACAGATCAGGGAGGGCAGAGTGTATGCTGAGAAAGAGGAGAGCTATAAAAAAATGTTGAAATAGATTTATTGGAGACTTCAATATCTGTTGAAGTCAGCAAAGCTGGAATAAGCTTTAAGTAAACACTATCAATTTCGATGATAAGATTTAGATGGTGGCTCCTATTTTTTTTTTTTCACTAGACGAAACAATATCACAAAGCTTGTCTTCATGGAAATGTGATCAAGATGTAGGCAGTTCTATTGTTAACTCCTTTACATTAGGTTTAGTTACAGCCAGTTCTCTTTGAATAGCAGAAGATGTGTTTCTTAGCATTGGAATTTTTCATTATGTGGGCTTTGCATCTCAATGTTTTTCCTGTCTCCTTATATTCTGGATTGTTGCCATTTTGCAAGGTGAAAAGGTTACCAGTTGCAGCTCTTGCATCAGTGCTGTGCTGGACCCTCTGGATACCCTTGGAAGCCTTTTGTCTTAGTTTTTATTAAGAAAAAACTACATTCAGGTGAAATGAGTTTCTTAGTTTCAGTATCCAGAAGTATAAAAAAAGTTCCCTTCTATGCAGTGTATTTGATTGGGAATAAAAATGAGTGATGGCAGCCCATACTGGACACTTTTGTTCAATTCAGCTATGATTATGGAGCCTATTAGCTGGAGTTACAACCTATTTAAGAGCGCTGCTTACTAGTAATGGGGGCCAAATGATTTTGGAAAGTTCAGATTTACTGGGCTCCCTGCAGAAATGAATTCAGCGCTGAACATATTGATGCAGAGCCTGAATGAGGCTGTTCCAGTGGGACTCAGAATTGTGTGCTTAGCAAGAAATGAGTGGGTAGTAGAATTAAAGATCAGATAGATGTGAGGCTCAAGGGCAGTCTAAACTCTGAAGTTCATCACAGCAACTTAATCAGACTAAAATGAGTGTTGCACTGACAGGAATGAAGCCTGTGTGTGACAGGAAATTTAGCTTGTTAAAATGGTGCTGTGTTTCTTCTAAGTCCCTGTTTTGTAAGGTCCTGGAAGTGTTTTAAAATAATTGTGGGATGTCAGTGTTCGGTGGCTAGTGGGTTTTGTTAATGGAGATATTGACTCTCTACTTGGTATTTACCTTTCTTTGATAGAATGTGTCTGCGGTTTTAGTACTAAGTGAAGACCAGCCCCTTGCACCTATTCAGAAGCAAGTGAAAGCTTCAAGGTTCTCTCAGTAGTTTTTGGCACAATCTTAAATTCTGTACTGGGGACAGAGGAAAAGTTGGATTATTGGGCCTGCAGTCCTGCATATGAACCCATGCCCTCCTCAACACCACAGTGAGTGGAAGAGCCTTGTAGGACTGCTCTGTCATTCACACCTGGCTGATGAGCAGAGTGTATCCTGCTACCTTTTCAGAGACAGACCAAGTAACTTTTTGACATGGAGTGCATTGGAAAAAATTATTTTATTTTTTTCCCTTGGCCCAGTCTAGTCCTCGAATGTAAGTTTTTACTTTTATACTGGTTACAGTCTTATCCATCCACTCCACCTAAGCCTATACCAAGTTTCTTTCTGATGCATGTTTAGCTCCCTAACAATTCTTCAGCCACAGCCCCATTTTCCCCATCCATGTCAACCCCTGCCCAGGGCTTCAGAGCTGTCCAGTTCTGCATTTCCCACACATGAGGACACAAAACTCTCCCTTTCTGGATTCTGCTTCACTACTGTCATCTCCCCTTCCTGGTACTTCCCCAAAAGTAACACCTCTTAGGCAGCACCAAGCTCATCCAGTCTTGTTCCTCTGTCCTGCTCATCAGGTCTCTTCCTCCAGCTGTGTCCACATGTGCAAAGAAGCAATATGCTTCTGAAACACTGTTCAATAACAGCGCACTCTGCTGACAGATCTTTCACAATCCTCCTTTCTGACTTTGCTTCTGCTTTGAGACAGGAATTTTATCCACTCTAACCCAAAATTTCTTGCTACATACAAATTGGTACTTGACTTGAAAGTCCTTTTTTTCTAGATCCCAGGGATGTAGTGTTTTGTTGTCCCTGAATGGAACTGTGAATATTCAGTATTTGTCAGTTTGATCGCTGCTTTCCTCCTCCTGAACAACAACAACAGCAGACTCTTGATCCAGCCTAGAGACAGGCAGGTGGGGCTGTGATATTGCACCTTGCCAAATGTAGTAATTTGTTTGTGAAAAGAGGCTGGGAGAATTTGGTGTTGTTCACACAGTAAACAAATGGGAAGCATAGAGTTGGTTTTATATTTTGAATAGTTTTCATTTTGACCTTAAAAATCATATTCCTTGGGATGTGCTTTTACAGAAGCCTCCTGTAGGACCTGGATCCATGCAGAAAGCAGAGAAAATCTGCTCACCCACATGTAGCTGTCTCACAGCCCTCCACTGCACAAGGTCAGGCATCCAGCAAAGGACTGAAAATGCTTTACTGAGGCTGTAGGAGTGGAAAGATGGGGCAGTTTCTGGGTCACCATTCTGACCAACTGTTCCCGTAATTGTTACATGAGATGTTGCTTATAGGAGTCCTATTTTCAATCATACAAGCATGCCCCAGATTTTTATAAACCATCTGTTCAAGTGAAGAACTTCCAGGTTGTGGGTTTTCGGGTGAGGGGGGAAAAATGCAGAAGAAAAATTTCAAGCAGGAGTTAGAAGTCATGTGTCAGCTGGGGTCTGGAGGAGGCTTTTTAAAGCTACAATGAAAGATC
>VYZX01021051.1:67366-93999 GCA_013401335.1 Brachypteracias leptosomus | reverse complement strand
AACATTCCTTGATTCCATGATAAGGAGCCTCATACGAAGGCTGTTCTGGTCCAACATAGTATGTGGGGGTTTTGTTGGGAGAAAGATAACTGTGCCTACTTTAAACTCTTGTTTCCATGCTTGCTCAGCCGAAACTGCAAAGTAGCTTAAATTTACCTTGCTTGCTTGCTACTACAAGGAATGGTAAGAGAGAAGACGGTGTTTCAAATTAACCCAAGATGAATGGTGTAGAAGCAGCAGAGTGATGGTACCTATTTGCTTCCACATCATTTACAACATAACAGAGGATTAATGAATTCCCCAGGAAGATCTTTCTGTCTCTTCAGCAACTGCACAGTCAGAACTGATGGGTGGCTGTGCTGAGTCTGATGCAGAATCCATTTAACCCAAGATTTAGTCTCCAGCAATGGCAGAAGTCAATAGCCAGGAAGAAAAAGAACAGGGCAGGTTTATCTTCTGTGTCCAAGCACTTCTAGCTCAGGGGATTTCTGCACGTGAACAGTTTTGGTTTATTTAGTAGCTGTCAACAAAAATCTCTGCCAAGCATAACATCTCAACAGACATCTCTGCCCACTGTAAAAAAGACATGGACCTGCTTGAGTGAGTTCAGAGGAGGGGCACAAAGATGATCAAAGGGCTGGGGCACCTCTCCTATGATGACAGGCTTAAAGAGTTGATGTTGTTTAGCCTGCAGAAGAAAAACTCTGGGGAGACCTTAGAGCAGCCTTCCAGTACCTAAAGTGGGCCTACAGGAATGCATCACAAGGGCCTGCAGTGACAGGACAAGGGATAACAGTTTTAAACTGCAAGAGGGTAGATTTAGATTAGATATTAGGAACAAATTCCCCATTGTGAGGGTGTTGAGACACTGGAACAGGTTGCCCAGGGAAGTTGTGGATGTCCATCACTGGAAGTGTTCAAGGCCAGGTTGGATGGGGCTTTGAGCAACCTGGTCTAGTGGGAGGCGTCTCTGCCCACTGGCAGGGGGGTTGGAACAAGATAATCTTTAAGGTCCCTTCTAACTCGAAGGATTTTACTCTCTCTCTCAAATTAAACTGAAGGCAGCTCAATCAGCCATCCTTTCTTTTTATTTTGCATAGATGCTTTGTACGTTCCCCTTACTTTCTGTCACACAGTTGTTTCCATATAAACTATCCATTATTTTCTTGAGTCTGAAATGTAGAAGGAGAACAATATCTCATTGTGGGGAAGGTGAGGAGGAATATTCACCTTTGGAAACAGTGTGGTAGACCATCAGTGTCTCACTTCAACCTGCTTATCAGTCCAGTCACAGCTGCCCCGCAACTCTGAAGATTTAAGCCCCCATTCTGGTGATTAAGCAAAAGCGTTTGGGTTGGTTTGGGGTTTTTTTGAGACACTAAAGTCAGTTTAGAGCAATGCCACCTTGAAAAATTTCATCTTGATCACTTTTGAAAATTTTAGTATTTGTTGCCATTGATTTTAAGGAAGGAGTTATGGATGAAAGAGCTACTTTCCAGAAGGCAATTCAAGACTACCATGTAGAGAAATAGCAGCCACACTCTGCCCACAGGAACAATTAACGCTTACAACACACACACTATTGCAGAAAGTGATTTGGTATTTGTTGCCTTTGATTTTAAGGAAGGAATTATGGATGAAAGTGCTACTTTCCACAAGGCAATTCAATGTTAGCATGTGGAGAAATAGGAGACATGCTCTGCCCACACAAACAATTAAGGCTTACAACATACCCACTCTTGCAGAAAGGATTTGCATTGGCAGGTAGACGGCGTCTTCAGTGCCAGAGGTTGCCATTGGTGTTTAGGCTATTCAGATCATGCTTGAACACTGCAGTGGTTAGGAAAACAGCCTGACAGCTGGCAGAAATGGAGGAGATGTAATGGACATAGTGGTCATAGTACTTTTCATTTATTCATCCAATATGTCCTGTGCACAAAGTAAAATGAAGGCTGGCTTCGGTTGAGAATCCCATCTATTAGTATATCAAGTACCAAGGACATGCAGCAAATTATTTCCAAGTTGTGAAATGATGGAGCAGAGGAGCTGTGAAGTTGGGCTTTGGAAAAATTATATGCAGTGAGTAAAAGAGGAGAAGACATGAAGACTGTGTGTTCTGGAAAGTGAAGGTAGGCAAATGCACTTTTTTCAGAATAATTTTGAATGTTGCCTTTACATCTTATTTGGAGACCCTACTTTTCTAAAGCTGCCCTAGCTTCCACCACACACTGCCTGAAAAGCCGCTTTAAGGTAGATTTGATGATTGCATGCATATTCTGTGCTAAAGCATAATCCAGCAAAGGGACTGGAGCCAACTGAAATCAGCTATTCCCCAGTACAACAGGACACATATGTTACAGCACAAGTTCCTCCTCCATACTCTCTGCATAACCCCAGCAGGCCTGGGCTAGCAGAGGAGAGCAGCCTGGGGGGGGTCATGTCCTGGGCTGGCAGCCTCGACACCCTGGCAGAGCACAGCCTAGCACAACCTGAGGCTCCAGCCCCTCTGCATGAGCTGGGGTACAGTACTGGGATACGGATCAGCATCTAGGTGATTCACTAGTACAAGTACATAAGTATCCACAAAGTGTTTTGAAGGTGAAAAAATTCACAATGTTACTTATATTTTATGAGCCCTCATAAGCATTTCAGGATGCTTCTATTTAATGTAATGGATTGCATCTTGCCTTATAATTTATATAGCCCAAAGTGTACTTCACCGCTTAGTTTTAAACTCATAAGCCACATTTTACAGGTAGCACAGTGACTTTGCTGCAGCTGCCTCAGAGATGCTCCTGGCAGGAAAAGCAATGCCGCAGTGCAAGTCCATAGGGACACTGGAGCAGACAGCTGAGGCTTATGTACATCCCTGGGCTGACTGCCTCTGCAGGTAGTGGTCTTTGCTGTTATAGATCCTCTGAAGGGCTTTCTAAACTTAGTTACGTCTCTAGAATACCACCACAACCAGCTATCCTGCAAGAGCTCCAGAAAAGCTGTGATGCCAGCTTTGCAATGCTGTCCCCAGTGATAAAACACTATAGGACCACCTTGGCAAAGATGAGCTGAATGGGACAGCATGCAGAAATGACAAGGGCAAAGAGCTGATTCTGCACATCCTCCACACACACATGCTCCCAGCAGCTCACATAAAAGGCCATTTTGCAGGATTCGGTATTAACTTGGCTCTAGCTGCTCTGCTGGACTCGGCCAGTGTGGCTTGAGGGAAGAGCAGGGGAGACAGCCCCAGGCATTTCCGTGCAAGGGAGCAAAGGCTAACCAGGAATGCCAGTTGGAAAGAGCACAGTGACCCCAGGCTTCTATGAGAACACCCTGGTGCCAACTGCTCCTGGTTCCCTCAGACAGGAACAGGTTTGTCTGGGACACCGGATCCCCTATTTGTGCATAGGTGAGGCTTTGGAAAGTAAATCTAACCCTCACAAACATTCACTTTCATAAGCAAGTTGTCTGCAGGGTTAGAGTGAACGCTCAGTGCTGGCTGGTGTAGCTCTAGGCTTCACCACACCATTGTATTATTCTCAGGCTTTGCTCCAATTTCATCAGTCTGGAGATGTTTCTAGGAAAGGCAGAAAGTGTAGAGGGAAAACACAAAAGCAACAGCATGATTTTCGGTCTCAGGAAGCAGGGGAAGGTGCCTATGCAACACAAAGTTCAGGGTCAGGTTTACATCTGGCAAAGCTATTTCTACCATCTGATTGCATCTCAATAAAATTAAGAGGTTCCTAAATAAAGTCAGAGATGTCATGCAAAAATTGGATGGAAGTGAACTACAAAGGCAAGATAGCCTTTCTTTATGATGAAACCTCAGATAAGTAATTAATTTAATCAGCAGACTTCAACACTGCCTTGCATAAGCTGAGATGCACCAAGAGGTTAAGCTATAGGGGCCAAGTTATCTTTGTGACCTTTATCACCAGGAAAATTCACAAACGGCAATTAGTAGATTCGGGGCCAAAAAAATTAACCCAAATAGAAAGTATGCAATAAACCTCTGTCATTTAACTCAGCAAGGTTGAAGCAGAACAGGCAAGAGAGAAGCTAGGCTGTGCTACAGCCACTGACCACAGCAAGAGAAATTAGCATTGATCTTTCCACAGAAGGAGGTTTATGAAATGTCACATAGCTGTTACTGGCTGAGGTCATCAAACTGAACCCACTTATTTCATGCAGAATCTAGAATTGTTGGAAAGTGCTTAAGGGAACAAGAGCAAACTACAAGTGACCGTATAGATCCCTGATAAGATACTTTTTCACTCAGTTTTGCCATGAACCTTGAAACTTCTAGCTTGGTACAAGAGTGAAACCCTTTTCTCTCAATAGCATGCAATTAGGTGAATTACTTTTTATAGATAAAGTTGCTCTTTGGAGAGATATAACTTACAGCAAGATAGCATAATCCATAGGAGCGATAAAAAAAGGGAAGGCTCATGTACCAGGTAAAGAGTAACAAAATTCTAACAAAGCTGAGTGTTGTTGGGCACACCCTCCTCCAGCCTTTCCTGGATTAAAGTAATTCTCCATTCCCTTTCCCTGCAGATTTAATCCATTTTAAGAGAAATCATTATCTCTGTAATATATATCGTCTGTGTTTGTTTATCCAGCAATAACACCTGGGTGCACCTGAAGGATCAACATACAAGAACTGCGGAGCTGTAGGTAAGCTCAACACACCTTTTGGACAACTCCAAAGCAGTGGTCCTTCTCCAAGGGCATGAAGCATTTACAGGTGCAGGCAGCCTAGGTGGGATCCAGAGCTTAGCCAAAGCAGCTATTCTAGCATTATGCTTTATTTCTACAAGTGCCATGTCTAAAGTTGCCAACAAATGCTTAATTCTAAAAAACAAAAAGCTTCAGTCATTAAGAAGGAATAGAGAAATCATCAATGATACACACTGTCCTTGCTAAGCATCCCCATTAAACATATCAGATAATTAAAGCCAACAATATCACTGTTCTGTCTTGTATTCATCCACATCTAGAGCAATTTAATCGCATATGCTGCAAGAAAACCACAGGGTGATTGCTTCCTTGCTGGGTAAGCCACAACAGTAGGTCTCTGTCCCAAGACCATCAGCAGCAGGACCATGGCTCTGCCCTATAATGATATTTCAGTGCCTCATTTTTAATATCCTAAAGCATCTCATTGAAACTACATGCCAAACCACTGTGAATCTGCCTGTTGTCTCCCTTCAGTCTGCAATAAAGCCCCATCATCCTTGTGCAAAACCTGCAATTTTAGATCCCAGAAATTTCTGAAATCAGTAATCTTCCCATGCTCCTGCACTAAAAGCAGGGCTTGATGTATTTAATGGAGTTAAGCCAATACTCGTACAAATCTGGTTAATAATTACCCTCTTGTTCTGGCTGGGTTTTAGCTTTTAAAGAACATACATGCTACAAAAGAGCAATGTAACAGTCACAGCAGCACAGTGAAAATGACCATGACTTATGTTTTGCTGCTGCACAAAGATGAAGTCCTGCTCCTCAAATACATTTAAGCAAATTTTAATTTTCATTTAAGCAAATACACCCAAATAGATGACAGACTGGTAGAGTTTGCAGCCATTCTGCTTTCCAAGCAACATTGCCTCCTCCCCTCTGCCATGTGCAGGAAGAGCTTCAGGCACAAGTCCCTCTGGGATGGAGAAGGAATGGGAAGGATTCATCCACCCAGCTGGGCTCAGAAGGACCACTTCCAAGGAGCAGAAGCAGGTGCAATGGAAACAGTGACCTGGAGAACGGTTATCGCATAGGCAAGGACCAGGCTGCAATTTTTAAGTGCTGTGGGTCACCTGAACTGGACCAAACTACCTCAAACACAGTCTTATTTACATCTGTTACCTCATATGAGTTGCACAGTCTCCACATTCCAGGAATCATTCAGAAGATTGCAATCTGATGCGACAGTTGAAGTTTAAGCTGGCATTTTGAGGAGAACCATCATCTCCAGGAACAAGTGCAGGCTTGGATTACAACAAGGAACCAGACAGAACACTGTTTCTTCTGCCTCCTTCAGAAGTGTTACAAATTGCATTACCAATGTGTCCAACTTTTGAAGCGAAAGCCATCTATGGAACTGCCTCAATTATTTCCTCCTCAGTCGAGCCAGCTGTAGAGACAGTCTCATACATAGAGAGGACCCCCTTTCACACTAATATTTTGTGTTTGCATTGAGCAGGGTATGAGATTAGTTGTAAAGTAATATCGAGAGCAAATGATCCCTCTTTCTTCCATGTCAGAAATGTTGCCCTATCAAGTCAACATCTGTGGCTACTGAACTCAAGGGGAGACGTATTTGTGGGGCACAGGGGACAGTACCATGATGCTAAAGTTGTTTCTTATAATCATATGGCATAATAGGATTCTTTCGATTCTAAGAGAATACAAGCACTAGAGGGGAAAAAAGTCTGAAGAGCTCAGAAGCAACCCAGAGAAGAGTGAGATCAATGGAAGAAAGCCATTTGCACAGAGCCTTTTTTTTTCCAAGCTACTTGAAGTTGGTCAGAAACAATAAGTTGACACATCTCTGCTGACCTGGTCAAGGGATGAAGTTCCTCCTGTTGTAGCCCTCAGTGCCTTCAGCAGGCATTTTCTCTTGGTCTTAGCAATGTACCACTGCCCTGACCAGGAGTAGGAGCAGTCTCCACTCATCATGAAGACTGAAGTATTTTGAGGACTAGAAGACTACCTCAAATCAGTTCTGTTCTATTAGCCCCTGGATCACACTGTATCCAACTGAATCTAGATTATTAGCCCTCAGATCACACCGTACATTGAAACATGAGGAAGCCATAAAAAGGCCTTTCAGAACAGCAGTGCTTGTACTGGCCCACAGGACACAATTCTTCATTTACCTAGACCTCAATAAAAGATTAGCAGGATCAACCATGCTAACAAGGCACACAGTCTACATCTCTTGTGGCATCTTGGAGAAAACAGGACATTTAGGGTTAAGAGCAGCTGGGGGGAGGGAGGGTATCTTTAAAAATAATTTCCTATAAGCACTACCTTGAAGCACCCTGGCAACTGAACAGCACTTGTATGACCCCTAGAGGTCTCAGGATTTAGGCGAGGAACTATCTCCAGAGGAGGAGCTTTTGCAAGGTGCTGTCTTTTACACCACAGACATCTGGATTCTTTCACTTCCCATTCCCTCCCCTGGGGCAGGACCTCCAGGCTGCTTTGCTGCTGATGCCTCTGGAACAGAGGGTCCCAATGTAACGCTCCTAGTGACACAAAACTTGCTGGCTTGAAGCATTGCTGAGAATTCATGCAGCTCAAGGGTGCTGTGCCAAATAAGCACTTGTCCAGCCCACTCCACTTTGAACCATGGTGTTGAGAAATGCTCTTTGTTATAGTTCAAACAATCTCTGCATCGGTTTGAAATCTCTGCGGGGACATGGCTTTCAAAAGCAGAGCCAAGGCAGCATACCTGAGGGTGACCAAGTTTTGCCCGTATCTGAACACCAGACCCCTGAGCTCACTTGCACTGCACTACTGGTCCAGTGCAAGGGGGTGAAGGGCCAGTTTGCCCTTGGGTTTGTGATGTCCATATTAAGTCTTTATGAAAAATACCCATCCTTTAGCTATGAGGGAAGAGATTGTCTCATGATCACCGTTCTGTTTCCAGCTATGTTAAAAACGCTAGAATAAAAGCTACACCACAAGTTTCACTCACCACAGATATCTTATTGGCAGTCACCTACAGCATTAGCATGCTGAACAAAAGTGTGTTACCTGCAGCACACAACAGTACATTTAAACAGCTCTAAAGCATGTCAGAAGCACATCTATCAACTTCCTGTGACAAAGTGGGTGAGCTGTACAGAAAATGATCTGAAAATACATGGATGCCAGAAGGAACTTATAACTATAAAGAAGCCTAGAGGAAGCCAATATTCCAGACCATATAAGTGATAGTTCTCATATTGAGGGCCACCAGAAACTTACCTTTGGGAACTGAGCAAATGGATGAGGTGGAAGTAGTTTATCAGCAGATGGTGACAGTGGCTCCTTGGGGTCCCACTTTTCCCTCACAAGCTGGTGCAAGTTTGGATACACTATCATGACTCAAGGTAAGGTGGTACCCTTGTCCTTCACTGAGCCAGTAACCCCTACCCCAAAACAGACCCACTGCTGCAGCATAGCCCCAGGGTGGGAGCTGCGTTTGACCTGCTGGCAGCCCACCCCTGGACACAGGCTGGCCAGTGAATCGGGTATGAAATGGAAGTAGCTATGATACAGCAAGAATGAGCTCTAATGAACTAACTCACAGGTGATGATGAACAAGACTTTTGGTAATTTTACATCTTTCACTACATGTTTAGTTAGTTTTCCCCTCTTTTTCCTTACCCTCATTTTGCAAAAGCCATGTAGTATTATTTTGCTACACAGATGTGTCTGCTGCTCTCCTGTAACCAGCTTTGACCCTATGGAGGTCACATCATCATTTTCATCACCTCTGGACGACATATTCTAGCCAAATGCTTTAACTGTGAAGGGCTTTTCTAATTTCTGGAGGCTACTCCAGATGACATTACCATTTATTTAACTTTCTAGTTAGAGACCAGTTTCGTTACAGTGAAACACTAACAAAAGCCATTCCTGCCACTGAACTACAGTGAGCAGCTTGGCAGCGTTCAGCCAGAACTGAAAATACAGAATGAATAAAAGAGCCAGATCTATCATTTCCCTACGGCACACTAACAACAGAACCGTACAGATGCATGCATTAGTCACAATATCATTCTTTATTTGTTCACATTATATTGGCTCCATAATTTCCTGCTAACATGTTCTTAGGCATGCTAATGGAAAATTCACAAGCAAACACAAACAGAATATCATGTTATTATACAGTAGTTAAGACGACTATTAATCAAACTTATCTGTTAGTGGTGACAAATACCCAGTGAATCCCAATTTACTCATTTTATTCACTGAGAAATTCTGCCTACAATAACCTGCATTAGGTTTAAGTAATTTTAAAAATCATGTTATTTTTTGCTCCAACGCTCTTCCTTTGCAGGCTGTTATTGCATTCAGAGTAACTAAAACTAATGTATTCTTCAAACCAAAGGGAAATGCAGGATAGATTTCATAGAGTGGCATCCCCAGCAACTCTCAATACCATACATAAAATCTTGTTCAATGAAGAGTGATATGAATAAAAATACTGGCATATAAAGATCTGTTTCAAGTTCCTTTGCAACAGATGTGAAAATTTATTGCAAGTAGCTGTGTGAATGTCACCAGGCACAGAACCAGGTAAAGATAAATGCTCAGAATGGCAGAGGAAGGAAACAACAATACCTGCTCCCCAGAAAAATCCATAATTCTAGGTGGGTTACTTAGAAGGTAGTACTGAATCACTTTTTAAATAAATATTTTTAGGAACCAGAATGAAAACCCCTCTTTAAAACTGTAGCTGCCATTTTTAAATCTTGACTTGTGTCTACTTTTCACGAGATTGACATCTACTCTGAAGCAGGACTGCCCAAGAACAGACCAAGAAATAAGTTCTGTGGAAAAAACTACATCTGGAACTAAGCACTGATCACATTCTCCACCCTGCTACTTGCCTCAACAACTGACACCCTTACCTCATCAGTTACATGAGGATTTTTGTCCTGTTGCAAAGGTACCCCTGAACTGCCTTCTCAAGCACAATGGCTAGACCTACACCTGGAGATGCAGCATTGTCATGGCCAGCCAAAGCAACATAGGATCCCAGAGGACCAAGACCAGACATGATTTAGTTCACCTGCAACGAGGTCAGTCCTTTCACCCAGTGGAACAACTGCCATGTATTCCTGGTGGCCTTGCAGATATTCAGTGGCCTGTGGACTACAGAGAGGGAATCAAATGCATGAAAGTATTTAGAAAGAAATACACAGACCCAAGCCTGATCTAGATATTCGCAATCTCAGTTATTCCTTACCACAAGCAAGGTAAAAACAGTATTGTTCACTGCCACCTTGCATAATGGAGTTCTTAAAAGGTGACTGGAGACAACAAAGCTCTAATCTGCACAATACAAAGGGGATAAACTTCTCTGCTACCTCTTGTCCTTTCCACACAGCTGGACTTGTCTCTAACAAGGAAGAAAGATTTCTCCTTTCTAGTGGACTTCAGTCTTTTCAGTGAGAACATCTCTTTTCTCTGCTCCTTTAATTGAGCTCTAGGTTACTCACTCTGCAAGTACAAAAAGAGGTGGTTGTACACAAACTCCAGAGGCCATCTTTGGTCCTATATCCTGTCACTGATTAAAAGATTTTAAGAATGAAAGCAAGAGCTGACATAGTCTTTTCTTCAATGAGTAACAGAAGTTTGTAAGAAGAAAAGATGAATTCTTCCCAGTTTTATAAACAGAACAAAAGGAATTCCCTCTCACCCCACACTCTCCTTTTCCCATCTCCTAAACAATCACATCACAGGTCTTCCATTTCTCAGACAGAGACGTGCAATCAGGAGTTCTTGCCACACTCCTACACTTCTTGAGAAACAACCCTCAGACATTTCCCATACTTCTGGCAGGGTCAGAGAACAAAGCTTTGTTAACCAGAGGATGAAACATGCAGAAACACACTTCTCTATTTCAAGATGTCATTTACTGTCCAGGGTCACCCTTTAAGGTTTAGCCTGAATCCTCAGGCTGCAATTTCCACAAAGAAAAAAGATTTCCTGGCGTAGCTAGGGGCATCTCCTACACCACTGGAAACTCTACACCCAAACATTTCTTCACAGTTCTTCAGTTCTATAGTTCTGCTCATGGAAAAAAGCAGTGAAAGCATCACTGGAGATAGATTATATTTCTCCTCATTTTAACACTGCAGTGACTCAATACAAGAGGGGACAGGTGATCTCTCTGCCAGGAGATGGTACAACAAAAAAATCTGTCAGCTCATTCCTCAAAGGGCTCTGCAGCACACAGATCTCAAACAGTATTTTTACAGAATCATTGTCCTCCTCACTCAGTAAATATAAAGTCATCCTTCTGCCTTCATGCTAAGCCTGCAGTTACTCAGACAAGTGCATAAATAGCTATTTTTCTGTTATTATAGTCATAGTCATTAATCATCTCTGGATTTAATCTTCCCAAAAAATTACTGTATCTAAGCAGGAGACACACAAAGGGAAGAGGAAGAGACCAGGACAGGCAGAGTGAGACTAACCATTCCTGTCTCCACTCAGCATTATAGTTATCACATGCAGTTCTGACTGCTAACACACTTAGTTGACGACTTACAGCAGGTTTTTTCTAATTGAAATAGCAGATTACAGAGATCTACAATTTGAACATAAGACTTTGGAGGGACACTTGAACTACGGGACCTACAGTTTAGTTAGAATCTACTGAGCTAGCTTTAAACCAGCTACCCCTTGTATGGTTGCAGTAGTATGGATCTTGGGTCAACCTTGTCACCAGAAGCATGGCCATGCAGCATTACTCTGGAAAATGATCAAGTCCAAAGATGTGAATTTGAGGGTCCTAGCATGAGGCTTCACAATCAACTGTGGTGCCCATCTACAAGAAGGGCCACAAGGAGGATCTGGGGAAATACAGGCATGTCAGTCTGACCCTGTTGCCAGGGAAAGTTCTGGACCAGATCATCTTGAATATCATAGCACGGCACATACAGGACAACCAGGTGATCAGGCCCACTCTGAATGGGTTTATTAAAGGCAAGTCCTACCTGACTAACCTGATCTCCTTCTATGACAAGGTGACCCACTTAGTGGATGAGGGAAGGGCTGTGGGTGTTGTCTACCTGGACTTGAGTAAAGCCTTTGACACCATTTCCCACAGCGCTGTCTTGGAGAAACTGGCTATTCATGGCTTGGGCGTACGCTGCACTGGATAAAAAAATTGGCTGGACAGACAGGACCAAAAAGTGGTGTTGAACAGAGTTAAATCCAGTTGGCAACTGGTCACAAGTGGTGTTCCCCAGGTTCAGTATTGAGGCCTGTTCTATTTAATGTCTTTATCAATGATCTAGATGAGGGGATTGAGGGCACCTTCAGTAAGTTTGCAGACGACACCAAGTTAGGTGGGTGTATTGATCTGTTTGAAGGTAGGAAAGCTCTACAAAGAGATCTAGAGAGTCTGGATCAATAAGCCAAGGTCAGTGGTATGAAGCTCAACAAGGCCAAGCGCCAGGTTCTGCTCTTGGGGCAGAACAACCCCATGCAACACTGCAGGCTTGGGGAAAAGTGGCTGGAAAACTATCCAGTGGAAAGGGACCTGGGAGTGTTGGTCAACAGTTGGCAGGACTAAGGAAGTGATTGTCCCCCTGTACTCAGCACTGGTAAGGCCATACCTTGAATACTGGGTTCAGTTCTGGGCCCCTCACTACAAGATGGACATTGAGGTGCTGAAGCAGGTCCAAAGAAGGTCAACAAAGGTGGTGAAGGGTCTAAAGAGCAAGTTTTAAGAGAAACAGCTGAGGGAACTGGGGTTGTTTACTCTGTGGTGGAGTCCCCATCCCTGGAGGTATTTAAAAGATGTGTAGGTGTGGCACTTTGGGTTAACTTTTGGGTTGGACTTGATTATCTTAAAGGTCTCTTCCAATCAAAACAATTCTATGATTCTATGATTTGATGTATTCATTTCCTATATTGGAAGAGACAGTGAATAGTAACTCTCTACTTTCTTTATGCCACCCACAAGCCTTGGACAAACCCTTGGTTGTTGATTTTCCATCCTGAAAACTCATGTTTAGAATATTTTACCCTTATCTTTAAATACTTCGCTCCTCAGGCTTTTCGGACATTACTTTTTGCCACAACAAAGAACAAATCTGTTTTCTCAAACAGACTGTGTAAGTGCCAAATCCTAAACTCCATGGCAAATGGGTGCAACCATTTTTCTGCACAGTGAAACTGAACAGCTTGTCTTCTAAAGGAGCTATTCAGTTACCCTGGTTGACTAGGAACTGATAATATACAGGGAACACACTTGAGACTTTTTCCACTTACTGAGTTTATTCTTGGCTAGCCATTCAGTTTAGCTTTACATTAGAACCTGGATTTTTAGGCTTGCATTATGTATGAGAATCTAGATACTCTTACAGTATTAATTATTCCACACCAAAGAAAACCTGCCATTAGCAATTTAATATATCATTTACATCATCATCAACATCATAACTCCCTTTCTTCCAATAAATTTGGGCATAACAACTAGATCATTTTGCCATTGTGACTTCTCATTCTTAAGTTACAGAACCACAAGTATGCTCCTATTAACTGCAACAGTTATGGAAATGCGCTTTATCACATGAACTTTTGACTGGGATCCATTACAATGTCATTCTGCCTCTCCCACTGCATCTAGAGTATCATGGTTTCAAAGTTCAGGGTGCTTTGTAAAAGCAATTTATCTGCCACCCGCATGCTTGAGGTACTAGCTTCTCACTTTACTATATGAGACATCTTCCAGAGCTCTGTTAGTCTCAGGGAGTTAACAGAAATTAACACACAGAAGAGGGGTTTTTGTTGATGTCATTGACAAACACATTCACATACAGTACATGAAGTACTAAGTTGTTGAGCAAGAAGTGTTGATTATAGCACTCCTTTGATGAGCCTGTAAGATCCTGCTTTTGTGCTAACGCACAGAGCATTAAATTTTAAGTATTAAAGAAGATGTAAGAATGGACAAGGGACACATAGGGTGAATATTGGTGAAGGTCAATAAAAGGAGCAGAGACAAAAGTTACAGACTCCTATTTTATCAGTCTTAAGCAGCATTTAAAATCCCATCTTACACGAATGCACAGAGGAATGAGACATCTAGGAAGGACAGGAGAAGCCCTTCCTATTATTAGGTTCAAGAGAAAAAGAATAGAAGAGAGGTCCTCTGACTTGGTGAGGAAGAAGTCCTGGGAATCTGATTTACTGGATCCATGGCGACAACGGGATAATACTCAGCAACAGGAAATGATGAAGAGGAATATCAACGTCACCATCACATTCAGTAACCTAAATGGCACTAGAAGTGAAAGGCACATCAGACAGCGGATAGACAGGTAGAGCCTATGAAATGATAGGAACACTGATCAGAATGAGCCATAAAAAAAAGGGTAAGCTAGGAAGACACACTTAAAAAGGGAAAAAAGGCAATGCCATGAAGGGATGATTTCCAGAAACTGCCATCATGTCAAAAATGTCCTTTTTTTTTTTTTTCTGGGGGAAACAAAGGGCTGGCTAAGTTACAAGGTGCAGAGACACAGCCCCATGAATGCAGTGCTCCCTGCTCCATCACTGCAATGCTCCATCACACTCAGCCTGAAGTAATCGCCACTACTCATCAAGATGGAGCAGAGAGCGCTTACCCAGCAGCCTCATCAGGGATGTAATCCTGTACTAAAAGTCACAGATGATCACTAACAAAGCCCTCGGCTGAGCAATGCTTCAACATGCTGTCACAGTCTACAGAATCAATTTGTTTATTGTTACAGAATGCAAGACAAAGATCTCAAAAGCATCCCTGTATATTCAGATTCACAAAACGAATGTGTTCATCTTCAGCTAAGCTGCTTTCCCAATGATCAGCACACTCATAAAAAACACCATGATAAAGAAAATCCACATGAAAAACCTGTCCATCACTTTTGCAACTTTTTTCCACTCAATTCCTTTGGCCCGGTTTGCTTTATGGTCTCGAACACAATTAGCAATATACTCAATATTTTTAATCAGCATTTTGTAACAGGAACAGCAATTAACAGTCTCACTAACTTTTTCACCATAAACTCCATAGCTTTTATTCAAATTTCCATTGAGCTTCTCCTTGAGATCACAGTCATCATTCCTATTGGAAAGGTGACTCCTTACCTCTTTGTGCCTCCTCTGGCATGCATCATCTCCCTCTAACTTACGTTCTTCTTCCTTCTCTCTTTTTGGACTTGTGCAATTTTCACCGACATCATAAACAAAAAAGATTTTTGACATGTAGTCCAAAATAACCACCCTGGCCCACTGTGGAACAGGCTTTGCTTCAGAGCCACAGTGATGCAGATTCATTATAATGATTGTCAATGCAGTGGAAGCTGTGATCATGGTCATAGTTGCTATGTAATACTTTCCTGGAACACAAAACAAATCATATTAAAAGTGCTACCCTAATAATGAAACTCAATGCAGAAAGAACAATGTGACAACATAGCACTAAACATAAAATCAAGTGAAACCAATTTTTAATCACCCTGATTCTCTGTACTTGGATCACAATTTACCATTTAAAAACAGATATTAAAGCCATTAATGTAAAACTTCCTATTCATTACTGGCATGCCTTTACCAGATGAGTAAGTGACTACTGTATTAGCATGGTAAATATTTGCAAGCCACAACCTCTGATTCTTGAAATACGCCCATTCAGAAAGCAGTTTAAAAATGTTTATCAGGAGCCTTGCTCTTCTACTAGTGTCTGCAAAATCCCAATGTTGACGGCTTCACATGGTACATTAGAAAGCCCACTTCCTGATGTATTAACAAAAGTGATGACAATGTTTTGTTGGACCCCCCACACCAGCAAATGGACGGATGCCCTCACATTCACACAGGCCAGTGAACACCCAGACCTCACTGGTACCCACAACTAGTGCACTGACTGCTAGGAGGCCAGGCACAGAGCTCAAGGGTGGCTTCATTGCCTGCTGAGCATGCAATGTCAGGATTTTCTTCAAACTGTACAAATTTTAGCAGGGCTAGTCCAAACAAGGACAAAGCTCATTCTGGCCAGAAATATATAACAAATAGAGTGAATACAAGCTGTGCCACTCAGCCACTGCTTTTCACGACTGAAGTAGACAGCTGACCAGCTAACCTGCTGTGGCTTGTGCCTATGCAAAGAGGCAGCCCAGCCTCTACAGGAAAAGCAGCAGCTGGCATCCACAACACACAATGTACCACAGAAACATGATGGGATCCCAGTTCAGTTTTCAAAGGGGTTGTAAAGGATGGTGAGGGAGTAGAGAAAGCAGACTGAAGCTAGGACCTGGCTCCTTAATTTAGATAGCGTGATAGGAGGGTAGGGAAGGTACTCCAGTACAGCAAGGCCATAGTTTAGGCAGGAATAGTTGCTGATGGTGTGGGAAATGCATTCAACAGTCCTGTTTGTTGACCAGTATTTTGTCTCAGTTAAGCCATGAAGGTTTTTATATACACAGTAATAACAAGAATAAAAATAATGAGATCTGAATTATCTTAATGAAGCTGAAAGCCAGTGTGGAGGCAACTGTGTTCCTAGTGCTCCAGAAATCCCACCATGCAGCTGGGCAGCCCCATGCCCCGGGGAGCAGATCAGCCAAGGGCAGGAGGAGGGTCCTGGCAGGTGGCAGATGGGGCAGTGCGGAACACCACCCTTTCACTACACATCAGCTCTTCTGAACTCTCAGGCATAAATGAAAATTCAATGAAATGGATTGCCAGGCATGACAATTCAATGTATCAATTGTCAGGGAGTAAGTCAACCCTGAGTGTCCCAGTCAGGACATCCAAACATCTGCATCTGACAGATGTATCTTGAAGCAGTATGATCTTGTGCTTGCAGCTTTTGCTTACACTTCATATGCTGGTTCTAAAATTGTTTTCTATTAGTAGCTTTATTACAAGACGCAATGTGTCTTGTAATGTGTAATGTAAAATGTGTGCATTTTAAGAACTTCACTATGTTTTAAAAATGTAGCACCTTTATCTTCCCAGAAGCCATAAATGACATATGGTTTCCCTGACATATAGCCCTGCTATTAATAAGCCATGTTTAAACACAAAGCATGTAAATCTCACCTATCAGAGGTACACTTTCAGAGGGAGGCATGATCTCTGCAACCATCAGCTGGAACACAGTCAGAGCAAGAAGAACTGTCACACCCAGAGACACTTTTTCTCCAGAGTCTGCAGGGAGATAGAATCCGAGTGGGGCCAGGAAAGAGATCAAAATGCAAGGAAGCAACAGATTAAATATGTAGAAAGAAGACTTCCTTTTCAAAATCAGCGTGAAGGTCACATCTGGATAAGGCTCAGAGCAGCAGCCATAAGTGATGACATTCTTAACTGCTGGCATACCATGAATCTCCCATTCCACATCTTCTATGAAATCAGAGAGGTCACCACTATCAAGAGAATTGATGATGTCTACCTGATTACCATTATAGGTCCAGGACCCAAATGTAAGGTTGCACTGCTGGCTGTCAAAAGGAAAATAAGATACATCCACTACACATGAACTCTTTGTGATAGCAGGTGCATCCCAAGTGATTTTTCCATCATATCTCAACACAACATTAGTATTCACTGGTTCTGAAAAGTCATCATCAGCCCTAAAAGACAGAAAAGTGACAGTCAGGATTGATAGGCAACAACCTAGAGTGTGGGCCAGGGAAGGCATGGCAAGGGGGATTAGACCCTCATGTCACACTATTAAAAGCATACTTCTGAATTTTAGTAGGAAATTACTATTGTTATTTACAAGTACCAGTGTCCATTAAAGCCAAATGTCAGTGCTGCCAAATTATGTTGTATTTGTTGGCCAGATCTTCTTCAAATTTGACCTCAAACACGGTACAGTAGAATAAGAATCCATTCAAAGAGGAAAATAATCTGCTGGTCACTACTGGCCTGGGAGAGCAGACGAGTGCAGATCACCTTTCTGTGGACAATCTTCCAGAGCTCTTCAGCAGCCTCAGCAGAAAGCACTTCAGACTGTCAGGGTTTTCAGTTCCCAGTGCAGAGAAATTCGGAACAGCTTTGCTATGTAGCATAATCAATTGCCAAATTCTGTCTATGGCTTTATTGCAAAATATTTAGATGCTCAACAACAAATGTTAAAACAACAAACATACCCTTGCTAAGGTCAGGTAAAGTGACAAAAGTTCAGACTCTGTGGGCCAATTCTTTCCTTAACCCCCTCCCTCCCTCAGACAAATATTGAAGTTTATTTCCTCCAGCCCCACTCACTTGTTATATAGGACAATATCTGGTCTCCAAACCAAATTGCTTGGAATCCTGATAGAATCCAACCCATCATATTTATCTTTGTCCCATTTGAGGTATGCATCGTACCAGCTTTGTCGAATCCATAAGTAAGTTGACAAAATTTGGTTCCTTTCATCCTGCATAAAAATGTAGAAATATTTCTAGCTGAAGGTGGCAAAATCACATCTTAGATGAAGACAGTATTTGTTGTGTGACTTTAAACAGTGCCTGAAACAGGCCAGAATACTAACAGGCCACAAAAATACTTTTCTGACTAGTACATGTGCCTACATACAGAGAACTCATTTATTTGGACTTCCTCTTGTTCAAATGTTCTGTCCCCAGTACCCTCCCCAGCTTTAAAAATCACAGTTGCCTATGGCTCCCAATACCCTAAGAGTTTCCTTTTGTGAGCTTCAGAACATCAAACAGCTAACAGATTCAGTCTAACATATTCTCTGAAAGCTTGGTGAGGCCTTGAAGTTGTAATTCAGAAGTCATAAAAGTGATTTTCCATTCTCCTTGCAGACACATTTTTTTTTTGCCTTAAAAGTGTCTGGCTGAATCAAATTTATAAAAAGGTTACTGAAGGCTAAAATAGGGAGCTTATGTAGAAAACTTAGAAAAAGCATTTGCTCTTTCTATTTAAAACTCAGCAAAAGTAGTCTGGAGGGTGCGATACCAACACCTAAGTACAATGAAATCTTAAAAATTCAGCAGCTCTAAGTTTGGCGACTTGCAATGAAGTCAGTGTTGCAATCAGATAAGAAACTACAAAGAACTGAGAACATGACCCTGTGAGGAAGCATTGCTGAAGCTGTCACACCAAAACGCAAGTTGCTTTTCCTACTCCAAGCAAAAGGGTTACAGCTAGTACATTTCTGCGTTAGAAAAACAGAACCGTACTCTTACCATGTCTTTAATTTGGGACAATGTGATCTGAAGGGTGACATTCAGTACTTTATCTGTGTCTTCCACTGGTCTTAGAGCATTTGAGTAGTCTTCAAACAGTTCATTAAACAGCATGTGAGCATATTTTCCTTTGGCTGATTCTACAGCTAGATAACAAATTTGTTCATTACATCAGATTAAGCACTGAGCAGTATCAGAAGATATCCTCTTTCCAGAGCTTTAAGTAGTATTTTCGATAACTATGTTTATCCTTCATATACTATAGAATATAATTTAGTGCAGAAACAGAAGTATAACCCGATGAAGCTACTCAAATAAGGACAGCATTCACCTGTAGTAAATGAATAGCTAACTCTAGCTTTTCACACTCACTGAAAAAGAAACCATCGTATCTAGAGATTTCTGCCTTTTTAAATGGTAAATATAATTACCTTTATTTTACTGACATCTTTCATAGGCATAGATTATTGACTTACAGTCATACATCTGCCAAACTAAAATTAGAAGCAAAGTCTGGAGTCAAACCTGCTCCCAGGCTAATGACTTGTGATAGCTCCCAAAATGCAGCACTGACAGACTCATGCTGCTTTCAGAAATTATTCTTTTCTAACTACCACCTGCAAAAAGTCTGACCTGCTTTTCTTCACAAATGGGCAATTGCATGGTGTATGAACACATCCTTGCACTAACACCTTTTCCAAACCATGTATTTGGAGATGCTCCTTGCTATCCAGGCTAAGCCACTAAATAAGTTTTAAATAACACTTTTGCTGTTCCACACTGTTTTGTGCATCACATTTTCTCTAGGCAGATTCTGTATTACCTTTAGATAGACTCACACATTTCTGCAAGAAAAGGGGAAGGACATTAACACTCACAAGACTTGTGCAAGTGCCAGCTGGTACTATGTAGGAAGCAAGTGCTTTGGAGTACTTCACTCCTTGGTGACTCACAGTGGCTTCCTGGACTAATAAGAGTTCAAAGTAAACCTTCCTGATTAAAAAGAAATCCTAACAAATCAAAGCTTCACAAAGAGCATTTACGTTCTATCTGTACCTGATCATTCATTTTGTCTATGCATCAGTAAGACAAAGTAAAACAATACAGATTAAAGACTTTTGGAGCTCAACCATGTAAGACATATCAGGACACCAGCTCCTATCTGAGTTAAATAAACCTCAATGCAAGAGTTAGCTATCAAGCAGTATTCTCACCTTGAAGCATCACTGCTGTAAACAGCAACCAGAGAGAGATGGAAGACAGGCTATTTCTCTTCATTTCTGGTCCTCATATAAAAGTGTTCACTCAAGGGCACAAAAACGTTTATCATCATCCAAAACTAACAAACAAACAAAAATAAATCAAGTTGCACAGCAACATAGAGATGCTGAGGCACTAATGAGCTGCTAGAAGAAACTCGGTCCTCCCTCAGCAGCTGTCAGAGTCCTGAAGCGATCGATGCTTTGTCCATGCCACCGCCTGGGGCTCTGGCGAACCCTCCCTCTCTCCGTAACCTGAGAGCTGCCTGTTCTGAAGCTAACGCTGAGGAAAAAGACATACAGACGGGCTATCAGTAAGAAAACCATATTCCATTGCATTTTTTATAACAAATGTAAGATTTTGACCAATTCATGAAGAACCCTTTCACATTTCTTTGGTGTGCCACATTTTACCACTCCTATATTCAGCAGTAGCTTGCTCAAAAGCAGTTCTGTGGAACCTGTGGACCCTCATTAAAAAAGTGATCTGCCTCAGTACTTTAGTTGGTATAGCCAGACTGTACATCACACATACAATAGGTCACACAGCAAAAAACCCCCACAGCCTACCTACTCCCACGCTGACAAAATGTTTTCAGTTACTGAAGTGGTGCCACATGGAGGACATGCAGCTACCCCAAAGACAGACAACACAGGCAACATTTGTAGTAGCCCAATATCACCGTGCAGCAACTTCCACTGGTGTAGACAACTGAGACCAGTATTAGGCACAGTAAATCAGAAGCAAAATTGGACTCTGCAGATAAAATGCCATTTCCCAACACAGTACAGGTGAACTTGACAAGACTTTACAAAGAATTACAGTTACTGGACAGCTCTTGTATTTAGTCAAAAGACTTAAAGGAGATAAATATGGATATGAAACAATTCCGCACCAGGCCTCCCATCTACCCCGATGGTCAGGACTTCATTAGCGCTGTCAATATTACTCATGTTGCCAAGTTCATTTCTTAGTACTGCAGGCATTTTCTTACAAGTTTATCACAAACAAGAGGAGATGACTTCCTCCTTTCCATAGTTCAATCCATCCTTCCTGATATACTGCAGTCCATTTCGCCATCCTTTTAGAACAGGTAAAAGAAAAAAGTCATTAAAATAGAAAGGTGAAAATAGAGACTGAACTACTGGAAAAAAAAAAACCAAAACCAAAACCTGGTCCAGAATAGTTCTGATCCACACAAAATATAAAATAATGTTGCTTTGCTCTTGTGTAGACTTTTGGCTAGAAGGAAGCTGATCCCTCCATACATATAATAGCACTCCTGGCACTCACTGGCTAATGTTTGTGCTTTTGTGGGGTCTATAAATCAATGACATTTATGGACAAGTTTAACAGGTAAGCAATAAATAATTACAGTCAAAGCACCTGTAATGAAATCCATCTCCGTCACTTCATTTGCTGAATTGTCAAAGGGGAAAAAAGTGGAAAGCAGTTTAGAAGTCAAAAAGGTCAGAGCAGCCCACAGGCAGTATGCAATAACCTGCTTTTTCTGTGGGAAGAAGGTATATGCTGGTAGAGACAACAAAAATCAGAGACAAAAGATGAAAGATTTTGGGATACAGTCAGATCAGTGCAATCTCAGGGGATACCTTCAGTCTGCAAAACATTGCCATTATGTCAGCAAGTAGCTATTGCTTCGCTTCTCTTACTGTAATTGCAAGAGTGACCAGGGGTACTGCTTCATGTGCACTGCTATAATCACTACTGGAACCAAGACTAAGCTTGCTTTGTCACGGGCTTCAGAAAATCTTATGACCTGTTAACCAGCAACACATATCTGCCAAGAGACACAGACTGATGTACTCTATTTTGCATAAAGTCACATATATTAAAGAACCCTGTGCCTTTATTGTAATGACATCTTCTTGAAGGAAAACTGCAGATCCTCAAAAGACAAAACCAAGAAGCATGCTTACATGAGTTGTTTACTCAGTATGTTCTTATACACATATATTCCATATGCATATTTTCAGTCATCAAACATATCCAACAGTTGCCACATATTAGACATACAGACACGCAAACATGAGCACATATATACAAGAACATGCTTGTTATGATTGAGATGCTCCATTAATTACACAGTGCTTGTAAAATAGAACTAAAATACATGCAAAAGCCTTTTCAATATTAAGGATACAAGAAATTAAACAATCTTAGTAAGCTAGACCATTTGGCTTCTTCATGTTTGTTCACAAGAAATCTGACTGGTAACTTTAATAAAAATGTCCTAACGTAGATATTTTGCGGGAAGAACAAGAATTAACATTAATTATTGTTCATTGATCTGATAGATTAATCTACAAACCCATGTTCCCTCAGAATGTGGTTTTCATTTGTGACATAATCTATGACAATACTAGTCCCAAATCAAACATGCCATTTAACATTTGAATGGAGCTTAAATTTATAGTTAAGCAGTTCTCTATTTTTACAGTAATAAGTTCTGTTACAAAGTCAGGAACCAATATAAAGTACAAAGCAGCTTACAAAGATAATTTAAGAAGAGTCATGGGTCTTTGAAAGTTAGAATCAAGCCATTAACCTCTCCCAGAACTAGACGCATTCCCAGCAAAATTCAGTTATCTTGTTAGAGGACATCTGCCAGCAGATGGCCCTGTTAGCCAGCCTACTGATGCACCCAGATACCCAAGACAGTTTTTGTTTATCACACAAAAACCATATCACATTTTAATCTACTTCAATTAATTTCTCTGATTATTTTCCTTGCATTTTATAGAAGACAAGCAGAGACAAGATGTTATTTTAAAGAAAAAAGATAAGCAGAAGGAACAAAACCACTTAGTGGCTGAATCCAGCTCTCGGGTCTGGCTATCACACGCAAGACCAGTCACAAGAGGGTTTTGGGATGAGCAAATATATGTCATTGTCAACAACTGTACAACACGAAACCATATTTAGAGCCCAGGCTGCTTCTGCTGATGCAGAGAGCGGTTAAGGCCCGTGGCACAATATCCAACTCTGCTTCCACATAGTTTTTTTTCAACATTTTACTTTGTGAGAATGCTTACGGGCTATTAATGGAGCAGAACATTGTGTTCGTGCTTACATTCAGTGGGACAAGAGCGCACCATTCACTGGTGCACTGAGCTTGTCCAACACTCACATGACACATAACTTTTTATGGTTCTAGACAAACACACATGCTGTTATCAAGACAATATAGAAAAAAAAAAGAATTCAGTGTACTGCCATGTAAGGGAAGTTTGATTTTGCAGGCACTTTAGGGACAGACTGAAGCAGAGACGACATGGGAGGAACCTCTTTCATATTAAAACTTCCAACTTTGGACATTTATCTTAGCCAAGCTGTAAGCAAAGCAGGAAAGTAGTTTAAAAACATTTTAAATTTTGTTCCTTCAATTAAACAAATCTTCCCTCTCCTGTCTAAAATAACAATTTACTCCAGAGGCAGAGGTTTTGACATGTATATTTTCAGATTTTTTTTTTTTATGGATTCTTACCCTTTTTTTTGCATAAAAAGCATTAAGAGTTTTTAAGTCTCCAACTGGAAGAGCTACAAATACTGTATCATCACAGGCCTCAAGGCCGTCTGTACCATTTATAATCCATCCCTTCATCAGAGAACAATAAAGAACAGATTGGTTTCTAAGCACAGTTTGTAAGAAGTGTCTCACAGTCTGCTTCTACTTGCTTTTCTGCCAATTTTTCTCCCCAGAAGCTGTTGCATTCACATTCTTCACAGCATTTGCTACAGAATATTATATGGTGATGGGGTCAAGAAGCACACTAACTCTTCAGAGTCAGACTTCTGTCCTTAGACTAACTGAAGTCTTAACAGCATGGGTAGGAACAGCTCCTCTTGCCAGTAGAATAGCTTCACTGTGTCTGCTCTGGAGAAGGAGGATACAGCACTTCATTTAGATGCAGCGTGTTTCTCCCCACCTCACTTTTTCTCAGCCACATACTGCCTCCTCCTTCCTTCTCTCTAAAAATACCCTACCACCTAAGCCAACATACTCATTCATATTTTCTTCCACCCTGTTGTACACATGGAAGATAGGAAATACATTAGCAAGTGTTCACAATGTCAGGTCATGAGATAATGTAGAATATTAGCCACATTTTCCAGAAATGGGAAATCCTAATTTAAGTGTTACAGTTGTGAGTTTTTCTGAATATAAATTTATTTGGATCCACTTACAGAGGCAGCTCTGCTGACCACGTCCCAGCTCCTGAGGTAAAGAAATCGTTTTACTCTAGAAGCATTGTACTACTTAATGTGATCTAAAATGCAGCGTGTTCATCCATTTTCACCATGATGCTCAGAAATCAACTGGTATTTTGTCACCCTTGAAAAGAATTCAGTATATGGCAGGGTTAAAAGCAAAGCTATTTTATAATTTTAGCTGTAAGAAAGTTATTTTATATGCAGCTCTTTCTCACTAGGACATTTCCAGCTTTGTATCATGCCTTTGAATGGATGATCACAAGATCTGTGCTCTACTTGAAGACAAGCTCTGGGCCTAGACACTGTTTCAGATCACAGGTTTGTTCTGACAGGCAGCCTGATGCTCCAAGACAAACTGCATTGGAGAAATACTGCTACCCTCTTCCAAGGATGTAGACAGACTCAAGCATCGTTCTCTGCATGATCACTCTTGAGCCATGGAAGACAGCATGCTACCTCATCTTTCAGAAGCAGAGGGAAGTCCCCCAGCTACCAGTGCAGTTGAAGACAACTCTAGGCTCCCCAGAAAGCAATTCCTTCAGTTTGCATTCACATCACAAAAAAAATGAGATTAAACTGATATCTGAAGCAGCAAGACTGAAGGGCAACAGTTTAGATACTAACTCAAAACTAAAGTTTCATTCTTTCCAAAATTCAAAGCAGGGGGAGTGGTGGGGGAACATCCCTTTAAAACACTACTAAAACTCATCATGTTCACAAGGGTATATGCATAAATGGTCTAGCATCCCCTGAAAACATCTGCTTTCCTGATAAGCTCACATCCACCTTGCAACATGAATGGTATATCTACACTCCTGTGTCATCTGACCTCCTCAGAGTTTGAGTTCCCTACAAAGAGCTAAGACTAATGCTGTGCACTAAAACACTGCAGCTGGCTGAAAAGGCAGGGTGCCAAAAGATGATGAAGACAAGTAAAAAATGCAGACCACAATGTACCAACCTAAACTTTAACTTTGTTTTCAAGGAATTCACAGAACTCCAATTCTAAGATGACTGCTAAGACAGTACTCCTACCTGCTTCTTCACCATACAATTTTACTTATATTGTAATACAAATCTCTTCGAAAAAAAAACCCCACTAATCAAACACCTATAATGCAAAATTTGGCATTATCTAATTGTTTCTGCTCCTAATCACACACATCAATCTACTCAGGTGGTTTCTCCATGTTCCCACAATTTAGAGGATGAAAACTTACTTCTTTACTCAGAGTGCAAAATACACACCTCTCCAAGAGCAAGATTTTTTTCTAAACCAAATAAACTTGTTTCTAAGCTTATAAATATTCCAGAGCTGCCCACTTTCAAAATATCAGAGCAACTACATGGGGGAGGACACAACTCCAAATTATCACCATGTATTTATGCCTGAACAAACCTCCCTGCAGGATAAGGCAAGCAGCAGCTCCTCATCTCTTCATGGGAAAGAGATCTCATCTCCTCATCTCTTTGAGGGAAAAGAACTTTTTACTTTGATTTTTTTCAGTTTTAGCTACTGAAACATCTTATGGTATATGGATATTGACAACCCTAAGAGTTTTAAAGGCATTTGCCTATTTATCCTTAGCTTTCTGCACTGGGGTCTTTGTTATCAAGGGACACTAAATGCTGCTTAGTCAGACTAGCAGGGAATGCTTTCATTCTATAAGTAAGAAATACTCACGGATTCTGGTGTGAAACTTGACAAATACATAATTTAGTGTAGAACAAGAGTTCATGAATCCAGTTCTTGATTCCCCTCTCCCACTGAATCGAGATTGGATGCTGCTCTGCAGAATCAGTGTGGCATGACCATCACTTTGGAAGTTCAATATTGCTTTTTTATGCATTTCTATAGATTTCATTATTTTCTTATTAATAATGTTATCTTTTCTTCTTACCATTTCATTAAACCTTTTAGGGGTTTTTGTTTTATTTTGTTTGTTTTCCTAACCCATAAGTCTCTCTACCTTATTCCTTTTCCCTTCTGGGAGGGAAAGGGGTTAATAAAAAGAATCTGTCATTCATTTAGTGGCCAGTCCAGCCTCAACCCATGAAAAACTCTGAGGTACAATTTGAACAATGAAAATTTTAGCTGTGTAAGGTCATACACTTTATACTTAATTAGTACTGTACTAATTAATGGGTAACATTTCTGTCATTCTAAGGAATATGTATTTGATATAAGCATCTGTGGTGGGTTTACTTTGGCTGGGTGCCCGGTGCCC